>OX155950.1:37565344-37657090 GCA_944548615.1 Micropterix aruncella
ATATATATATATATATATATATATATATATATATATATATATATATATATATATATATATATTATATATATATATATATATATATATATATATATATATATATATATATATATATATATATATATATATATATATATATATATATATATATATATATATATATATATATATATATATATATATATATATATATATATATATATATTATATATATATATATATATATATATATATATATATATATATATATATATATATATATATATATATCATATATATATAATATATATATATATATATATATATATATATATATATATATATATATATATATATATATATATATATATATATAAATCTATATATATATATATATATATATATATATATATATACATATACATATATGTACATATAATATATATATATATATATATATATATATATATATATATATATATATATATATATATATATATATATATATATATATATATAACTATATATATATATATATATATATATATATATATATATATATAATATATATATATATATATATTATATATATATATATATATATATATATATATATATATATATATATAGTATATAATATATATATATATATATATATATATATATATATATATATATATATATATATATATATATATAGCGGTTGGTAAAATGTCGCTGATGATATTGTTGATTTACAATTTGTTACCCACCTCTAGATGGCGAAGCGCGCTCAAATGTTTCTCAAAACCCTTATTTAACAGGCAACTTCTTCAAATTTACAAATTAAAAAAAAAACAAAAAATATTTTTTTTCAAAAGGGGTTTTTTTTCCAAAGAAAAATATCAAAAGTTCCTTACCACGTTGTACTGATTACCCACAGAAAAAAATGCCCGTGCAGTAATAACACCCCGTATTACATTATAGGTGTATAATCAAATTAGGATAAAATCAAAATATGTATTTCAGATTGATTCTTACTTTATCATTTTGTTATTACTGTTTTATAAACAATAAAAATGTTTCAATTGTAATTTTGTTGAATTACAAGGAATTTCGTTGAAACCCCATTACTCGATAGTAAAAAAAATATACATAATTCTAATTATTATTTTCATTTTCCTGAAACTTGTTTCACATTAAGCAAAAGTTCTAAGCAGCGTTGCATAAATTCTGAGAGCTATGCTTGTTAGAAAAGGCTTCCTGCTAATCGTTCTTACATATACATTTTAAAATAAACAAAGAAGCTTTAATTCAAAAGCGGTATAGAAATTGAGTCCAGCATAGTACGCACGTACAGAGAATAGCTGGGCCTCGTTGTTGCCACCCCTAGTCTTCGTCGTCTGGGGAAGTGCCCCCCCTCACCCTCCCCTCCTAGATCCGAACCTGCAATGTATTCACTTTTAGTGATGCCATTGGCTATTTTACTTGTCTCCATATGATGGCATTCAAATATCGGTTTGATCAATAATTCACCAAGCCAAAGAATGTCAGGTAGTCACTTAACCCCTTGAGTAGCGGCATAATTTCATGGCAGACCGCGGCAATTTATTGGAATTTCTTGCAATATCGCCGCGCTCGACAAAAAGTACTATAACTATGGAACTATTACAGCAATCATAAAAATAATAACTGTGCAATGATCGCATTGAAATTTAGTATATAGAATATTGAAATCTCATTTTGTAAAACAATTATATAATTATAAATTAATATGAGGAATCTAAAAAGTGAAAAAAAAAACGCGGCATTTCTAACTTGTACTTGTCTTACGGAAAATTACGGTACCCTATTTAGAAATTGTAAATACTATTGTGATCCTTATTAGATTCTATATCAAAGGTCATATTTTGTTTTGTTTATTTAAATACAAAAATAATTAAATTATTAGCTCCAATTATTAACCAATAAAATTTTTGATGACCTCGAAAAAAATCTCGAAAAAAATAACCTCATTAATTTACAAATACGCTGAAAACTTCATATTTACAGCAAAAATCTAAGTAATGTGTATTTTTTCAACGAATTAGGCAGACATTTAGCAGTTTTAGAGTTATTTAATGGAAAAAACTCAATAATTAATAATGACGCCATAGCGCCGCAACCAATTTTTCAATTCAAAAATACAGGTAAAATTGGAATAAAATGTACATAACATTCCTGAATTCGGTTGATAGAATGTTTTAGAATCAAATTTACTTACATATCTATTCATATTCCAACTAAAAACACAAAAAAAAACACCAAAAACTTCACAACCCGATGTCAGCCGACGGCGACAAACCAGCGATGTTTGACAATTGAATTTTACCATAAACATCCATTAAAATCACGCCCGAAGTTGTTCTAGCGACCGTCTATGTATCTATAGTAATAATGAAACACGTTCGTATGGATTTTAGGACCGTTCGAATAAGAAAATCACTGTGCGTTCCGGGAGCAAGCCGCCAATATTGGTCGTTACGTAGCCAACGGTGTTCTGTTGTGCAACCAATTTTCGTCGTTACGTAGCCGAAGGGTTTAACCCTTATTAACTCATAATTGGACGTAGTTATATAAAAACCCACTATGCTATGAAAGAACATGAAATACTATGCCACCGCGCCGTGTATTGAAATCATATATAATGAAATCTTTGTATGGAACATACAAAGATTGTGTATAATGAAATCTTTAAATATACAAGAACCGTGTATAATGAAATCTTTGGGATAAAACCATCCGATAGATTTTTATTCAGATTGAGCGTTTGTCTAGTAGAAGAGTGGCTGGTCGTAGTTGTTTTTACGTGGATATAAAAGCGCGGTTAGTCGGCTGCGCCCTCAAGACAGGAAATCGAATTGTTCGCAAGGGTTTGAGTGGCGCCCGGGCGGAGCGATCCCGAGCCGTGTTTTCGCCTACAGACTGGGAGTGCCGAATTGCTTTTTTAGTGCCGTTCTGTTTATGACTCCGAGCAGCGCAAATACGTTTCGTCGAAAGGATACTTTGCAATAAATAATACGCCACGTACACCGTACCCATCCCTCCGTACCTCTCCCTAGGGGTGGCGGTCTTCCCCTGAACCCTGAAGAGATACACCGATAAAACCGACCGGCAATTCATGAGATAATTAAGTAATATTCAATTATAGGAGGAGTAAATGGGTATTCACTATTCAGCCTATCTGGCGTTACCGTGGTTCTTTGTGCAGCTCAAATATCCTGACAAAATATATTCATCTATTTTATTTTATTATATTAATAGACATATACACAACCCCAAATATAAATTCTTCTATCTATTAATTACACGGCCCGGTGGCATAGTGGTTAGGTCGCCTGATCTTTCATTGTAAGGTCCCGGGTTCGATTCCCAGCTGGGTCACCATTTTCCGTTGTGATGAAATTAACGTAATTGCATTTTCAATTCTGTCGATCGAATGCAATAACAAGACACACACTTACACACATGTTACACGTATACATGTATATAAACACAGTAGGGTTGGTTGTAAGAAATAGTCATATGACAATAAACCCGCTTATTGCGAAATTTTCACAATAAAGAGTAGAAACAAACAAACAAACATATATACTTGGAGTTAATGCCGTTGGTAAAAATACGATTAGCGAGAGTTTCGCGATATCTTCAATTCGTAATTAGGTGTAAATGAGTTCGTAACCAAAAAACAGATAAGATTGTGTCCCATGGGATTAGGTTGAAAAATAAAGATAAAATTGAAATAACAAAAACGTATTTCACAGTTACGCCGAAAAGGTTTTTAGGTTTCTACATTTCTAGGCATTGGTGTGGAGATTTTATATGGAAATATATTTTTTAATACACTGCCAACTTTATTTCTGTATGCACACAACTACTGTTAGCAATTTTTGTACATCATAACTTTTATATAAAACCAAATTTTTAAAATTTCCTTATTTTTACCATAATTTTCTTAAGTTTTCGCTTGATTTTTATACCCCGAGAAAAAATATATTTTATAATCCTATAATAGCATATCGAATATTCTCGTTTGTTTAGTTTATGCTAAAAACAGCCCGGCTGTACGCTTTATAAGCACGTACATATTCACGAAGCAAAGCCAACTTAGCCGTCGTTAAAGTCCGTTTTACTACGAATATCATCCAAAAGTCATGTGTGTATTTGACCTTTAAACTCTTTATTAACCTTCTAAAGTCAATTCGAGATTCAAAATCAAAAATTGTTCGTATATAGAGTAAAAAATTGTTCGTATACAAAAATTGTTCGTATATAACACTGACTCATCACACATGCTACTTATAAGGTCGACGACTTGGAAAAAATGTTACAATATCTTTAATATACAGAAGTACTTATTATGAAAAATAATATTATCTCTCTAAAATATCTTTATAACTACGCATAAACGTACAAATTTTATTTATTTATTTATTTAAGAATTAATTACTATTAAACATTGATTTGCTTATAAAAATAACAGGAGCCGAATGGCAAAACCTTAATTTTTTGCTTATTTTATTCTGTCACCCAACTGGGACTAGCCCGTTCTAGGATGGACAGGACTCTAATTTTACAATAAATTATGTAAAAGTTTTATTAAAATGCTCATAAAACAAAATTTCCCTAAAATATGGTCCTCAAAAAAAAGAAACAATCAAATAGAGTGTGACAAACGGAATTATCTTAAAACTAAAGTAAACAGTAAGATAAATCTAAAATAAAAAAATAAAAAAAAGTCAATAATATTTAATATGTGAAATATAAAAATAAATATAAAATAACTAGTCAAAAAAAAAAGGACAATTCATTGTCAAAACAACAAAATGAATTGATTAATATAAGTAAAAGTATAAATAAGAACGCATTCAAAGCGGATTATTTTTAAGTTAAAACATACGAGCTAAAGCTGTTTGTTTCTACCTTTTATTGCGAAATTTCATAATGGGGATGGGGGGGGGTTTATTGTCATATGACAATTTCTTACAACCAACCCTACTATGAAGTGTTTATATGTATGTATGCGTGTAACGTGTGTGTACGTGTGTGTCTTGTTATTGCATTCGATCGACAGAATTGAAAATGCAATTCCGTTAATTAGATCCCAACGGAAAATGGTTACCCAGCCGGGAATCGAACCCGGGACCTTACATCGTAAGATCAGGTGACCTAAGCACTATGCCACAGGGCCGCTTATAGTTATTGTCGTTTTACTCTTGTACATTATACTTGTACTTGTACTCGTTTTACTCTTTACATTATTGAGCGTTTGTGATTTATCTTCTGTCTGACATTGATTATTGTTAGTGTTATTTTTTAAATTATTTGTTGCATTAGTTTTAAGCTGTTGATTTATTTGTTTTTTTTAAAAATTATTCATTCCATTTTTATTATTTGTGTTTTCAACGTATATTATTATGACATATCCTTCTACATTTGCAATTTTGGATGAATACAAGACGATTGACTATTTACATTGACCTACGTGCTACATTTTCGGAAAATTTCGACTCCATATTCCTGCTAAATTCAACCGATCCCATTAGTCAGAGTACAATTTCTATTATCCTGGGACATCCATTCAGAAACACGATAAATATTGTAATATCGGCTACAGAGTCGCGCCGAGAATATCCCGTGTTGATATCTTCTCCCTCTTGTCGTTCTTGTTTTCGCCTGCTATCCGCTCGGTGCGGGTTTTTGGGCCGATATAAAGGGTTTCTCGGGCGAGAAAGAAAAAACTGTCTACAATCCTGCCCGATCTCAAGGCGATGTAATAAACGATAGGGACTGCGCGGGCACAATTATTTAGTTTTATTCTTAGTTTCGTTTTATAAAATGTGAAAAAATAAGTTGGGGTTAAAGATGGAATTTTTGCAATCCGTACAATTTTATGGGATACCAAACATCGCCACTACAAGAACAACAGTATAAAATACAAGGCTTAGAAAAGTACAAGGCGTACTATCAGATAAAATACAAGGCGTACTAACAGATATTGAATTATCAGAACTAATAAAGAAAAAGAAGTATCTTTATCCCCGTTATAGGAAATACAGTATATATTCTCAAGTACAATTCTTCTTCTTATTAAAGTGCCATCTCCTATCGGTGGTCCGCGGTCATTATGACCACTTGGGCCCGAGATGTTGCGGCGCGGAACAACTTGGTGGTGCTTAAGTTGAACCATGCATGCTTTGAGCATTACATGTCGCAATGTTAATGGATAACCCCTCGGGGATTCTCCGCCCCCTTTGACCATCTAAGGTCTGCCGGGGATTAAAGGCCATGGTTTTTTTGTAATCAGCCATAATGATTTTCCTGGGAAGGGGTTATGCGGTGGTTGTCCATTTGCCTTCCGCATCGCTGTTTGTTACCGAGGTAACAATTTATTTATTTATCTTTATTTATTTAGGAATTAATTACTATAAAACATTGATTTGCTTACAAAAATAACAGGAACCGAATGGTAAAAACTAAACCTTTTGCTTATTTGAATCTGTCACCCAACTGGGACTAGCCCGTTCTAGGGTGAACATGACTCTAGTAGTACAATCAAGTTTGCTTAATTGCTTGATTGCTTACAAATGTACAAGTTTTAGTAACAAGCTAATAACACTAAATTGCCCTAAAATGTGGTCTTCAAAATAATAATAATAATTATTATTATAATAATAAAAAAATGAAAGTTAATATAATAAATTAAATGCAACTCCATTATATAATCGGCAATAAATACAATATAAAATTCGATTAAATAATATAAATAAAGTCATATGTGAGAAAAGAAAAAAACAGTCATTAATATTTAATATATATTAAGTAATATAGGATTTAATATAAAAATACCTAGTCTAAAAAGTACAATTCACTGTCAAAATAATATATATAACAACAAAGTCAAATAATTTTTGGTAGTTAGATCAATGTTAAAATGTTAAATGTTAAATATTAATCTTAATGTTAAATTTTAAATGTTAATGTTAAAATATACTCAACCAAAACAATTGTGACCCTAGACTGTACTGGTATCCTTGACCCCACTCTTGGGTCTAAGGCATGCGCACCTGCCCACTGCAGGGAAGGAAGTGCTTATTTACTGGCGGCACATATTCGCCATGACACACGGCACTCATTGAACGTGTGTAGCATTTTTAGGTAAGTCCTTTCCACCAGACTTCCCACTACGTTCTCGTAACCTTGCCGCTGTATGGTTGGGGGCTGTTTATTCAGCATATTTACAGCTAAACATCATAGCTGATGGCCGTTCACTATCTGCCACCTGTGAGTCCGATGGTAGCTTACAGCTCAGACCGATAGGACTAAATCTAGACTGAGTGATTCTAGACTGTAGAATTGCACTGAATCTGAATGCATCGGGAGCTAACGGGCCCATGATGGGTTGGCCACGAAGACCCATGTGTTCAGGGTCGGTCATACACACGGGTCAACACCCATCCGACGGCCTCCACGCACGGGGTGCGAACCTGGGTAGGACTCTGGCCCTGGTCAGTTTCCCCTGGGAATCAAACCTCTGGCGCTCCTGGACGGTCTGCGTACCGTGCGGCGCAAGCCAATCGATTGTGCACTCCGACTAACAGTCGGGGGAGTCTGGAAGTTGTATTGTTTCCTATAGAGCGGGGGTGGACTGCTCTTGAAATGACCATTGGGCATCCGATCCCGGTTCAGAGTCGGGCAAAGGACGCCATGGTCCGCGATAGATTCGGTTTTCACCGTTTCACCGCTTCGTAAGGGAGAGGATTGCGCATGCGACCTCGAACTCGGAACCAATCGAGAGACCGGAGAAATCTGGTCACAATTGGTAGTTAGGGCGCGAGTGCCGCCCGCCAGTTACCATAACTGGCTCCTCGCGGTAAGGCGTTGGTCTCTAACGGGTTGTGGCGTAGCTAGACATCGGATTGTTTGGTCCAAAGTCTTCTACGCTCACTGCAGGTAGACAGAACGACTAATCGTTAAAACTTCCTGTGGTGACGGACTCGCCCGTTGTAGTCGACAACTCAATATGTAGAATTGCACTATATTCTCTAAATTTATTATTTAATTATTATTTATTGTTGAGAGAATTTTCAAAATATGTTGACAATTAGAGTTTAAATGTCGTTTTTTTTACAATGAATTTTAAGTACAACACATACTATTAATTTTAATATAATTTTTAATATTTACAAACTTATTGTTAGGCAAAGTCAATACCGCTGTAACGTTAATTTCGTACTTAACGGATGAGAATGTTAAAACAATTGGGAACATTTTATGACTGTGGAGGTCGTACTCGTCTCTCAAGATTTATTCCATTAGTCTGTGCCGATATAAGCGTTTTCTGTCATAAAATACTATATTACGTATCTAATACCATTGTGCTATATTGTCATTACTATATTGCGTATCGAATACCATTGTACAAAAATAAACACAAGTAAATTCTCTGGACTCTGTTAATAATAATGTTTTAATTGCTATGCTAATAGATTCCTAGATAACCTATCTTAATATTAATACAAAGGGGTCGCATTACACGAACGCAGTGGGGGCTATTTAAACGAGATTATTTTAATTTGATTAAACAAAAAACTGCTCCTAAAACGCCCTAATTAATTCCATTTCTTCACTTTCCCCCTTTTTAATCTGGGTAAAAGCGAAATTACGCCTTTTTTCGGTGGAACAATAGGTGTTTCTTTCGCCAACGTCGCAGTGATGATGATGATGTTATGGAGGGATAGCCACGGCTACCCGCAACCCTGCTGTTATGGCCATTGTGGCTTAACTCTACATATACAAGTATATTATGAACTTTGGAGTTTGTGCGAACCCGCTACCCGAGGAAGTATAACGGTATTGATATATTATGGCCATCAGTCCATAGGATCTATTGGCCCATCAGCCAATAGATCCTGAAACCAGCTCACCATATTTTCCCACCATGTGTCAGCATCTCCATACATGTCACGCATCGGTCTATGACGTATCGGTTGTGCAGCGCAATCTAATGGTTCGCAATGGTGTAATATAATGGTATGGAGATGATGACACCATGCGTTTGATTATGCGTTCGATTATGCTTCGTTGTGCTCGTGTTACGTTGCATTATGTTCATTCACTGATAACTTACGGCGCGGATTTATGGGCCGAGCAGCCGACAGGCAGAGGGTCTTCGTTATGCAGACGCGTGCAGTCCGCACAATAGCGCGTGTAGCGCTTGATACGCCAGCTAGGCCTCTGTTTAGAGATCTCTGCATCATGACGCTGCCGTCCATTTATATAATGGAAGTAGCGCTGTTCGTTCGCAGAAATCTAGCCGATTTTAAAGTGAATGGTGTGCATCACCACTATCCAACGAGATCCCGTAGCATGCTACGTTCGGTAAGTCATGCATTATCCAAGTCGGAGAGGCTAGCCTATATCGCCAGCCCAGCGGTTTACAACAAACTCAGCGAGTACATTAGGTAGGCGCAATCTCTTGGCGTGTTTAAGAGCCGCCTTAAGAGGTACCTCACAGATAAGGCGTTTTACTCACTGGAGGAATATTACTCGAGTGAAGTCTAAAATGCTTTGGTGGCTAAAGTGTTAAATTATCTCGTTGTTTTTGAGTTTCGTTATCGACAGTGGTCTGAGATAGGATTTACAAATCGATTAAATTGTGTGATAAACTGGCACGAGTCTGTAACGCAACCCTCAGGATATTACCGCTCCTTGACATAGTATCGTTACGACCATGCTTCCTTTGCGTATGTGCACGCACTTTTATCGTACGGAGTTGAATTGAGGGGACGAACAGCACACCGCGATCGCATTCTCATCATGCAAAAACGGGCTGTGCGCACAATAACTGGAGTACCTCCGGGCACCTCCGCGAAGAACTTTTTCCGCGAGCTAGGTTATTAGTAAAGTTTGGAGCACTTAGCGAACTTTGACGTGAATGGCGTGAAACTTACACGATTATCCGACAAGATACCGCAACCAGCTCCGTTCGACTAGTCATGCTCTCAGAAAACCTGAAAGCTTGGCGGACGTTATTGGTTCTAAGATATACAACCGATTAAACGATTTTATAATGTCAGAAATAAGTGTACCTAACAATATTCAGAAGTCATCTAACATCTTTTCCATTGAGAACGTTTCCTACAGCGTTGATTATTTTTTAAATATGTAAGTTTAGTTATATTATAATGTAATATTGTTTTGTTATTATGTATAAAAGCCGGCAAGTAGGCAAGGATTCATGGAAAGATTTTGCGATGTCAATTCGGGAAGGAGGTTAACTTGATCGAAAATTGAAGTTAAAGTATTGACGGCGAGCGGGGTCGCACATTTAGACTTCCACCGGATGCAATTTTGTCTTGACAATTTTTTACTCGATGATTTTTACAATCCAATAAATGCCCTAAAGCAATGAGATATTCGGCCCAAAAATGCAACTATGTAAATACTAAATTTCAAAGCTATGAGTCCAATATTTCGAGATTGAAATATGGGTAGTACGCCCCCTGGTAAACCGATTTTAACACACTTTTTAACCATGACCAAATGATGCCTACATGCCGAATTTCAGCTCAATCGGATTAAGTGTTTGAACACTATTGTAGAGGAAAAAACAGGCGGACTCTTAGACAGATACAGACAGATTTCCGTCTGGAAATAGTCAAACGACTCAGGGGGCTCAAAATGGATATTGCCGTCTTTATCTCGATTTTTTTTGCGCGTTCACAAAACGTTTATTCTCGTTGGTAGTCTGGACAGGAAATTATGTAACACAAAATACTTTATTTACATATATACTTAAATGAACATAACTATGAACAATGAACTCTGAACATTATTTCGATATTTTTTCCGGTGCCCAATCTTCCAATTCCTTGATTAATTTGGTTGTCGACCTGTGGTCCTCAAGCGAAAGAATCACTCATCTTCTGTCTTTATATGTATCTTTTTCCTCTTTAATCCCTAAACTTGTAAAGTAAAAACTCGCCGTACCTTTTGCATCCCGGAAGGGACGTTACACATTCTAGGGGATGTTGTGTTTGTTATTTTTCTTGCAGTTATGATTATAGCTATGGTCTCCGTTTTGAAACATCGTAGCTTTGACCCAGTAATATTTTAATCTTTAAGTCCAAGGGATTGCGAATACATCTTTGCGCCTGTCCATATGATTTTGAGTTATACCCAATATGCTTACTGGGTGAGTTTTAATAAATCAGAAGCTTTAAAATGAATAGTAAAAGCGTAAAAAGGGTGAAGGGTACGAGGAAATAAGCAAGTTTTAATAAAAAACTGAGGGAAAAACCAAAAAAAAAAACGAACGAGCCATCTAGCGGTAGGTAAAATATCGCAAATATGGATTATTCGCGACATGTTGTCTACCGCTAATGGCGCAGAGCGCTCAAAGCTTGTCAAACTTTTATTAAAAAATTAAATTGTTCAAATTTCCAAAAAAAAAAGTTTTATTTTTTCACAAAATTGATTACTTGCTCGTACTGATTCATCCACTTCATGGATGCTAGTTAATTATACCTGATACTGTATATTGTCTGATGCCTCCGTATCCATAATGTTTTTGTTTGTTTCCGACTGGAATGTCGTAACTGTGACCCAGTGATTTTATAATCTTTTATACAGGGGATTGCGAGTACAACTTTGCCCTTGTCCCTTATTTGTTCTTGAGTCATCCCTAAAATGCTTACAGGGTGAGTTTCAATTAACCGGCATGCTTGAATCAGTATGAGCAAATCAGCAATATTTTATTAAAATTTCTGGAAAACAAAAAAAAACGTTTTTTTTTTAATATAAAAACTTTGAGCACGCTGAGCCATAATCTAGCGGTAGGTAAAATTTCGTGAATATTAGTTGTTCCCGATATTTTACCACCGTAGATGACGCAGCGCGCTCAACGATTGACAAACTTTAATTCAAAAGTAAATTGTTCAAATTTACAAAAAAAAAAAAACACAACAAACACACAATTACACCCTCACGCGGTGGAAGTTGGCGCTCGTGGCCTGCCAGCTAAATGTCTGTTTCACCTTTTTAAAGATCTTGGTCTCTCCAGGAAAATAATCGACTCCTTCCTAGAAAAAATATCTAAAACCGCGATTTCCGCATCTCAAATTCTATGGCTTCGAAGGGAGAGTGAATGGGTGGTAAGGTGAACGCTCACATGTGGCAAGACAGCTGTCCTAACCCTACCACAGCCGGTCGTTAGTCCGGAATCCACTGCTCACCCCCCAGAAGTGTAATAACACTATATGATGGTCCCGACTTCGGTCGGTGAATTCCATGGCAGCTCCGTTTGTATTTTATTTATCAAACGTTGTTTTTTTGCTCGTACTGATTCCGGTTCAATTCCGGTTCCGGTTCAATTCCGGTTCGTACTGATTCTGCTTCAAGAATGCCGGTTAATTAAAACTCATACTGTATATTGTCTAATGCCTCCGTATCAACAAGGTCATAATATTGATGACTAATTACTTAGTCTATTTCAGAGTACACCCAGGTGATTTTTTATCTGCATCCATATTGATACAGGAAGTCATCTCAAGCCTGCTGTAGGCCATACCGCCGTTGGCACAAATAAAAGGATATAAGGCAGTAATGGTTTCAGCAGCTGATAGCGAGATTACAGCGTTTTTACGACGACTTTTTTATTAGCGCGAGCGATTCACGCCAGTGACGACGATATTTAATAATATTAAACATTGTTTACGGCACATAACTTTTGTTGTCGGAGCGGTCGTAATTTTCGTATATTTGTGATTTATCAAACTTTAAGTGTCTAAGGTGCTTCTTAAGGTGCTTCTGTAATATCTAGATTTGATTACGTCATCTTCAGTGAGTGGGCCTTACTGTAATAATATTATTATTCAAAATTAATAGTTTAAAAAAAACACTAAAACACGCTTTTGGGCTATGATACGATATTCCATCATGGAATATTCATGGAATATAGGCCAGTGCCTATATTCCGGCTTCATCATCAGAATTTGAAACCTAATCGTGGTCAAAGTTCATTCCAAGACTTTTCTAACAAGTCCAAATACAGCTCTGATACGATGTTCCATCATGAAGTTTCAGTTCATATCTTCCGACTCCATCATCAGATCAGTTCGCCAGTACCATATTATTGTCTTGTCATCAGAACTACATACAGCTGCCAATTTTCATGACGCTACAATCCTTGGAAGATGGTTAAATTAGTTACCTTAGATTCCATTACATAGTTAGTTACATACAGGTCAACCTAATAAAAGCGTGTTAATTAGCTGTTTTTAGTCGCAGTAAAAAAGACAATATACAAAATATTCGAAAATACGTGTTCTTTACAAAAGTTATGGATACATAATCAAATGAGAAACTCTGCAAAAAGGTGTGTAGTCAGATCAAAGGAATTGCCCCGGGATTCTGAAGGGGCAAGACGATACGTCAACACGACACGACATTAAATTCGATATCGTCCTCGATCCGAGGACTTGACTGATTCCGTTTCAAAATCGTCATCTAATCAAGAAACTCGATATTTCCTATGTGATTCCCACCCCGATATCGTGTTCTGAGAAGTGAGCGACGTATGCTCAATTGGGATCGGGCTCTGGGCGTACTTAGTGCTTTGAGCTAAGGGCAATTCGGATCGCGTCCTTTATTTATTAAATCCAATATCCTTATTTCTCGGCGCTATATTCAAATGTCAATCGCCTTGGGTGGGAATAGTTGCTGAATGGGTATTTTTACTCCCATTTCCCAGCTTTCTCTTATAGCAACGGCATGCAGACGATACCTCATGTGCTGTCGTCTATCCTAACCTTACTTCTGACGATGAAAGGACTGTCAAATCGCTTCCAGAATCGCAAATATCGTCGAGTGACGACAATCATGTATCGTATCGTCGGTTCAGAATCCGGGAGCCAGTTTTCAGTACACACCTGAGTATCATTTAATAAACACGATAGTTCTATATCTAGTTACCTGATGATTAATATATCTATAATACATACAATATACACAAACTTATATAAAATAATAAATAATATATAGGTAGAATTAAGTTATATCATTTTGAGATCAGATATAGCTTCAGCCGCGAGTGAAATGCACTCGAACTAACGATGTCCCGCATATTGGAAGGCAGGTTGTTCCATACTCGTGCGGCATATACAGTACTTTGACAAGTACTTTGTACTTGTACTATACAGTACTTTGACATTACTTTGACAAAAGTCAATTATTATTCAGTATAATTAGATTCAGTATAATCAAGCTAAAAATAACACCTGCCAATTTCTGATACATTTTCAATAGTTATCTTACTGAAGCGCTTAGAAAATCAGCCGGAGCACGCACTCCCGTCATTTGTTTGCGTCTGCATCATTGTAGGTGAGATAAATGTATAAATATATATTTTAAAAAGCTGTAAGCTAGTAGTAGTAGTAGTAGTAGTAGTAGATGGAGTGGGGGGCTTGTTTCCAGCCCTTGATGTCAACTAGATCTGTAAGGTCTTTTGTAACTACCCACTGTGTGATTAGGTCAGTGGTCAGCTAGTAGCCCGGTACTTCTTACCAGTCCAAGCAGGTCACTGACCTTCAAGTTGGGCAGATCGCTGGGTTCGAGAAAGGCTCGTCCCAGTAAACTGTGTCTTTTGGCGGCGAGCCCTGGACAGCGACCAACAATGTGTATGCTGTCTTCAGGTTCCTCGCCGCATATTCGGCAATCCTTGCTCTCAGTCAAACCAAGGTTGAATAGATGAGCTCTAAGGGTCGTGTGTCCGGTGAGGAGACCGATAGTGGTTCTAAGGTTCTTCTTGCTCATGTCAAGTAGGGCCTTGGTTTTCTTCTGTAGTGGTTGCTCCATCATGGCTTTTGCCTGGCGACATCCCTGACTCTGTTTCCAGGAAGCCCGATGTTCCTGCTCCAAGCAGTCCCTGATGATTTTCTTACCTGTAGCGAAGGGGACCCCTACAGCTGGCTCCACTGGGCAATCCAGTGTGCCCAGTTTTGCCAGTCTGTCGGCCTCTTCGTTTCCGGGTATGCCTTGGTGACCCGGTATCCATAGTAGGGTGATTTTGTTGGATTTTCCCAATTTCTTGAGCTCCTGCATGCAGTCCCAAACCACAGAAGATTCTGTGGTGGCTTTAGCCAGAGCGTCCAGTGCTGCTCTGCTGTCAGAGCAGATGAGGATTTGTCTGTTTTTTACCTCAAGTCGACTTTGTAGTTTTATGCATTCCAATATGGCAAGTACCTCGGCTTGGAAAACCGTAGCGTATTGTCCAAGGGGGATGCTGATTCTGTGGTTGGTTTTGGGTCCGTACACGCCTGCCCCAAAACGTCCATTTGTTCCTGAGCCGTCGGTGAACCAGACGTCTGCGTTGTGGCTTTGAAGCCACTGCGGATTTTTCCATTCTTCCCTGGTGGGGATTAGGATTTTATAGGATTTCTCTACCGATTTTTTTTCCGTAGTCGATCCTGGGTCAGAGTGAATGGGCTTTTGTGGAGGAGGTTTAGCTCAGGATGATTGTGCCCTCCTCGCTTCCACTCGCCCAAACACTTCAATCTGTATGCTGTAAGTCTGGCGGAGTGGATGATGAGCTTGTCCAGAGGCGGGCAGCAGAGTGCCACCTCTAATCCCGCTGTTGGGGTGGTCTTCATGACGCCAGTTGCAGCCCTCAGGTAGTTACCTTGAAGGCTTTTAAGCATTTTTAGTGTCTCAAGCTTTTTCACCCTGGACCACCAGACTATTGCAGCATAGGTTAGTCTGGGCAGCAGTACTGCCCTGTAGAGCCATAAGGCGACCCTGGGTTTGAACCCCCAGGTTTTTCCCAAGACTCTTTTGCACGTCCACAAAGAGGCATAGAAGGTTGTTCTCTTGCGCTCGAGGTGGTGCTTCCAATTGAGCTTTGGGTCTAGATAGACTCCAAGGTATTTGACTACTGTAGCGTATTCTATCTCCTTATCCCAGAGCTTGAGACACTCAATGGGTTCGGGTTTGTATTTTCTGGTGAAAATCATGACCTTGGTCTTGCTTGGATTAGCGGACAGACCTCTGGCCTGGCACCAGTCTTGGGTGGTCTTAAGTGCTTTGTCCATGAGCTCCTTAAGTATTGATAGGAAGTTTCCTCTTACTACTATGGCCACGTCATCAGCGTAGCCGTAGACAGAGAAGCCTTGGTTTTGTAGATCTGTTAGGAGTTCGTCTACAACGATGCTCCACAAGAGTGGGGAGATGACTCCACCCTGTGGACAGCCCTTGGCAGGGATTCCCGTGATGGAGGTGTCGCCTTGATAGACGGTCAGATTCCTATTTGATAGCATACTCAATGTCCAGTCAATGATGGTCTCTGGTATTCCTCGTCTGTGCATAGCGTTTCTTATAGTTGCATATGATGTGGTGTCAAATGCTCCTTCGATGTCCAGGAATACTCCCAGAGCGTAACCTTTCGCCGCTAACTGTGTCTCTATTGTGCTCACCAGGTGATGTAGGGCAGTGTCCGTAGATCTGCCCTCCCTATAGGCATACTGAGCATCAGCAAGCGGTTGAAGAGCTAGGTGGTTGGTTTTTAGGTAGCCGTCAACTAGTCTCTCCAGTGATTTCAGGAGAAAGGAGGTGAGGCTAATGGGTCTGTAGTCTTTGGCAAAGATGTGGCCGTTCCTGCCTGCCTTTGGAATGAACGTGACTCTTGCGCTGCTCCAGCCATGAGGGACGTGTCTGAGGGCTATGCTCGCTCTGAGTACCTTTGTTAGAGGGCCCAGCAGCTGGCTTAGCCCTTTTTGTAGTAGGACTGGGTATATTCCATCCGGTCCAGGTGATTTGTAGGGGTCGAAGGAGCTCACGGCCCATTCTACTGCTTTTGGATTAACTATCTTGGCTGCAAGGGCCCACTCCCTGGGCTTGTGGAGCCTCTTGGAGTTCTCCCCTGCGGCAATTGGGTGTGAGGATTCCTGGAAGCCCGGAAAGTGTGTTTCCATTAGGAGCTTCAAGGTTTCCTTGGTGTCGCTTGTGTGCCCCCCCTCTGGTCGTTTAAGGCATCCCAGCTGGGGGCGGTTGTTAGAGCTGAGGATCTTGTTGAGCCTGGAAGCTTCGGAAGCTGTTTCCACGCTCTCACAGAAGTCCCTCCAGCTTCTTCGTTTGGCTTTAACAATGGCCTTGTTGTATTCGTTTCGGGCGTTTTTGTATTCCTCCCAAAGATGTTGCGAGTTAGTGTTGTGATTTCCTGCCCTGTTGAAACACCTTCTCAGCGTAAGCCTGAGCTTGGTCAGCTCTGGGTTCCACCATGGGACCTTTTTTGAGAGGTTTTTTTATTTCAAAGGACAATTCTGCTCGTAGGCGTCTATAACGGCATTAGACAGTGATTGTGCAGCTGTTTCTAGTTGCTCTTTGGTGTGAAATCGATTCGGAACCGTGGTGAGCTTGATAGCCAGGTCCCTATCGAATCCTTCCCAGTTGGTATTTCTAGGGTTGCGAGCCCACTGAATTTCCAATGAGTGCCGAAGCGTAAGCTGTAAGCTAAGTTTATCAATATTTATGGGGTTTATGTGAAGGCACACTTGTTGCGGAGGGTTTTCAGGAAGTTTAATATTAAAATCGCTGTCGTCATCGTGTTATTTATTATACATTGGTGGCCCAAGATATTGGTGTCAGAGTAGAGGGTGTACCAAAATACAAAAAGTAATGTGTTGCTCCCCCGCTCTGCGTGCCCCGTGCCAAGGAACTACCTCGCGATTTAGGGATGTGATTAAAATGGAAAAACGGCAGCGCGTAATACGGCAGCCCGATACGGACGGCTACCGGGCATGCCTAGAATACTCATTATAAAAGCTCCCGCGGCGAAGAGAATTAATAATATTAAAACAAGGCCCAGGGCGGGCTATCGGTGTAGCTGCCGTGCGCCCCTCACCGACCCCTCGCTGTAGTCGGGGAGCTAGCGATTTTTTTCGATAGTGATTTTTCCAGTCACCAAACATCGCTAGGATTATTCAGTGACTAATTCTAAGTAAATTCAACTTAATTATTTTTATATTATTGTGATTGTGGTGTGTTCACATTAACTACTACAATTATTATCAGTTTTATTACTTTAAGCGCACAATATTTTTTAAATACACAGGAATTAAAGAAAAACACATTTTATAATAAAAGTACATAATCAGGGAAACTTAGTTACGTAATATTTATCCATTATTTAAAAACTACAGAAATTAAAATTAGGTAGATATTAAAGATACTATCGTGTACTTACCTATGTATCCGATATTAAAGATACTATAGTGTACTATGTACCCATGTATATCGTGTAATATCGTGTACTATAACCTATGTATCTATGTACATATGAATGTTTCCTTTCAACTGCCAATTGTCAATTCTAACTATGCACAAAATACTTTTCTTTATAGAGCATGTCATCATTACAACTCGGTGTTTATGGAAGTTAATATATTTGCCACAGACACATTAAAAAGTCTAATTATGAATATATTACAATTTAATTAAGTAGGTAATCTGTTTATTATGAAAATAGTTATCCTCCTCTTATCTTTGTATTTACATAACTTATTCCTTTTTTCTATTTTTCGTTCTCATAATGTATTTCATTACGTAATTATATATTTTATTGTCTCATTATTATCTATTTAATAATTAATTCATTTATTACCATATTAATATACATGTTTAGGAATCTATGTACTGTTTTTTTCTGCTCTATTTACTTTATATTTACTCTTTTAATACTTTGGACTGTTCAGTAACTTTTAGCAAATATCTTTCTGTTTAATACTTTGGACTGTTCCGCAATTATTTTTCAGAATATTTTCTGTTTATTCAAAAAACCCCAATAATTTCACTTTAAAAAATGCTTGTATATTTTAAACTTTTCTTTTATATAGAATAACGTACCTACTAAATGACTTTTTAATAGGTGTAAACATATACATGGTTTATGTTTGTTATATTTTGACTTAGTAAATATGTTTTTTGTACTGTCTGTTTCCCGAATAAAAAAATATATAAAGAGTATGTAATTGCTGTTTTTTCACACTGGCTATGTTGAACTTGGATAACTTGGGTTTGAGTTGGACTTTAAAATATTTTTTTTTATTCAAGACCATGTTATTCTTTTTTAACGATCAGGTATTTATTTGTCTTTCCGTCATTTGTTTTTGCTCAAATATTTTCGTTTACGCAATTATGGTAAAGTGGAAAATTTGAATTATTTTCAAATAGAAGATCCTGTGCCGGGGTTTTCTATTACAGCTTCTTGAAGTTTGGCTAAACAGTTACCCTAATATATACTTTTAAACACTGTAAACAATGATGAAGAAGCTCGTGATTCAATAACCTAGGCTGGTCAATCGCTCATCGCCACTGCTTCTGCATGACAAAGTATAACCACAGATTTCACTGCAAACAGTCGCAACGTTGCAGGAGTTGCAGCTGGAGACTCTTGGTCAGCTACTGTACTTGCCAGACCTTGCTCCAATAGTGCCTATTTATTTTCAGAATTTGGACTTAACTTTTTACAAGGGTAAAAATAAACTTCGAAGTCTCGGTGAAAAACGCCTTCAAAGCATTCATTGGTTCCTGTCAAAGAGAGTTTTACAGCAGAGAAATTGAGCAACTCCCAATAATAAATGCGGGTCAGAGTGACGCGCATTAAACGAGTGTCATTCGCATTAAATGAGCGACGCACATAAAACAGTGCGCACTGCAACAAAACTTCATGAGATTCTGGCGAGGCTTAAGTTATTATGAACATCAGCCAGATGCGTTTTTTTTCTTGGAATTATAGGATCAATTATCATGTAAAAAATGAAGATAACGAATATGAGAGCGATGACTTATTATTTTTGTCTAATTTCTAGATCCCGCCAGACACATTCCACGATTTTATAAAGTAGCCAGACTTCTTTTAAATGATATTCTGTGATAATGTCAATTTGTATCATATATTTTAAATAAGGGCGATGTATCAATTAATCAAAATCTAGGAATAATTGAGAACCGAAGACCAACTAGACAAGTTATACAAAATAGCATTATAATACCCCGAATGTAAACATCATTTGGACAAAGACGTTACTCTTTTATTGCGCCGAGATTTTACAATCTGATCAATAGGGAAATAAAAGTGAATTTGTCATTTAGGGAATTCAAAAATAAATTAAAGAAATGGTTATTGAATCATGACAGACTAACCATACATCAAATGTTAGAAATAATAGTTTAATAAAACTTAGGTGCACAAATTTAAACATATTTTTAAACATGTATGTTGAATATTTTTAAGATTGAACTAACTACCAAAAATTATTTGACTTTGTTGTTATATATTATTTTGACAATGAATTGTACTTTTTTCACTAGATATTTTTATATTAAATCCTTTATTACTTAACATATATTAAATATTAATGACTGGTTCTCTCTTTTCTCACATATAATTTTATTGATATTATTTATTAGAATTTTATATTATTGCCGATTATATAATGAAATTGCATTTTATTTATTATATTATCTTTTAATATTTTTTTTAATTATTTTTTTTTTTTAAAAAACCACAGTTTAGGGCAATTTAGTGTTATTAGCTTTTTACTAAAACTTGTACATCTGTAAGCAATCAAACTCAAGCAAACTTGATCGTAATATTAGAGTCCTGTCCACCCTAGAACGGGCTAGTCCCAGTTAGGTGACAGATTTAAATAAGCAAAAAGTTTCGTTTAACTGTCAACAAGCCAGGTTTTTTGTTCATTTATTGATCGACTTTAGTGAATGAAAAAATAAGTGCGATACGTTTGACCCTTCCGCTAACCCAGTCGTAGCATTATCCTTGCCAGACTTGCAATTTCTTGATTTGCATCAATTATAGACCAGATATATGAAATCGGAGACTATCGCAGTAATTTGACATTATAAATAAGATAAATAACGAATTTTCCTCGTGAATTTTGTAGCACCCGACGCTTCGGCGACGTTGCAGCCGCCGTTGTCTAGTCTACCCTGGACAACGTTGGCTGCAACGTCGCCGAAACTTTGGGTGCTACAAAATTCACGCAGTAAATTTCGTTTTTTTATCTTATTTATAAGACCAAATATAATTACTTTCACAAACTGGGGATAAAAATATAAAAAATATTCACTACCTCCCTGACTACTCGCAGCTATCCATATCAACGCAGATCTCCTCTGCAGCCGCAAACACAATTATACCCAGCTGTAAGTCAAAATTTTAATTACCTCCATGTTGATTTGGGTAGGTGAGAATTTTCATAAAGTGGGCAGCCTGCCGGCATCGGGCCTTACTTGAATAAAGCGCTGTCTAATATTTTCATAGTAATATGAAAGAGGTTTATTCTGTTTATTCTGGAACCTGTTTTATTCTGGAACCTTACGGGACCATGCAGCTTGTGCCTGATGACTTACCTCTGGTCCGCCTAAATCACGGTTCAGCTCTATCCGGTGGCCTCCTCGAGGAGGGACCAACCTGAAAGTGTTGCCGTGAACTCTGCCTTCAGCTATAACCTACAGTAGTTGACAGTTGGGCGGTGTCGACTACAACGGGCGAACCCGTCACCCCAGGCTGGTATAACTATACTTGATTGTTTTTTCAGACCAAAATGAAATTTCAAAGACCATAATGAATGACTGTCCCATAAATACCATAATACCGTAAGCAGTTATTGATAACGAATGTACTTTTTTATATCGATAAATTATACACATTTAACCGAAGGATTTCAAAATTAATAAACCGAACAATATTTGAACGCTCTCTCTGTGTGAGGTCGAGAAATTTTCTGTTTCCCTGTATAACATTTATTTCAGTTCCTGTGCAAATAATAATTTAAAAAATTGAAAACGACTGCCATTATAAAACATTAACTGCTATATTTAGAATTATTAGAAACAATTTGTTCCCACTGAAATGCAAGTTTCTTTAGAGAATAAAGTTGGTTGGTAAAACAATATTCGTTCAAACAAAATTAAGCTCCGTTACGGCCACGATGACGCATTTTTTTCTGTAAACATCGAGAGCTTCAAGACGATTGCGCATTTTACGAGTCAGCCGACGGGCCATGTCTAAGGCCCGTGATCTCTTTGACTGGGCGATTGAAATTTAGCGAGGATTGACGTGAGCCAGGCCCGGCTTTCTGAGTGCCGCATCGCGGAGCTGCGCGTTATGCGGCAGTAATCATCGCGCGACTCGTCTCGTAATCATCGCGCGACTCTCGTGATGCTTTATGTAGCCTCGCACCGGCCGCAGGGTCGCCGCGAGCGCTGAGGTTGCCCTCGGTGATCATGCAATAAAACATTTTTTATTTGTGGTAATCATTTATTGACGTTTGAACATTTGGACAATTATTTATATGACATTTGAACAGTTGGCCTACCCTATGATACTCGAGATGATATAGCATTTATAACACTACCACATACTTCTAAATCGGTTCAAGCGTTTAAAAGTTATTGTAAAACAAATAAACGGGAATTATACCTGTACATACATGAACATCAAACACATTACAACACTATGTGTTGGACAGTCTTGTAAAAATATTAATTTAAGGGAATTCCAGTATTCTCTTTAACTACTCTTTTAAAAATGGTCAGATTTCAATTAAAATATCTCACACGAAACTGGATTTATACATTTTTCTGAGTAACCTCGTGGGATTGGCACACCTGTGAAAAGAGATTTGATTCTGAGTCGTAATCTTTCAGGCTTAGCTAACAATTACGATCGGATTAAGCGCGCAGTCAGTCCAGAGCATAATATATGTCTGCGTGCAGGAGATATAATAATATGTCTGCATGTTTTTTTGGGATCTCACTTGTTTGAAGCTTTTAAATATGATTAATGATGACAGATGCGAGTAATAAATATTTCTTTTGTTTCAGGTGGTGCCGTTTCAGAATCCTCTGAAGCTCCGGAAAAATGAAGATCTATTCGAGGCCGTTTTATTATGATCTATATGGTGTTTCAGTCGTTGTTAAGTTTTTTATTTGATTGATTATAGTGATTTGTGCATAAATAAAAGTGAGAGAATAATCATGGCACCGAATATGAATGCGGGAGGATTTCTGCTTCTGATTATGATTTGTTTACTCTACACTGGATATGGTAAGTCTACGTTTTCTTTCACTTAAATTTTTGCTCAATTTTTGTCTAAAAATTGTATTCAATATTTCTTACAACAAACTATAGGTTAGGTTCTTAACTATCGAATTGCTGTTCTATATTTTTTTTTGAAGTAATATATTCAATCAAAAGTTATATTTTTGTAATCAATGCACTTCAGCTATTTTAATAGAAGTTTATTGATTTCTTTCCTTAAAAAACCTGAGACCGAGAATCAAAGAATTATTTAAAGGCGGCTTTGACTGCCTCATCTCAATTGTTTTTTTTTTTCATTCAAGAAGTTGTCTTAATTCCGAATAAGTTAATAGTATTACAGAGTTCAGTACAGTACAGTACAGTTACAGAGTACAGAGTAAAACAAGCTTTTATTAAAATGCTCTGACTTGAGCCAACCCTGGGTGTTATCCATATATGTGAATATATGTGCTGCTATATGTGATTCCCCTAGTTGGAAGCCAACCCGGGATGCAACAGCCCTTTCGAAGCGACATTTAGAACGGGCTGTCATAATTGAATGCGTATACAAAATTTCGTTTCTGTGCCGTTGACCGTTGAGGAATCTCCTCGTCGGGAGCCAACCCTGGTAAAGCAGTCATGTCATGGTAACATTTAGAACAGGCTATCATAATTGAATGCGTATCTATGCTTTTGACCGTGGAAGAGTATCCTCCTCGTCAGGAGCCGATCCTGGGTGTAGAATCAGGTCATGATCACCATAAAAATGCATTGTTATCGGAACGGAACCAACATGTAAATTTCAACTTCATATGATAAAAGGATGTGGTTGTAATTTAGCTTGAAAGATTTGACCTAAACAAACATACATATAAATAAAAGCTTGTAAAAAGGGGAAATCAGTCGGAGCAAGCTCCGAAGAATACGGAGTTTTCAGTCATAGCTTTTCTAATTTGGCGACCTTCTTTGCTGTTTGCGTGTTTGCTGATGGGCTTCGCTCAATTCATGCGGTACTTAATTTTAGAGTTTTTCAATTTTCCAAATTTGAGGCAAATGAATTAAGATTGTTTTGCCACTTACTCCAAAGGCGGCTACTAACTGTGGCATAGTTTATTGCCTCCGCTTCCACTGTAGTTTTAATTTTTTCATCATCGACTTGCGTTTCCGACCATCCATGGGGCTCGTTCTTTAATTCAAAGTTTTCAGAACGGAAATATTTGAACCATAAACGCACCGTGCTTTCGTCAGTGGTGGCTGGCCCGAACATATCATTGATTCTTCTAGCTGTATCTAGCTACATATATGCTGTATCTAGCTGTATCTAGCTGTATGCTGTACAGATACAGCAGCTACAGCAGATACACCGTGGCGGTGGAACTCATATTCGGAAATAACGCGATAATTTAACTTTTCAATAGTTATGAATAGAACGATACCAGAGTTAAATCAAATGACGTGAAAACAAATGCTTAACTGATTTCGAAACAACTTTAATACAATTTTTTTCAAATTCAAATTCAAAATTCTTTATTTATCTATAATATTACATGTATTTTTAAAATTCAAAGCCATCCTAACTAGGCCTCGCCTGTACTAAGGTAGGCTTAATATAAAAAAAAGTTATAGTGGTTTTCGTAACTTGCTGTAATACATCTTTGTATATTATTATGTTACATTTGAGAAGTTAGAAATAGAATAAGAAAGCGTAATAATATTAAATTTAGGTATATACATATAAATATATTCATACATATATAAATAAATATATACTTTATAGATAAATATAAAATAATACTATATATATATACATATATCTCACAAATCGTGCACTATTTTAATATTATGTTATTAATGTCTCCGTTTCTTGTCGTAATTACATTAATTTGAAATAATTTGAATTTGGTATTTTATGGAGTGTTATTACTGCCCGGGCATTTTTTTCGGTGAGTGAATCGATACAACGTAAAAAGCAACTATTATTTTTTTGTTATAAAAAAACAAAAAAATATATTTTTGTTTTTTTTTTTTTTTTAATTTGAAGATTTGAAGATGTTGACTGTTAAGAGCCGTATTACAAAATAGCGTAGGTATTCTTTTAAAATTAGTTGAAAAAATGAACGCATTTTTTTTTGGATGTAACTATAAAAGATAGGATAAATAAATAAATAAATAAATAAATAACTATTCAACCCTGGGAGAAAAACCGCGGCACTGAGCGCTCTTCTCTTGCGCAAGCAAATATATACACAATTTCTAATTGTTTTTTGCAGTGTTTTCTCCTTTCTAATGACAATAATTTATATTATGTCGTATTGATAAAAGAGTGAACTTTAATATAGTATAAGTATTATATAAGAATCTTATTTTATTTCTGAGAAAATTAGAATGATACAGGAAGATTTTTTTTTAATTTTGTGTAATTGTAAGTAATGTATACCTTGGATATGTGGTCAAAAAACGAAAAAATAAAGCCGTAGTGTACATCAAGAATACATGACGGACATAAAAAAAAATAGTATACGGTTTTCGTTGTAGTGATATTACTGTATTAAGGAGCTCAAAGTTTGCCTTCCGAGCGTTTTACGAATAACGACTTTCGGAAAATGGGCTGAATAAGTAAATAATATTCGTTACATCTAAAATTAAAGGCCGCTATGGTCAACATCAAGAAATGGTCCAGGTAATTCAGTAATTAAAGTTTGTAGAAATCTCTTTATTTCTTGGAATTAGAACGCCAAAAATCCACTTTTCTTGCCTTTCTGGAAAACATATGTGAACGGGCTCTTAAGTAAAGGTTTGAGAAGTGTTTGAGCGCGCTGCGCTATCTAGCGGTAGGTAATAAGTCGTAAATAAACAATATCAGCGACATTTTACCAACCGCTGGATAGCGCATCAAGATCTTAGGTTTTCATACTATTTAAAAATAAAATAAAAAAAGGAAAATTTGAAAAAAAAATGATTCAAAAAATATTTTTTTTTAATTTAAAGTCGTTTACCACGTTTTACTGATTCCTCCACAAAAAAATGCTCGTCCAGTAATAACACCCGTATAATGACCGCTAGATATTTTGAGTTTTATTGAGAATTAGCCAGTATTGAGAATCGGCAAATTCATAGGTAAGGACCTAATACATATACAGCTATTATTATACAGCTTATAAATTTAATAAAAGCGAATTAGCCGCGTGTGGTTTTTAGCCCCGACGTTTCGGCGATGTTGCAATCGCCGTTGTCTAGGGTAGACTAAAGTATAGTTTATAGTCGTCCGTTGTTTTTCGGTTAGATGACGCACTGCTACTGTTATTTCGCAGATTATAACGGTGGTGGGGCGGCGTGTTAGTGGCGCGCGAATTTTGATAATCCGTCGTGCACAAAACACTCACTGTATCTTGTGTTAGGTCTTTGCGCTTGGCGATAGGCATTGAGAACAGTTTAAGAAAGGGGCTCCACGTAGTAGGGAGTTTGAAACCGTCGTCTCTATTCAGTAGACACTCCAGCTCTTTGTTAAAAGAGAATTATAAGTGCCTATATATGTTGTTGTTACGTACTGGGTATTACGAAAAATTCCATTTTAAGTAGGGTACCACGGTGACAGCCTTGATTACTATATTCCCCAAATGTGGTCGGTAACTAAAGGTTTAATAATTTATATTCACAAGTTTAATTTACTTTACAATTTACGATTTAAATAAATACAAATGTATACTTTCGAATTTCTTTTATTCATTGGAGTCATAAATCAACCAAATAATTGGTGACAACAATCAATCATTCTAACACTGACCGCCAAACAGCAGAAAGTATGAATAATAGACTTGGGATGTTTGACTAAGGCTTTGACCCTCGTAGATTTCGCTGCAGACGGAGTAGAGTTAACATTCCGTTTCCGTCGTGTAGAGAGAACCACGCGAGCGCCCCCACTTCTTTCCCCCTATATTTCCAGCGTTGCGGTTAGATGGAATGCGCCAGATAGGCCCCGCCAGCGAATCGTAATTTTCGACCGTTTTCCTCGGGCACACTTCAAATAAATCGTTTTTATTCCGACGCTGGAAGGGCCTTTATATATCTGATCGTGAACTGACTTACTAGTTTCACGGCGAACGAAAACTAAATAATTACATACAGAAAAAATCCGAACTAGTAGTAGACCGCTGGAATGTGTGGTTTTTTCTTTTATCAGTAAAATATCCTCAAACTCCTGCTTTTATTATAATGAGTTGAAACGAGTCTCAGTGAACACAAGTTTAAGTTTCAAGTTCTTTATTGTGTGAATTATTAAAATAAACATACAATGTTTAAGTAACAAACTGCCCAGAGAGCATACAACATTTCGTTTTAAAAGAAACTTCATAAAGTAGAAGCTATATAAGGCGCAATCAATGTAGCGTTATAATTTTTATTTATATTTGTTATTGGCCCCACCAGTTGGGCGCCATTTTGTAGCAATTGTAGAGAATTTATTTTTTAATTTATTAATTTTTAATTTAATTTGTAAGATGTAAGAGATGTCAGACGACAATATCTCGCAATGATCATGATCGGCCCCACTTTGGGCAAGCCATTTTGTAGCGTTTATTTTTTTACTTATTTTATTACTACTTATTTAAACGTGCGCGCGATGTGTCATCAGCGATAAGCGCTTGATGAAGAAGGTAAAATTGAACGGAGAAGTGACTAGAAAGAAGAGGATGATGCTAATATATGTATAAAGATACTCAAAGTATGCAGAGAATAGAGATTTTAATTCAATAGCCCTGTTTCCTCTTGTACGTGCTCCTTCATATATGAAATTCTCCTGTCCTGACTAAAATGTATTCTCCAAAAGAAGAAGAAGAATAATAATGAGTATTCTATGTGTCTAGACCAATTTGTTAGATCCTTATGCACTTGGTTTTAGATAGTTTGAATCAATTTGAGGTTTATAAGTTAAGATCGGCTTGTAACCTACACTTTTAAGATCTCGTCTCGATGAGAAATATTGATTTTTTGATGTTCCATGACACAATTCCTATCTAGGGGATTATCAAAGGTGTTCTATAGTTAGATACTTCCAGATCAATGTATGCTAATAGTTTTAAGTCACTTTCTCAATATCGATTGACGATTGCTCCAATCAGCTGGGATTTTTTTATAATGTCCTTATAAGTACGCTGTTGATCATTACTGAATATCGGACTTTGTTTGATTTGTCGCTGCACTATTTATCACACTGACGGATGCTACAGTCTTCCGTCAGGGCGTTGTGAACTCAGGAGTTATATTTTTTTATATATTGGATAACGAGATAAATTTATAGTAAAGGCGCCAATCCCGCTTACTCCATTACTGCGTTCGTTCATCCGTTAGTGCTGCATCTGATCTATCGAATCAATTTCTAATTACGATTTAGCTCAGTCTATTTGTATTCTCAGGTATGGTATTCTTTTGATTAAAAAAAAATATGAACACTTTTTCCGGCAAAATATTCGATATATTGTAAAATAAAATTTTTAGTTGATACAATTCATTTACATATATTATGGCTCTCTTTGTAGCTTTGCATTAAATAACAATAACAGGATAATATGACAATACGCAATATAGCACAAAAACACAACTTATCATAACCTATATTACTGTGTATATCGAATCAATTACGACATACGTATATACATTTTTTTCTTAGTTTATCGCTACGCTGGTTCACGGACTTTGTCTCTGTGAAACCAGGCAGTTTCAAATATCTCAATCAATGAGGCTTCGTCTTTTATTGACGGCCTGCAGTCCCAATCAAGTACTGGCCTTATAAAAAAAGGTTCACGCTAACAATGTAGTAGCGGCAGTACGAAAAGCAGATGGTATTGGCTTTCTATTTCAATTATGGCGCGAAACAGTCTAAGACGCATTAATCTTATTCATACTTATGACAACATACATATTTGCATAATATATAAAAAAACTATCAACAATAACAAGTTTTATAAGTATGGCCAGCTTCGGCAGTTATAACGCACGGATATACTGCAATTATAATAATTTGAACAATCTTACTTGTATTAAGCAGCCATCCAATCCAATATCACATACCTTACACTAATTTAACACCTTTATACACTTCTTAATAACTAACACATAACAACAACAAACTGTTTTTTAAATTTTGACAGCTGCATCGTAGGGATGTCGGCCGTCTCGTACGATTGTTTTCGCCCCGTTCTGTTGAAAGATGTAATTGATTTGAAGTTGTCTTTGTGATTCGAAATCTATTGCGAATGTCTGTCTTGGTTCATTTATATGATCTCCTCGTGAATGTTTATATAAAAAGAATATCTTTAATTTTTCTTCTATCTTGCTACTATTTGATTCTGCATGCTTATGTTTTCCCGCCAAAATTTGATGTACGTGGCGTCTATATAAATGTGTTTTTTACTGTTATTAAGTCGATCTTTCGGCGAATTTTTAGCACTGTTTAATATTTTTTCTTTCCCGCCAAATAATTGATGTACGTGGCGTCTCTTATAGAGGGTTTTTTACTGTTTTTACGTCGATTTCTCGTCGAATTTTTAGCACTGTTTAATTTTGTTGGCTTTCCCGCCAAATATTTGATGTACCGCTTCTAATAAAATAAATATGTGTTAAAAAAACTTCACTTAGATTCTACATGATTTTTTATGGGAATGTGGACAGCATTTCTGCCCACATTCCCTCGTTTTAACTTGAACTTTTACATTTTCCGGCACTTTTTCGACGTTTGGGTGACGAGGTTATTACGCGGTGGATCTCCTGGTAAACTGAATTGATTTTGGCATCGCCCACCGCCTTTTTATACCCTTCAAAATACGGCAATTTCTCCATTTTTAGATGTGCTTTTCACCCCCTTCCTATGCAAAATAACGCGGCCATCATGCTTTTTCTGTCTGGTTACCAACTATCGTTTTTCCGCATTGGGGTTCCGTACCATTTCGTGCACATCGAGCTATCTTTGCACTCTTATTTCTTTAATTCACTCATTTGAGCTGATTTCCTTATTTTTCCCTTATAATCTGTATCCCCAGCATCTAATTTCTGCATATATATTAATTTTATGTTGCCTCCTCGCGGCGCTATGTGCTTCTAAAGGTACGTGTATATTTTTCCAAAAAGTATGTCTATTTCATTAACTATTACGGCTATTATTATTCATTTTTTTTCTACTATAATCCTATATGGTTTTTATAAAAAGTTATTCGGCGTTAGTAGGTTTTTCAGTGACCCATTTTGAAAACAATTCTTTACATCGAAATTACTCATCCGTTTCCTTTAAAAATATGTCACCTATGACCTTTTTAACTTGCTTCTTCTTTCTGTATACTCTAATATTTGTATTATCGTCGGTTTTTTTAGATATGGCTTTCCCTCCAAATTTTCCCGCCAAATATGCATATGACGCTCCTTGAGACGCTCGTCTGTTTTTTGTTAGTGGTCCACCTTAAAATTTCCTTTATTTCTGAACTACAGCGCCTCTAGTGATAAAAATTTGTACGATATTCCGACTCTATTTGATGTCAAAACATGGCAACACTTTCTTGCCGTGGTTAATTCGGATTTATTTTTCCGTCAAATCGTCATTTATTCAGTTTCAAACATTAGATTCTCCCTGTAAACTATCGTACAGAATATATGCTCTGCCTCATAAAATAGCTTATTTCATTGGCTTTATTCTAGTAGGTCTATCTACTGTGTGTTCTATCTATATCGGCTGTAATTAGCATTATCGTCTATAGTGGCGATTTTTCTTGTTAAAAGTACGACAATTTAATCATACATTGAACTGTCACTTCGAGGTCGGCTGCGAATTCGTTCCCGGCGATATTTAAATCTATTGCTAACTATTTATTCTGTTTTCAGGTTCTACTTTCGTTTCAGAGGATAGTGCTTATTCTATACTACGTCTATAGTGCGTGTCGTCGCTGAAATCTTTCTAAATATCCTATTTTTCTATCATGCATCTTTTGAAGACCCATTTTTGTATGTGATTTCGGCGTTTCTTTAATCATCGATTTTTCCTTTATTTTTCTCTAAAGCCTATTTAGTTTTATTTTATTTAGTGGTTTATTGCTATTACGCTTCATTTTTAACGAATATATAAACGTTTCATTGTTTTATTGAGTTTTAATCTTATTTTAATATATTTTTGTATTCCCTGTCAACGTCGGTAAAATTTATTTTACAGTTTATCTACTTATCGACTGGTAACATTTCTCGCGTATGCCGCTAGATGTCGCTACACGTTTTGAAATTGATTTAAATTTTGGGATCATGAATGAATCGACTAATTACTACTTTTACGTTTTGAAGACCATTCACCTTGCCTTCCCATTGCTGCGTATAGATGGCAATAGGTGTGCTTACATGGCTTTGGTTTGGTTTAGATATTAAGTATTTTATTTGACAGGAGGCGTTCGATTTTATATCATTACAATACCCCCTCCCCAGATCGTTGCTCGCCCTCGAGGAACCACGTGACTTCATCATACGTGTAGTCAACCAGTTCTTACTTTAGCTCTTGGTTATAAAAATTATTTTTTTTTATCGCTTCATGTCGCTCTCTTATTATTTCTTATCTCCCATTTTGAACTATATTATTTTATTTGATATTATGTCTATTGATGTGTCATCATATTTATAAATCCCCCTTATATTATCCTCATTATATTTATTTAGATTATGTATTCATTCTTTTTTATTTTATTACATCTCCTCATTCAGGTTATATCCTATATTTATCTCCAGCCTTCATCATATTATGTTATACTTTAAATTCAACGCATCGTATTATATTTTGAGTTCATCATATTATATTATATTTGAGTTCGTTTTGTTATGTTCTGTGGTTTAATTGATCTACTTGTATTCAATAACATTCTAATTTGATTATTTTTTAGAGCAACTACTGCTTTATTCCCTAAAAAAATTATAAATTCTCAGTATCATATATTAATAATATTGATATACGTATGATAATAATCCAACTTTCAATCTCTCTCTTTCACTTCAATGTGCACCTGCTCAACAGAATTACTTCCGAGTCCTCGATCACATCTCCGCCTACTTGATTCATCTCTCTCGCTATATTATCAATAATATAGTTATATATAAATACTACTTCCTTCCGTTGAAAAGTCTAAATTAATTTCATTTCTTTCTCCGAATCACGCGTGCGCTAACCGATGAATTTTTAAATCCTTACACGGGCGTCACCTGAAACTTTATTCTGTCTAACTCACTAACAATGTTGAATATGCGAATGCCATGGCGAGTCTCTTGGGTACTATAATTAAATATTCGCCCTAGGCCACTGACCTGAGTACTCGACCTTGACGTACAAACCAAAGTTCGTACCTAAGCATGGGATATATCATATTTTTAAAAAAAAACATTATAACTGGTATGAAATTTCACGCCGAACTTACACCGTCTGTATAGCTAAATTATGGGTAACCTAACGTATGTATACTAAACTGGACTATTGCTGTGCATTTATTGATATCAGATTTTTTTATGTTGAAGCTACTTCTCATGTAATAAGTCAGAATCCGGGATGTTCTCTTATCCTTTTAAGACACTATCTTTCATCCATTCCCTTTCATGTGTCTTCTTCATACATCTCTTCATACCAAAATTACAACCCGTCATCGTCTCCATCTCATGTTAGATATTTTTAAAGTTAAAATTGCGTCTTCATACTTCGCCTCATTCTTTTGGAACGTTACTGTATATCTCCTCCAATATTTAAACTAATTTAGAAACTTCTATATATTTATTTCAACTTCTCAACTAAATATTATAGATAATAATTATTATATCTCCTATCTTCAAAAACCCCCGTCCCAATCTACACGAGTTCGTGAAAGGACCCATATCAGCCTATAATCTAATAATATCTCCCTATCTAGCAGCCCTGGGGAAAATGCCAACGCACTCAACTCGTTGCATTATTTTGGAACCCTGCGCTTCGGATTATTGGACGAACCTATTTAAACCGTCACCAGGCATTCCGGAGCGTCATGAATCACTCCTATTATAAACTCCTAACAAAAAAACATCCGTCCTAGCCCTGCAGTCCTATGGCTTGTTCGCCGACATGTCAGTCTTCAGACCCACCAAAAAATCATCATTATCAACCCAAGATCATTTACTGCCACATCGTTGTTATCTTTATATATCGTTATCCTCCCTACAATCGATAACCGTACGTATGTTATATGACATACGTATCTATATTATGGTATAAGGTTTAGCTCCATTATACTTTTATTAAACATATATTTGTTATCCTCCATATACATTGATAACCGGACATGTACTATATGGCACACGTTATTATATTTTTATCATAATATTTGTCTCTATTATATTCCATATTTAACTACTCTAAAATATCTTGATAACAAAAAAAATATATTTATCTCTTGTCGCGGCTTATACCACACAAGACTTCATTATTATAAAATTTTACCACAGAACATATTTTCATCCTCATTATTTTACGGTATATAATCAACGTTATTCCGTATATGGTTATTTATTATTATTATATTATTAAAATACCCTTTAGGTTTAACTATTATTGTCGTTAACCTCCGGTTTCGTTGACTTCGACTACGTGATGTCTATCTTTAATTTATTTATTTATATATTTATTATGTAGTGAGACATGTTGTCCACTATTATTTATATTATAATATTTTTAAATTTCCCTTCTCTAATGATATTTTGATTAGCGGATGTTGCCAACTCCCTCTGTCATATAGTATATGTATGTATATATATATATATATATTTTTATATACATACATATATATTTAATTATGTGTAACTACTTTAAACTAATTATCTTCTTGTCCTATGAAATGTCAACGCCTTGCTTAAAAGCAAATTTTTAATGACGACTCAAAAAGTTAAAACGTTTCAGTACAGTGTAAGTAAGGTTTGTGGAATAATGGAGTTGGTAGTTGAGGAATGTGAGTAGGATTGGTGGTTGAGGATTATGAATAGGATGCGGGTCAGGATGGAATGAATATTGTTACAAGGTACTGATAGGTAGTAATTAAATGGTATGTTTACTATAATATAATTCATTGACTATTCATATAATACAAGCAAACTACTTATGGTTATGTCCCTTAAAAGAACATCATAATAAATTATTAATCGTCAGTCACTATTAGTAGCGCTGAATAAAAATTAGGCATTTTAAAATATATTTTAACAAAAGGTTGCGTATCTCTGCTCTATAATAATAATGACATTATCTTTGCACTCTATGTATATATAATAACTTGTAAGTTTTAACACCGTCCGCTAACCTTCATTAAATCCTTGATATGAAATCTTCCTAACGGAGTGCCTTCTAAGGTTTCTAGGTCATAAGCATTCTCCGTTACCCTATTGCTTACCCTTGCTTGTACGTATCGCGGAGCTAATTTATGGGTGAAATATTCTATCTTGTTTGATTGAACGTGGTTACGTTTCCATACTATGTCACCTTTGTTAAAAACTACTCTTCTACGACGCAAATTGTATCTTTCTGAATTCTTTTTAAAATTTTCTAATAGCTTCTCCTCCACAACTTGATATATCAGCTCTAATTCCCTTATATTTTCGGTGCGCTGTTTAGCATCTGCTATCTCTATGTGTCTCGCGTCGCTAGGTACATAAGTGTTAATGCCGTGAAGTTTTCCATTGATATATGGTTCTCTTCCAAACATGAGAAAATTCGGTGTATATCCTGTACTTAAGTTAATGTGGTTATTCATTGCGAATTGGATTTTATTTAGGTATTTGGACCAGGTTCTCTGCCGATCTCCTGATAATATTCCTAGACTGGTCTTAATCACTTGGTTATACCTTTCTATAGTATTGTATTGGGGAGAATAATAGCAAGTATAGACGCGCGGTATTGCAAATTTCTCAAAAAATTTATCGAATGATTTGGACCGAAAATATTGTGCGTTATCTAAAATAATGGTTGCAGGTACTCCATACTTTAAAAATATTTGGTTTTCTAAAATTTCTTCTAAAGCATTTGACGTTACTTTCCTTATTGGAAACAACCAAACGAATTTTGAAAATACATCTACCACGGAGAAAATGTATGCGTGCCCTGACAAGCTTCTAGGCAGCGCACCTATTATGTCTAAGCTGAGAGTATTCAATGGTTCATCTACTGCTTTAGGTTTTATCATCCACCCTTGTGGCTTTGTGGTTGCTATTTTATATCCTTTGCACTTTTGACATGTATCTATATATTTTTCTACGTCTTTTGCTAAACCTGGCCAATAATAATCCTCCTGTATTTTTTTAATTGTTTTATATATTCCGAAGTGTACTCCTAAGTATCCATCATGGGTTTTTATTATGGCCTCCTGCCTTTCATCGGGTTTTAATATTAATTTCCACGGCTTCCTAGTCCCAAAGTTTTGTGTTTTAGGCACTACTAATTTATATAACCTATCATGTTCTATTTTAAAACCTTCTATTTCTGTCGGTGAATTCATTATTCGTTCGTTCAATTCGTTGTACCATTCGTCAGGGTTTTTTAATTTTGTGATTTCTACGTTGCAGACTTCATCCTGCTCTATACGTGACAACACGTCCGGGACAATATTTAAAGCTCCCTTCCGGTAAATAATTTCGAAGTCGTACTGAGACAGTAAACAACTCCACCTAGCCAAACGACCACTGGTATTCTCGAGACGGTTGAACCATTTTAGGCTATTATGATCGAAGTAGACTTTAAAGTGTACGCCATCAAAATGATGTTTGAAGTGTTGTATTGCTTTTAAAACTGATAATAACTCGCGTTCTGTCGTACTGTAGTTACGCTCTGCAGCTGACAAACTCTTGGAATAGTACGCTATCGGGTGTTCTTTATCATCATCCCCTGAAATCTGAGCTAACATGGCACCCACTGCCTTTCCTGATGCATCGCAATGAAGATAAAAGATTTTACTATAATCAGGGCATTTCATGACCGGTGCTTCCGTCAGGGCTTGTTTTAATTTATCAAATGCTATTTGCGCTTCGGGGTTCCACATTAATTTTTGTACTATATTTTTCTTTCCCCCCATTAATTTATGTAATGGGTCAGCTATGAATGCAAAACCCTTTATGAAACGGCGATAGTATGACGCGAGCCCCACAAAACTTCTAACTTCCTTTATGTTTCTCGGTATAGGGAATTCTTTTATGCATTTTATCTTATCTGGATCTGTAGACAGTCCATTTTTGTTTACTATGTACCCTAAGTATTTAATTTCTGGTTTGCAAAACTCACTCTTCTTCATGTTTATGGTTAAGCCAGCCTGTTGTAAACGGTCCTTCACAGTTCTTAATAACTCTATGTGTCGGTTGAAATCCCTCGATACTACTACTAGATCGTCTGCATAACAGTATATCTCTCCCTCGAACTCTAAACCAAAGATCTTATCCATTAAGCGCGCAAGCTCTAAAGTTGCATTGCACGTGCCGAACGGCATACGGACGAAGGCATACATTCCTTTACGTTCTACAACAAATGCTGTCTTAGGTATTGATGTAACATCTAATGGTATTTGCCAGAAAGCCTTACCCAAATCTATAGAAGACAGATAGTGGGCGTCTTTTAGATTATCTAATATTCGTTGTGAAAAGGCTACTGGATAATGATCCTTTTCTGTTATCGCGTTTAAACGTCGTGAATCTAAACATACTCTCATCGTCCCGTCTTTCTTTTCTACAGTTACCAGAGGGCTACTCCACTCTGACCTAATTGGTTTAATAACTCCTAACTTTAGCATCCGGTCTATTTCTAAGTTCAAAAGTTCCTGCTTATATGGTGACAATCGATACGGTCGTTGTCGGACTGGACCGTCTTTTGTAATTATTTTATGTGTCACTAAATGCGTTAATCCTAATCCTTTATGTTCTATTGAAATTTCATTGAATTCTTCCTTTAATGATTTTAATATTTGTGATTCACGTTCGCCTAAATCACCTTCCTCCAAAATATATTTATCCGACGTTATCTTTTGAACTAGACTGGCACAACGAATGAACCCCACCTCTTCATCTTCTAATTCGAAATCTATTTTTATATTGAAAACTTTCAAGAATTCTAGTCCTAATATCACACCTTCTTTTATGCTCGGACTAATAATAAAATTTAAATTCCGTTTAATTTGTTTATATTGGGTCATAATTTTTAACTCTCCTATTATATCTTGTATAGTTCCATCAGCCGAAGTCAACTCCACCCTATTCTTTTTTATTATATTTATATTATTTTTAAATGATGACACATACTTTTTTCCAATTATATTCACCGTTGATCCGGTATCGATCAAAGCTTTTAATTTTTTTCCCTCTATTATTATCATTATATATGGTCTTTGATCATTAATATCATCTGTTAGGGTGCTATTGTATAGCCTCACTAACCCCCTTACAGTTGGTGAGCCTTCTATTCGTTTCCCGAATTCTCCTGACGAGAGACTGGTCTCACTACTGAATCTTGATCGTTCCTTACATCTCCCGACGTTCTATTTATATTATTTATATTTGACATCCCCTTATTATTATTGCATCGGGCGCATTCAAATTTTGTCACGCCCTCCGCACGACACCCGAAACAGATTTTACCCCTTATTTGCCGGCATGTGGTGAAGTGATGACCTACTTCCTCACATTTCAAACATCTTATTTCGTTCACAATTCTACTCTGTCCGGAGAAGTTATATCCCCCGCGCCCACGATTCATGTTTCCGCGCCCTCTACCTGATGTTTGGAATCTATTATTGTTAAACGGCATATCATTTGTATTGCGCTGGTCATTCCTAGGAAAGTCATTATAGCGCTTATTTTGATTATAGTTATTCTTTTCTATAACCGTCGCGACCATCGGTTTCTTATAATTTCCGCGATATACTTCTTTAATTGGGTTAGCTTCCTCTTTATTTATGTATTGCTCAAAGTTTTTCGCATACTTTACGAGCTCTTCGACAGTAGTCAGAATTTGTGCGCCTAATATGGGCTTATAACGATCGGCAACATTTATTTTTAGTATTTCTAATAAAATTGTATCTTTTATTGGTTCACGCAATAATGCGTTGAAACCTCTAACCTCAGTCATATACTCTTCTATGCTCTGTTGGGGCTTTTGTTTTAGATTTCTTATGTGACTATCCATTTTAATTTGGTAATTCAAAGCTTCAAAACGCTCGATTAACTTCCTCTTTAACTCGGACCATGTCAACTGATCGGTTCTCATTAAACGAAACCATTTCAATGCGGGTCCAGTTAATAATTCGGTAAATGATTCTACTAATGTATTTCCGCTAACGCGTCGAGACCTCAATCTATCCTCGCACGTCTCAATGAAATCTAATACTGATCCTTCTCCGGTAAACTTAATTCCCCAACGAAACACATCATTTATATTTCCCGCAGTCGGTGGCACATATGCACCTTCCTGCTTTATTATTTTATTTGAATTGTTTTCATTTAAAGCGATATTATTATTATTTATCGTTGCCTCCTTCAACTGTTCTTCTAAATTTTTTATTATATTAGCCATATTCTCTCTTTCCTTATCTATGAAAACCTGATCAGCTGCTTGCTCTGCTAATCTATTAAACTCATATAAGGAATTATGCGGACTAACATCTCTATCGAACATGCTCCTAATACGGCCCTGCTCAATATCTAATGCTAATCGGCGTCTTTTTGACGTTGATGCGGTATACGACATTATTTATATTGTTATTATTTTTCTATATTGGAAATCTTTTTATTTATTATTATAATATTTTATATTTATTTTGCAATTCACGAGATGATATTATAATAATTTATGCAGACAAGACAGAACATTTATAAAGAAGATTAATAATTATGATTCGCATAAAAATATTAATTCGCACTTTCGCAGAACGGGGTTTACTATTATATCTTATAATCTTATATATCTTATAATCAACCTCTGATATAACGACTTGCTAATATTGCAAATATTTAACAAGATAACATCAAAACATTCAAGATGATCTGTGCGATGGTATCACCGTAACACAGAAAAACAATATTATAGTATTTGCTAGATAGTAATTACAACTTAACATTTATCATATATGTGGTGCGACCTTATCGTCAACACTCAAAAAACAAACAAGCAAACAATAAAATATTCGCGAGTGAAATTTCAAATTCCTCGCCAAAACTCACAAAAAGAACCAATATATACATGTATTAACATCCAATGATATTATCATCCAATGATAGTATCTATATATTTATTAGCCTCACCGATGAACGAACGATATTTATTCAAAAGTATTAATTATTACTATGTTTATGTTCTACTAAGTAGTTCCCGTTCACTTTAAAATGTTTTAATCAGGCCCCGCGTTGGGTCGGCATTTTGTAGCGTTATAATTTTTATTTATATTTGTTATTGGCCCCACCAGTTGGGCGCCATTTTGTAGCAATTGTAGAGAATTTATTTTTTAATTTATTAATTTTTAATTTAATTTGTAAGATGTAAGAGATGTCAGACGACAATATCTCGCAATGATCATGATCGGCCCCACTTTGGGCAAGCCATTTTGTAGCGTTTATTTTTTTACTTATTTTATTACTACTTATTTAAACGTGCGCGCGATGTGTCATCAGCGATAAGCGCTTGATGAAGAAGGTAAAATTGAACGGAGAAGTGACTAGAAAGAAGAGGATGATGCTAATATATGTATAAAGATACTCAAAGTATGCAGAGAATAGAGATTTTAATTCAATAGCCCTGTTTCCTCTTGTACGTGCTCCTTCATATATGAAATTCTCCTGTCCTGACTAAAATGTATTCTCCAAAAGAAGAAGAAGAATAATAATGAGTATTCTATGTGTCTAGACCAATTTGTTAGATCCTTATGCACTTGGTTTTAGATAGTTTGAATCAATTTGAGGTTTATAAGTTAAGATCGGCTTGTAACCTACACTTTTAAGATCTCGTCTCGATGAGAAATATTGATTTTTTGATGTTCCATGACACAATTCCTATCTAGGGGATTATCAAAGGTGTTCTATAGTTAGATACTTCCAGATCAATGTATGCTAATAGTTTTAAGTCACTTTCTCAATATCGATTGACGATTGCTCCAATCAGCTGGGATTTTTTTATAATGTCCTTATAAGTACGCTGTTGATCATTACTGAATATCGGACTTTGTTTGATTTGTCGCTGCACTATTTATCACACTGACGGATGCTACAGTCTTCCGTCAGGGCGTTGTGAACTCAGGAGTTATATTTTTTTATATATTGGATAACGAGATAAATTTATAGTAAAGGCGCCAATCCCGCTTACTCCATTACTGCGTTCGTTCATCCGTTAGTGCTGCATCTGATCTATCGAATCAATTTCTAATTACGATTTAGCTCAGTCTATTTGTATTCTCAGGTATGGTATTCTTTTGATTAAAAAAAAATATGAACACTTTTTCCGGCAAAATATTCGATATATTGTAAAATAAAATTTTTAGTTGATACAATTCATTTACATATATTATGGCTCTCTTTGTAGCTTTGCATTAAATAACAATAACAGGATAATATGACAATACGCAATATAGCACAAAAACACAACTTATCATAACCTATATTACTGTGTATATCGAATCAATTACGACATACGTATATACATTTTTTTCTTAGTTTATCGCTACGCTGGTTCACGGACTTTGTCTCTGTGAAACCAGGCAGTTTCAAATATCTCAATCAATGAGGCTTCGTCTTTTATTGACGGCCTGCAGTCCCAATCAAGTACTGGCCTTATAAAAAAAGGTTCACGCTAACAATGTAGTAGCGGCAGTACGAAAAGCAGATGGTATTGGCTTTCTATTTCAATTATGGCGCGAAACAGTCTAAGACGCATTAATCTTATTCATACTTATGACAACATACATATTTGCATAATATATAAAAAAACTATCAACAATAACAAGTTTTATAAGTATGGCCAGCTTCGGCAGTTATAACGCACGGATATACTGCAATTATAATAATTTGAACAATCTTACTTGTATTAAGCAGCCATCCAATCCAATATCACATACCTTACACTAATTTAACACCTTTATACACTTCTTAATAACTAACACATAACAACAACAAACTGTTTTTTAAATTTTGACAGCTGCATCGTAGGGATGTCGGCCGTCTCGTACGATTGTTTTCGCCCCGTTCTGTTGAAAGATGTAATTGATTTGAAGTTGTCTTTGTGATTCGAAATCTATTGCGAATGTCTGTCTTGGTTCATTTATATGATCTCCTCGTGAATGTTTATATAAAAAGAATATCTTTAATTTTTCTTCTATCTTGCTACTATTTGATTCTGCATGCTTATGTTTTCCCGCCAAAATTTGATGTACGTGGCGTCTATATAAATGTGTTTTTTACTGTTATTAAGTCGATCTTTCGGCGAATTTTTAGCACTGTTTAATATTTTTTCTTTCCCGCCAAATAATTGATGTACGTGGCGTCTCTTATAGAGGGTTTTTTACTGTTTTTACGTCGATTTCTCGTCGAATTTTTAGCACTGTTTAATTTTGTTGGCTTTCCCGCCAAATATTTGATGTACCGCTTCTAATAAAATAAATATGTGTTAAAAAAACTTCACTTAGATTCTACATGATTTTTTATGGGAATGTGGACAGCATTTCTGCCCACATTCCCTCGTTTTAACTTGAACTTTTACATTTTCCGGCACTTTTTCGACGTTTGGGTGACGAGGTTATTACGCGGTGGATCTCCTGGTAAACTGAATTGATTTTGGCATCGCCCACCGCCTTTTTATACCCTTCAAAATACGGCAATTTCTCCATTTTTAGATGTGCTTTTCACCCCCTTCCTATGCAAAATAACGCGGCCATCATGCTTTTTCTGTCTGGTTACCAACTATCGTTTTTCCGCATTGGGGTTCCGTACCATTTCGTGCACATCGAGCTATCTTTGCACTCTTATTTCTTTAATTCACTCATTTGAGCTGATTTCCTTATTTTTCCCTTATAATCTGTATCCCCAGCATCTAATTTCTGCATATATATTAATTTTATGTTGCCTCCTCGCGGCGCTATGTGCTTCTAAAGGTACGTGTATATTTTTCCAAAAAGTATGTCTATTTCATTAACTATTACGGCTATTATTATTCATTTTTTTTCTACTATAATCCTATATGGTTTTTATAAAAAGTTATTCGGCGTTAGTAGGTTTTTCAGTGACCCATTTTGAAAACAATTCTTTACATCGAAATTACTCATCCGTTTCCTTTAAAAATATGTCACCTATGACCTTTTTAACTTGCTTCTTCTTTCTGTATACTCTAATATTTGTATTATCGTCGGTTTTTTTAGATATGGCTTTCCCTCCAAATTTTCCCGCCAAATATGCATATGACGCTCCTTGAGACGCTCGTCTGTTTTTTGTTAGTGGTCCACCTTAAAATTTCCTTTATTTCTGAACTACAGCGCCTCTAGTGATAAAAATTTGTACGATATTCCGACTCTATTTGATGTCAAAACATGGCAACACTTTCTTGCCGTGGTTAATTCGGATTTATTTTTCCGTCAAATCGTCATTTATTCAGTTTCAAACATTAGATTCTCCCTGTAAACTATCGTACAGAATATATGCTCTGCCTCATAAAATAGCTTATTTCATTGGCTTTATTCTAGTAGGTCTATCTACTGTGTGTTCTATCTATATCGGCTGTAATTAGCATTATCGTCTATAGTGGCGATTTTTCTTGTTAAAAGTACGACAATTTAATCATACATTGAACTGTCACTTCGAGGTCGGCTGCGAATTCGTTCCCGGCGATATTTAAATCTATTGCTAACTATTTATTCTGTTTTCAGGTTCTACTTTCGTTTCAGAGGATAGTGCTTATTCTATACTACGTCTATAGTGCGTGTCGTCGCTGAAATCTTTCTAAATATCCTATTTTTCTATCATGCATCTTTTGAAGACCCATTTTTGTATGTGATTTCGGCGTTTCTTTAATCATCGATTTTTCCTTTATTTTTCTCTAAAGCCTATTTAGTTTTATTTTATTTAGTGGTTTATTGCTATTACGCTTCATTTTTAACGAATATATAAACGTTTCATTGTTTTATTGAGTTTTAATCTTATTTTAATATATTTTTGTATTCCCTGTCAACGTCGGTAAAATTTATTTTACAGTTTATCTACTTATCGACTGGTAACATTTCTCGCGTATGCCGCTAGATGTCGCTACACGTTTTGAAATTGATTTAAATTTTGGGATCATGAATGAATCGACTAATTACTACTTTTACGTTTTGAAGACCATTCACCTTGCCTTCCCATTGCTGCGTATAGATGGCAATAGGTGTGCTTACATGGCTTTGGTTTGGTTTAGATATTAAGTATTTTATTTGACAGGAGGCGTTCGATTTTATATCATTACATCAACAAGCAGTGAAACGAAAACCAACAGTTAAAATAATCAATATCAGAAATGATCAAACCAAAGCAATAATCATCAATAATCAGATAATCAATCAAGCTAATTTTTATAATGTTTTGTCCAAGAAGAATCTAAATACATTGTAATTACATTTAAATATAAGATACCATATAACTAAAACAATCTATAAAATAATTAATTCAAGCTCAAACAATCAACAAATGAAATAATCAGTAGGTATACGCATTACATTAAAATAAAGCGGCTGTAAAAAAAGTCATTATGTAAAAATTTTTCTATTGTCTTTTATGTTACCTACCATAGGTGGTAAAAATAATAAGGCCCTGAGAATTGGGTACTTTGCCTAGCAGCGCTTAAAACCACGCATGGTAGAATGAAATTATTCTTATATCAGGTGTTTTTGTTATGTATATCTTTAAATTTTACGTGACTTTCCTTTTCGGTGTAAAAATCTAATAATAGGCTGTAAGTAAAGTGATGTGAGAGTCATGATTTTCAATCTTTAAAAATGGGTCTACATGTTTCTATATGTTTAGCGTTGGCGATAAACCGTAATGCTCTTTTCTGTAGGATAAATAAGGGTTCCCTGTGACAAGCGTAACAGTTTCAAGAGAGTCAACCAAATTTTCAATATTGAGTATTTATTACCATTACAACCGTTACGTAGTCGTTACAATTATTACCATTACAGCAGTTACGTACCATTACAACCGTTACGATTATGTAGGAACGACCAAATAGCAGTGCACGAGGCCCGAATCTTATATTCGGGCCGCCTGCACTGCAAATGACTTAGACATGTGTGTTGATAAAAGCTGAGGTAGGTATACCTTAGCTTTCATCAACATACGTGTCCAATTGCTGTAGCAAGTAAAATATTTTTCTGAGAGCGTAATGCAAGGCCATGGGATGAAAACGAGGAAAATAGATTATATCAATAATAAATTAATAGTTTAAATAAAAACACTAAAAACACGCTTTTGGGCTATGATACGCTATTCACATACACATGGCTATGATACGATATTCCATCATGGAATGCCAGTACCTATCTTCCGGCTTCATCATCAGACCTTGAAACCTAATCGTGGTGAAAGTTCATTTCAAGACTTTTCTAACAAGTCCAAACACAGCTATGAAACGATGTTCCATTATGAAGTTCCAGTTCATATCTTCCGACTCCATCGTCAGATCAGTTAGACAGTACCATATTATTGTATTGTCATCAGAACTACATACAGCTGCCAATTTTCATGACGCTACGATCCTTGGAAGATGGTTAAATTAGTTACCTTAGATTCCATTGCATAGTTACATACAGGTCGACCTAATAAAAGCGTGTTAAAAAGGAATGTTTGAATCAAGTAGTTAGACGAAAGAGTAAGATGTGTATGTGAAAATCCCAACATCGTCTAATGGGAAAATACTTCATTTGCCTAGGAAAGGTCGATATGTGATCCAACTTCTTCAGGTAGTAAACAAACCGAATACATGCGTTTTGAATCATTTTTAGTTTATTGAGTAGCTCCTCATTCGCTTCTTGGTAATCCAGAAGAATAGGGAAGATACGTGTTAGGACCTGCAAAATTCTACATTTAACTCTTTAGGGATCATGGGACATAATAATATGTGTCTCATAATTTCAACAATAATTTAAAAAATTATCGAATAGGAATAATTTATAAATTATATTTTTGCTATGTTATTGAGGCATCAAAATCCGAATTTTAACAAAAAATAAAATTATTGTTTAAAAATATTTTTTTTCAAATATCGCAAATATCCAACGAACTATGGCGATTTTAAATAAATAAATAACATATTTATGGAGAATATTTCATTGTATAGATTTTTTTCTTTTACTACGTTTTTTAGTAGATTTCGGAGTTAAATAATAAAATAACTAAATTTTGGAAAAAGTTGTAACTTTGTATCTGTATGGACCACAACTAGAGTTGTCAACTACAACGGGCGAACCCGTCATGTCAGGAAGTTTTAACGAAATGTACGTTCTATCTCCCGTGAAGCGAACGCAGAAGACTTAGGACAAAACAGTCCACCGTCAAGCTCCGCCACATGCCCCAACGTCTTATCCGCGAGATAACTAGGTATGTTACCCAGCGGGCTTACACTCACGCCCTTACTTCCAGTTGCGACCAGATTACTCCGGTCACTCGACTGGTTACGAGTTCGAGGTCGCTTGCGCGGTCCTCTCCCTTACGGAGCGGTGAAACGGTGTAAACCGAATCTATCGCGGACCACGGCATCCCTTGCCCGGCTGTTCACCCGGAATCGGGTAGTCGATGGTCGTTTCAAGAGCAGTCGCCGTAAGGTCAGCAACCACCCCTGCTCTATAGGAAATAGTACTGCTTCCAGACTCCCCCGACTGTTAGTCAGAATGCACAGTCGATTGGCTTACGCCGCACGGTGCGCAGACCGTCCAGGAGCGCCAGAAGATTTACTCCTAGAGGAAACTAACCCCAAGGCCAGAGTCCTACCCGGGCTCGCACTTCATGCGTGGAGGCCACCGGATGGATGTTGACCCGTGAGTGTGACCAACCCTGAACAAATGGGTCTTCGTGGCCAACTAAGCAAGGGCCCATTAGCTCCCAAAATAGTGTATGGACCACAGTGATATTTAGGTATATTGAATCTATTTAATAAAAGTTTTCACAAAACTTGACACATGTATTATTTACATCGCCCTTTAACAGTTTTATGTATCAAAAAAATCCATACTTTACCGCAAATCCTATGGTCATCAAAGGGGTAAGGAAATGCACCGGGGTTATATTGTTCCATTAGTTAAAAGCGGAAATTCTCAAATTAGAGAATAAAACATTCTTATTCGAGGGTTTGGCTAAATTTACTTCCGTAACAGATAAATCGGCGTTAGAAGTTTTAGTTTATAAAACTTTTTGAAGCGTTATAACCGAACCTTCAAATTTAGGTATTTTTTTCTTCTGAGGCAGTGAAAAAATACGTTTTTGTTGCGCTTCTCCATGCCTGAGAGAAAGAAAAGGAACTTGATCTTTTGTTCCGTCTGAGTCGTATCTCCGAAATGCTATAAAATGTGAATTTGCAATGTGGAAGGCTGATAGTTCTAAGGTAATAAAAAAAAAACTCGTATTAGACGGTTTTTGTAAATTCTACCTCTGGATGAAAACAGGGGGTAGGTTTTTTTATATGTCACTAGAATTTAGAAAATCATGTATGTAATATGTTAGATCAACAAAATGCCTTTTAACAGCTGGTAAATAAATTCTAAACGACATTTGGCAGTGTTGCATGTAAAATAAAACCTATATGTGGTGATATTTAAAAAATAACAATTTACATTACTTACCATTTAAAAAAAAATATTACATCGGAAATTTATACATTTATTGGCACACATAAATATTGATGGATTATAAAAACACATATAAATGTCGCCAAATACAACACACCTGATAATTCCTAAATTATAGTTCAGTTACTGCCAATTTTGAAACAACTGTATATACCAACTCTCTCCAGGTATTGATATTCAAGTTTCCATTAATTCAAACCCTTAGCAATATCTATATTGAGGTTTATAAAAACATTTAAATAATAGTCATTTACAGCACACCTGATATATTCCTCACATTTTTTGAGTTTCTGCCAATTTTGAAATACACTACATATACTACAAACTCTTCGATACACAAACACTTTCCAGATATCCCGATATTAACGTTTCCATTCATTCAAATCCTTAGTTATATCTATATCAATGGATTATAAAAACACGTATAAATGTAATAATTTACAGCACACCAGATATATATTTAAAATATATTCCGGTTTCAGCCAATTTTGAGATATATACTGTATATACTGTACACTTATCGATATACCAACTTTCTACAGGTATCCGAATATATAAGTATCCTTTCATTCAAACCTTAATATACCGTTACTATCTAATAACCTCCTAATATACAGTTGGGTAGCTCCAGAATATAATGATATACGTTTCTCGTATATGGCTTTTGAACCCGACCTAAATAAGTTTATTAAGCGGCATATTATTATCAACAACATCAAAGTCTTTGGCTGAGTTAGCAGCCCCAGATGGATCCAGGGCCAATTATATATGTATAATATAATAATCACATGTCTCGTATTAAACATATCAAGGGAGTCGAACAGTATCGCGGATGTTTGACATTATGAATAAGATAAAAACGAATTTACCGCGTGCAGTTTGTAGCACCCGACGCTACGGCGATGTTGCACCCGCCGCGCCATTGTCCAGGATAGGCAGGTTAGTCTACAGATTTTTAGTGTACGCTGCACAACGGCGGTAGCAACATCGGCAAAACGTCGGGTGCTAAACAAATGACGCGGTAAATTCTTTTTTATCCTATTTATAATCTCAAGTTAGAATGAGATGATTAAGTACTAGGCGATATGTGAAAAGTGTTGGAACAAAAAATCTAAAGAACATTGGATTCTTATACACTCAGCGGAGCAATGAATCCGGGTTCCCAACTTAAACCTCGATTTCTTGGGAACCAAGAATGCTAGATCATTCAATAATTACCACATTCAATAATAATGAATATTGAATATCAGGAACGTTTCTAATATTGTTTATGACAACAGAAACAAAAGCAAAAACAATTGCAGTGAATTCGCAGTTCGATTTTCAAAAATATTTTTTTTTTAATTTTAGCCTTTTTGATGGCATTGATTTACCGCAAATAAGAAGTTTGCTTAATTTTATTTCAGTAGATAGACTAGATTAGATAGATTTGTATTCGAAGTAGACTTACAGTACTTTCCGAACGTCTTATGTTTCTAGACATTTATGCCTTGCTTGTAGGCTTTACCATTGATTATTACACTATATAATCAATAGATCTACGTAATAGTAATAATAATAATAATAATAATAACACTTTACAAATGGTTTTCATAGCTATATTACACAAAAACGACTTGACCAGACCAATGTATCGCTTAAAAAATCTTCAATTTTATAATAGCCTTTAGAGCACAAAGTATCTTTAACAATTTTTCTAAATTTAGTGTCGTAGTTATCGTAGCGTAGTTTTAAATAGTCTATAAAATACTTTTTATTTCAATTAACTAGTATTCTTAGTTTCCGAGACATTAAGGTTTATGTTGGTAACCCCGATTTATTCTTCTTGAGTGTAAATGTAAAAATACCAACACGGAAACAATTGAATTACAGCAAGATTTGTAGATAATTATGACTTGAATACGATGGTACATGGGTCATACTGAAAGTTTCTGGAACTGGCCACTCATAATAAAAGAAATAGAAAACCTATAACGCAATTTGAAAATGGAACTATCTGGAAACATGTTACTTTTATTTAGACTTGCGAGATTGTCATTTGTTTTTCATTGTGGCCTCGTTTTGAAAATTTCTTGTTGAAATCACAATGAATTTAACTCGAGAAAATTTTTGCGCTATGATTTTTTACGATTTTCGCTGCGGCTTAGGTCATTTAGAGAGTTGCCAAAGACTTCAATTAGTATTTGGCAATGAAGCCCCATCTCGTAGCTCTGTGTATGCGTGGTTCATTGATAACATATAAAATTAATGATAAGGCGTAGCGTAAAAAGTTTTCAAAATTAGTCAACTTGAATCGCGACTTAATAAACGACTAATTCAAACGTCTATCACTACTATTTTAATACGAGAAATTTTCTTTTTCTCCGACTGTGCTATATTTTTGTAATTAAAACCTTTTTCGATTCAGTTTTTTTTATGGATATATTGCTCAAGGGATAATATGTGACTAATATTAAAAAAAGTAGTCACTTCAAGTATTAGTTCTAAATATTTATATGAATTTTCAAAAGGAGAAACAAAATAATCTATCATCGCAGCCATCGGCATTACGACTGCAATTGCTGAAATTTCGAAAAGTACAGTGATAAGAATTTGGCGGAGCTTATAAACAATAGATAATTATTATGAAGTTTACCATTGCAGTTGCCTTTTAATTTTCAGATTACTGAATAAAAAATGCAATATTTGTTTTTCTTTATTATTGAAAGAAAATATTAATATATCTTTCACATGGAAAAAAAGTCTATTATTTTTTCTCTTAGGCCAACGTACACACATTAAACCGGTTCATTATATCAATCAAAATCAAAAAAAGCCCGGCTTGCCTTTTATCTCTTAAAAAAGATCGCTAAACTAATATATGAATTTGCGAGCGCTTATTGCTATCAACTCCATGCCACAAAACAGCTTATCGACAAAGCAACAATTCGCTGCAATCTTACCGAGTTGAGTTCAGCTAGTTATCTCGCTCGCATAATTGGGCTTGCAACGCGGCTTTCATAATCAGTGGTCCTCTCATTCTAACCTGTTGCAAATTACGCAAAACAATATATGTATCTATACGACTTTTGTATTGACGATTAATCCAGGCTTGCGTTATGGAAGTAGAATGCGAGCATGTTCCGTATTTAGTTCCGTTTCTTTTGAACAGAGCAAATTTTTATTGTATAATTTCAATTGATTTGTGGTTTTTATTGCCTGATAAACAATGGAGGAAATTTTCCCTCGTTGTGAGTTCTGTCTTAACTTGATTTCACTCGTTCAAGCAAATAAAATGGCATTTCTTAAAGCCACCGACTGCTGCATGTGTTACAAAATTTTTCGCTCACTATTTTTTAATTTTTAATTTTATTTATTTATTTATCCTATTTTTTTATAGTTACATAAAAAAGATTGCGTTAATTTTTTTAACACATTTTAAAAGAATACATATGTATTTGTAAGCTTGATTTTTCATAAGGTTCGACTTTCAGCGATAATTATAATAATACCTTCAAGTGGGATTGGCTTCAATAATACCTTGCCAAATACTTCGGATTGTCTATATTTAAGCCCCTAATGATGTACTTAACTCTCAAAAACTACTCAAAACCCTTTATTTATGCGACGATGGCACTGCGCTCTATAGTTTAGCAACTGCCATTTTTTTCATCTGTCAGTTTTAGTTCCTAATTAAATCGCTAGATGTCACTATGATCTTTTTAAGTACAATTTAATTTTATATTTTGCGTTTTGTTTAGCGCTGCTAAGCGCTCATGTGATGATTTTCAAATCATTACACATGATAAGTATATTTTAAATTCTGTATAGCAGTAGCATGCCTTCAGTGTGCTTTATTGAATCTACGACACAATCAGTAAATTTCAAACTGAAGATTTAAGAATAGAGAGTTACATACCACTTTTTTTAGTATAAAAAGTGTAAAAAAAACACAAAAAGGTATGTCGGGCTTGCCCCATTCACCGACCCTTGGCACGCCACTGTTATAAATAAAACTAAACCTCTATATGGTACATTCATAAAGGGCGATGTTACTCCTCGTACTGAAAGCCTGCCTACAATATTAATTAATGACCTAAAAAGGTTGAAACACTCAAATCTATTTCGATAGCTAGCGAATATATCTAGAAAAACTCTTTTAGCGGGGGTAGCTGTGCGATGTTTAATGAACTTTAATAATGTGAGTGAAAATCAATTCCAAAGCGAAATACCTAAACTTTTACCTATGTCGGCGTCATGTGGAGAGAAGTGCCTAACTAACTTAGGTTTATAGCAAAAATAGGTTAAAATTAAGCGCGAACCTATTTTACTTTCCAGGCCCACTAAACCGACGAGGGAAAAAAGTATTGTGAACGCCCATAATTTTAGAAACCCCTGAGACGATTAAGACAATTTCCAGATTAAAGTCTGTGTATCTCCGTGTATTTTTTTATTTTTTTTTCATTTAATAACCATTGTTTTAGATACAGTTTTGAACAAAATCCAGCCGAGCCTAAGGCTTACCTGCTGGAGATTATGATAGGTCGACTTTCAGTGCGACTTTAGTGGCCATCTTGACCATATTATAATATACTAGCTGACCCGTGCCCACTTCGTTGGGCGGTAAAACTTTTTACTCGTGATGAAATTATGAGTGTGGTTCGGTTAGTACCTACTGAGTGATATGATTTATTGATTGCCAAAAGAAGGGTTATATTTTTACTGCATATGTATGTATGTATTTGCATGCCAATTTGACTATATTATCGTTATTTGTGAGTGTCTTCTTGTGAGTGTCATATTTGTGATCGTCTTACCTCTTTAACCATTTATGCAGTAAAAAGGGAAATTATATGCAGTAAAAGGGAAAAGTCTTTTGTTTTAAACACTTGAGACGATAAATTTATTTATTTTGATAAGAATTCATAATTGTTGATAATATGACCAATAAACATGACCTAACGATTCAAATTATTTTTTTATTATAAAATACTACTTTTTGTGACTCAAATAGAAAAGTTAGACATACGCTGTCGATGACTTTTTTGTAGGCATTATCAAGCTCTACAACTTTTCTCTATAACTTAATCATATATCTGTCATCGTTAAGGCAGCGTTAGTTAGAAACCTTTTTTCTCCGACCTACTTTGCAAATCCGACTACCACAAAAAAATCTTTTCATTTTTCGGATTAATATATGGCTTTTTATTGGTAAAAGAATTTTCAAAATCGGTTTAGTAGATCCAAAGGTTACTTCCTACAACCTCACAAACTTTACCTCTTTATAATATTAGTGTAGATATATGCTGCAATTACATTAGTTAAGATTAGTCGGCACAAAGCCACCCCCTTGATTATATTTACATAAAAAGATGAGATGTAGTGTACTTAATGCTAATATAATATGTATACGTGTATGAATCTTATTCATATCATTTACACGTATGTTTCACTTTTACTTATTTTAAATATAACTATTTTCAATTGTTTTTCTTTGTTTTTATGTTATTTTTTTATTAAATTTTAAATTTAGAGGAATTTTATTGTATACTAGCTGCGCCCAGCGGTTTCACCCGCGTGGTGATAGAAAATTGTGATAATGATGATAGAAAACCATATATCTTTATACATTATAGCCTATGTATTATTCTGATGTGTAAGCTATATTATTGTAAAGTTTCATCAAAATCCATTCAGTAGTTTTTGCGTGAAAGAGTAACAAACATCCATACATACATACAAACTTTCGCGTTTATAATATTAGTAGGATATGAGGGATTAACCAATCCAATCTTCTTTTTCCATGAAGGTTGCGAAAATGAGGGAAGAGTAGCCGTTCATTATGTATCTGTCTAGTGCTGTGTTTATGTTGGATATACATTCGGTAATCGCCAGTCTCGAAATATTGAACTGTCAATCTATAAATAAATAGTACATTAGCTGGTAATAAGCCACAATAATTGAATAGTCCTATCTCGTCGTTTCTGAATTTGAATCTGGTGTGTATCTATATGTGTCTGTGTGTGTGTGTAATCCTCCACGATAGCGGCCAAACGCTTAATCCGGTTGAGATGAAATTTCGTATGTAGGCATCATTTGGTCATGGAAAGATTTGAAATGAATGTGGTCATGGAAAGATTTGAAAAAATCGGTCCACCAGGGGCGCACTAGCTATATATCAATATCCAAATATAGGACTTACAGAATTAAAATTTAGTGGACAGCTGATTTTTTCTGGCTAAAATCACGGAGGTGCTTATATTATACTTGCTGGGAAAGTCTTGGGGTGATACAACCGATTTTTTCGTAGTCAAAAGTATTTCAGATTATAACATCAACGGGGCCCATTAACTCCCAGATGACGTTGATCATTGTAGGTAATACGCTACATAATCAATGGTGACATGTTGATTAGACTGTATCTTCACGGGTGGCGATTTTACCGACTGTTATTTTATTACGCCATTATTTTAATTCCTCTTTATAATTGAAAGTTAAAATTGATGTTTTAAATATGACGCAACGCAAATGTAAGTTTAAACTAGCGTCAGCCATAATCGATTTGTAAGTTTAAACTAGCGTCAGTCATAATCGATTTGTAAGTTTAAACTAGCGTCAGCCATAATCGATTTGTAAGTTTAAACTAGCGTCAGTCATAATCGATTTGTAAGTTTAAACTAGCGTCAGCCATAATCGATTTGTAAGTTTAAACTAGCGTCAGTCATAATCGATTTGTAAGTTTAAACTAGCGTCAGCCATAATCGATTTGTAAGTTTAAACTAGCGTCAGTCATAATCGATTTGTAAGTTTAAACTAGCGTCAGCCATAATCGATTTGTAAGTTTAAACTAGCGTCAGTCATAATCGATTTGTAAGTTTAAACTAGCGTCAGCCATAATCGATTTGTAAGTTTAAACTAGCGTCAGTCATAATCGATTTGTAAGTTTAAACTAGCGTCAGCCATAATCGATTTGTAAGTTTAAACTAGCGTCAGTCATAATCGATTTGTAAGTTTAAACTAGCGTCAGCCATAATCGATTTGTAAGTTTAAACTAGCGTCAGTCATAACGTAAACATTTCATTTGAGTATATTATTAAAAGAATATTTCTACCGTTTTTGACGTATGCATTTAATGCACTTTCCAGCTCCGAGCAGGCGCCATGATAACCTTTTCAAACAATACGTCTCCGACGCGATATCTGTGGGCGCCACAGAGCGTTTATGCGATCAGGACAGCCACAATCAATCGTTATAGAAAGTGTTCTTACGCTATCTATAGTATTAGTCAATACCTGGCGTAATGTGAGGCTACTTTGATGAAAAATTAAATTAAATCGATAATTGTCTTTTATTTATTTCTAAAATGAGTGATGACAAATAATATATACCGATCGGTAGTTAGTCCTTAATCTTATAAGAAATTAAAATAATACCCCCGATACTTTCGAAGAAAAAACGAGCTAATCAAAGTTATAAATTGTTTTTTTTTTTAATAAATGAAACAGCAGGTATGTATAATTATTCAACTTTATTTAATAATACTTAAAGAGAGGTAAACCTTAGATACACAAATTTACACTTCGAATACACTCCTTTCTATAGAAAAAAATAAAAAAACCCACTTGAAAAATATTAAATCAATACAGTCTAAAGGCCTCTTTAAGAAGCTGAGCCATATGCGGATAATAAATGGAGGTCGTGAACAGAGCCATAGATTATTCGACTCTAGTGTGTATAGCCCGTTCTAAGTATTTTATTTTTTTATTTTTTTCAAATAGGCCAGTTGCTAGGAATCCCTACTCTTGGTATAGTCAAATTGAATAACTGGTATTATACCTTATGTGGTATAATTATTTTTTTAAATATCGACTATTATTTTTTAATTGTAAAACAATTAATATTTCAATTTAAAATAAATATGTATTTAAGATCTGCAGATAGTCAAAATATAAAAACAAAGAGTCTGTTATAAAACAGTAAAATTCAAATTATAAAAAATATAAAATTAAATCAATAACAATGTCGCAATAAAAATAGTCAATATATTTTTTTATAATATAATCCATCTTTGATAATCAATGATGGTATCTTTGGTCAACGGAATTCTGTCACACACTGCTTCAAAAGTGTTTTCTGCATTGGCGGTAAAATTGAAGTAACAGATAAAATCTGAAATTTAATTGCGGCATGATATTACGATGAAATCAGTACGAAACCGTATATAAAAAAAACAAAAATAGACACGTACTTATAAGGATAATGTCCAATTTCACTATTTGCAGGCGTAGTTTTTTAGTGTCTTTCAAATGATGCAAAAATTAACCCAAAATGACTAGTTTTATCACCATGACATGGCTGCTGCACTGGAGTCGGTATTTTTTTTGTATATTATTGAATCCCCGAATAACTACAGAGTTGTAAATCTATTATTTTTTATGTTTAGAGGAATTTAATTTATAAACGAGGGATTAGCATTCTTAATCTCTTAATTTCCATAAAAGTTGTAAAAATGATGGTTAGCCTTTCATTTCGTATCTGTCAAACTGAAATTCTGAATTTTTCAGTCTCGAAATATTGAACTATCAGTTGTTAGTTGGTAATAGAATAATAGTTGGTAAATGTCACAACAATTAACAAGTAAATATATTAAAAAGAATAAAAAACTACTGCCGTTACAGAAAGTAAAGTATTGAATTTATAATTATTTTTATTACGGTTTTTTATGAAATATTTGTCTTTTATGTATGTATCTAAATATATACATATTTACGGAATATACTCAATCAGACCTTTCATTTGACACTAAACAAGATATAGTCATTTTAATTTATTGAAATTTGTTCAGTTATACTACTACTCACTTGATATTTGGACAATTTAGGTACCCTATAACACTAGAGATCACATAACGATTTTAACAATATCGCACACTTCTAAATCGGTTTAAGCGTTCAGAAGTTATAGTGCAATAAAGAAACGGAAAACACACATACATAGATGAAACCTGAACACATTACACAATTTTTTTATTAGGCAGTCGTGTAAAAAGTCCTGTATCGTAGTGTCTGAATTTAAGTCTAGTATTATTTGGAACCATGATTTTTGAAATACGGTCTTGTAGGTATTCCTTATTTAGGTAATATATAAACAGCTATTCGTTATATTAAGTCATATTAAGAGTTACATTTTAGTTATGTGAGGGACCACCCCTCACTAGACTCCAAATTGTTCGGTGTGAGGTGGTGGTATCAACTTACGAGTTATCTCCGTATTGAAAGGCGGTTTTGAATGAAGTAGAAGGTATTTATTGATTCAAAGTTTGATATTGCCAGTTATAACGCTTCCCGAACAAGTTATGTTGACGCGAGTGTATAGATGAGCGCCTGCGGTTACGAGGATATACGGATGAGGATTGTATGTGTGCTCCTAGTATCTTGTACTGGCCACCGCTCGAGTCTGCGGGATTATAGACTGATGCTTCGAGACTAGGGAAGATAAGGAAAGGAAACCAAGGAGCCGGATTCGTTGACACACCTCGTGAGAAGGGTACCGAATATGCCGTCGCAACTTTGGGGGAAGGTGATCACTCGGGAATGATAATTTGGTTGCTTTTTCGCCGGTTTATATAGGCCGATAAATGATGCAATCCAAAATATTCCGAGTAAAAGTATTGTTTCATCGTGCTGATTAATGGCTGCACGGGTTAAAATAATAGCTTAATTGTGTCAGTGTATTTCACTGGAAATCGATGCTTTTGTTGATCACATGTAATGGACTTAAGGTCCGTTACAGATATTTCAACTGCCTTCCCGTAAAAAAATTAAAGACGCCCTCTTTTACGCCGCGGAGCAGAGAGAGATGGAAAATATCGAACACATATAGGCCTTAATTGTTGAAATTTTCGACAGCATGGCTACACATCAGTATATCGTACAAAAGACTTAAGCTGGGAAGTCTGCGCTCAATTGCTTGAAGATCCGTTGTCTTATGTTTCGCCTATCTGTGACATACTTATAGTTTTGGCGGATTTTAATGTAGATTTGCTAGCTCCTCTGTAACCGACACTCATAAGTAAGTAATTCCTTGATGTGGTTATAACTAACTGGAAAGCCGATTGCATTTGATCCTCGGTCCTACCCATGCGACGTCTAACCGATCATTTACTATTATTGGCTGCGATTAATTTTCCTATACCCACTGAATTCATACGCACGATCGAGTGTAGGCTGATTGATCGCATTAAACAAGACATTTTCATAAAGCATCTGTCTAAAATCGATTGGTCATCTTGTTTAAAAACACATTCCCCTAAAGACAATCTCAACACTCTTAGCAACCTACTTATATCTGCTTTCGATTTCTTTGCCCTGATGCGAAATCATACGTTACGACAAGAAAATACATCGTGCTCATAAATTTTTATAGAAAAAAAAAAACAAAATATATTTTTGTTTTTTAAATATTGAAAGTTGCTTGTTTTGTTGTACTGATTCAGCCACTATATAAAAGTCCCTACTTGTTATTATTATTATTCTTGTTTCCCATAACTTTTCATATGGAATGTCCCCTTCAATCTGCCCAGAGGGCAGCCATACGTTCAAACCATTCGAGATCTACTGGCAAAACGCCTGCCAGGACTGGCAGGGCCAATGTAGAAGTAGGGTGATAGGCGTCACTTAGCGCTGTTAAAGAACGATGTCTAGTCATTGCATACATACATTCACATAACAGCAATGAGTAAACGGGAGAGTTGAGAGTAGAAGACTGCAGCCGCTGCTGCCTCAACACTGAACAAAGAGATCGCAAACAAAAGATAGAAAAGTGGAAGGGAATAGTCATAGTTGGGAGCCAGCGACCAAAAAAGCAGGAGTAATGTAAAAGCTGATACTTTCAGATCAGACAGTATTTTTACCATAGAATGCCGGGGTAGAGTGAGCAGGCCAGATTCCGGGACACCTGGCGCTGGCGTAGGTACTAGGAAAGGTGTAATTTTAACCGCCGGAATGCTAATACCACCGTCGGTGGTTATTCTGTTGCGACAACTAGTGGGCGGACGAATCTTCTATACTAATATTATAAAGAGGTAAAGTTTGTGACGTTGTAGGAAGTAATCTCTGGATCTACTGAACCGATTTTGAAAATTCTTTAACCTATAGAAAGCCACGTTATTTGTGAGTGTCATAGGCTATATAATAATCTGAAAAATGAAAAGACTTTTTCGTGGTAGTCGGATTTGCAAAGTAAGTCGGAGAATAAGCGGTGGAACGAAAACGTTTCTAACTAAGGCTGCCTTAACGATGAGAGATATATGATTAAGTTCTAGAGAAAAGTTGTAGAGCTTGATAATGCCTACAAAAAAGTCAGCGGCAGCATATGTCTAACTTTTATATTTAAGTCACAAAAAGTAGTATTTTATTTTAAAAAAATAATTTTAATCGTTAGGTCATGTTTATCGGTCATATTATCAATAATTATGAATTTTTATTAAAATAGGTAAATTTATCGTCTCAAGTGTTGTAAACAAAAGACTTTTTCCTTTTATTGCATATAATTTCCCTTTTAATGCATAAATAATTAAAGAGATAATACAGTCACAAAAAAGACACTCACAAGAAGACAGTCACAAATAACCGTATTACAGTCGAATTGGCATGCAAATACAAACATACATATGCTGTAAAAATATAACCCTTCTTTTGGCAGTCAGGAAATAAATCATATCACTCAGTAGGTACTAACCGAACCACACTCATAATTTCATCACAGGTAAAAAGTTTTGCCGCCCAACGAAGTGGGCACGGGTCAGCTAGTATAATTATATGCGAAAAAAGCTTTTCGAAATACGCCTTTCTTGAATAGCCACCGTTATACATTAGTATTCGTGCACTAACACCCCTACAAAGAAAATTTCGAAGGTTGAAAAGATGGCGTCTTGAGATTCACTTCCATGGCTAGCTTTCTAAAGGTTTAACTCAACTTTCTAAAGGCATCAACTCTGTACGTTCATGCTCAAGATGATAGGCATCAACATGATACGTTCGCGCTCCTGGAGCGTGCAACGTTGCATGCTCCGCGGCGAGCGCTCCACGCGGTGGCGGTAAATGCTGCTAACACAAAGTGAAGCGCAGTGGGTTCGTGGACGCGAGCAAAGTTAGACTTTGGCGGATACGCCTCGCGCATCACGTTCGGCATTCAGTAAACGTGAATCCATCGCTATTGAGTGGGCTAAGGAGAAATGTCTAACTCTAATCGAGGAGTACCGAGGTTATACAGTTCTGTAGGTTCCGAAGGATAAGACATTTTAAAATACTACATGTTCGCTCAACTTTCGACTAAAAACTGCGGAACACTCGTTATTTTTGAGTTGATGCGCGCACCGTCTCCATTTGAGCAGTTGCAGATGCGCGGATCAGAGTTGATGCGCGAACCTAATGGATACCCACCTTAAGGGCTAATTAGTACCCAAAAGTGTTTTGAAAAAACTGAAAATTCATCATTAGACAGTGGATGCAATAAAGAACTCGAAACAAAAGGTCAGACTGCTTAAAAATACAACGCGTAGCGTCAGCATTACTCCATACATGTAACAAAAATGAAGTCCATGCAAATATGCCGTTACGTATTTGTTGTTAACTATTTGTCGATACGAATCGGTCTAATGTGCCGCGGAATATAATAGACTTCATTTTTGTGACATGTATGGAGTAATGCTGACGCCACGCATTATATTGTTAAGCGCTCTAACCATTTGCTTCGGAGTTCTCTATTGCATCCACTGTCTAAAGATGAATTTTCAGCTTTTCCAAAACACTTGGGAATATTAATAAAAATTACACCCTTCATGGTACGCCAGCACTAGGTGTCCCAGAGTCTAGCCTATTGACTATACCCCAGCATTCTATGGTAAAAATAATGTCTGATCTGAAAATATCAGATTTTACAAAACTCCTGCACGTTTTAGTCGTTGCCTCTTGGGCTATCATCGTCGACGACGAACGGTGGCGTAGAGATGACATTGTGCACTCGATGTTTTCAATGGACGGGCGGTTATTTAAGTGGAGCAACCGCGCAAAGAGCAGATAATGTTTTCCCCCGCCGCACAAAGAGTCCTTCTTATTATATACAAGGGCACTGCGCTGTTGCGGCGGCGATGTCGACATGATTGTTTTCAGAGACAAGTGGGCGGAAAAGTGGGGGCCGACCGCGACCGAAGTCATTAAAGATGCATTGGATTTTACTCTGTTTTAAAATTGTATTCTGTAAGAGGGACGTAATTGCTTGACGTGTCGATCAATATATTATTAAATATTTTCTTAACACTCGAAGCGCAAATGGGCCCATTTTGACTCCATTTGAATTTTAATTTTATCCACTTCCTTGTACTAGTGTTATTTAGTTATTTCATATAGTATATTTCAGTCAATAATGAATTAAAAACAAAATAAAGCGATAAATTGATTCATCCCAATCCCATGCAACCCGAGGCAAGTCACACATCTAACTAAGTTGACGCCCTTAGCGATTTAAGCCATGTGAGATTTACGACTTATTTTAAATTGCGATCTGACATATTAAAACAAAGTTTATTAGCAACGATTAATAATAAAGTAATATTATTTATATAGACTATACACACACACTTTTTAAATATAAAACACTAATAATCACAATATCAATATGATATATTGAAATATTTCTTAGGTTCCACAATGCCCCAACTAGCCATTTATTAGTTTGTAAACTATCGATATCACCTAGTATTTCTAATGTTATTTAATATAATGCTTTAATATGAAATTACATAATATCTAATATTATCTGAATTTTTTTGATGAGTGCTTCACATAACAGAAACATATTCATATGACAAGCCCTAGAACAAGTGTTCATACTTAGTTGGGCGACATGGGACCGATCTTCACTATAAGCGTGACACAACTTGCTGTGGGTTTTAGTGCAGTGTAGATATTAAATATAATTTGTTACGCTTGTCGCTTATTATGTGCATTGCTTTAAATAAATAAATAAATAAATGACCAATGTCCGATATTAGAGACCCACGTTAGGTACCAGTTTATATGCTAGGAACGAGTACCTTGTATTATATGTATTCTATAATAAAAGTATTCTACTTGTATTACTCAGAAACGCTAAATTGAAAACTAAACTGTGAACAATGGAAATTGTAAACATTAAATGAAAAAAAAACGGGCTTCTCAATTCGATTTATCGCATAATACGTTTGTTAGAAAATTGATACTTTATTGAGTTTCGTTACAAATTGGGTGCGAGAGTCCCTAGTGTTTTATCCAATTTACAATACTTTTATTCTTTCACAGGTCTACCAGCACAACGCGATAACACGAAGCAAGCGGGAGATGGAATACCAGCTCAACAAAATGCTGCTGTCGCCACATTGGCAAAGGGGGGCGGTCATACCGACAATGACATCGAAAGAGGATCCATCAGTGTCATCGCACCAACTCCTTCCGGACCACACTTCGACGTCACTGCTAGCAAAAACGTGTCCACGCAGCTCGGAAAGACCGCCTATCTTACGTGTAGAGTGAAGAACCTGGGAAATAAGACGGTGAGTATATAAAATAGGAAATCTGATCAAGATTCTGTAGATGTAATAAGTTACCTCCGAGAATGCTTCGATGAGGCCGGGAGATGCAAGAAGTAACAACATTTGACCTGTGCATTCTATATGCTGGAATCTTTACCAATGTATAAACTTCATATATGAGTGCCGTTTCTTACCGAAGCGGAGGTTGGCTATCATGGTCGACTGGTATTCAGCAGTCAACAATTATATATGTTATAAGACAAAGGTACGTCTTATTTAAAACTGTATAAAGTTAAATAGTGATTTTTTAGTGTACAATATTTAATACGCTAACAAGATATACTTAAATCTAAATTATAAATTTTGCATACCACATTGCTCAAAAACATCGATTATGGAATATTACCAAAGGCTTAAAAATACTTCTTCAGTTTATCTTTGAATAGCCGTTTTAATCTTTGAATATCTTTGAATAGACGCGATATCTGTACCTGCTGATATCGCGTCTCTGATATAGAAAGTAGTTTATGGTAGATAAATGATTGAATTACATGAATAAGCTGTGACTGACAGAGCGTAGAATTAGTATCTTGGTTTGATTGATAAAGGTTTTAGAACTAGGGGAAATATGTTCAAAATGATATATATTTTGTTCTAAGTATAGCAAGATCTTTGTTTACCGTAATTTAAAACGCAAAAGACAATCTTTGCAATCAACATCTTACACTCTTTCTAAAACCAAGTTATTGGAATTTGAATCCTACCTTAGAGACATATTATTAAATACATAAACATCTATTCAGTAAAAGTTGCTTGCGTCCATAGAAGATGGACAAAATGTGGTACCAAAGTATGATATTTGGAAATATTTCAAAAAAATATTTAGGAAAATTACATGGAAAAATATTAAAGAATATATTTTAGAAATTAACATATTTCATAAATAAGTTATAGTCTTTGTAAGCATATAATGCCTTTGTAAGCATATAACATCTGCATTATAATGGATTGAGGATAACGTTGTTTGATTGTTTGTTTGTTTGTTTCTACTCTTAAATTGTAAATTTTCACAATCAGCGGGTTTATTATTATATGGCGATCCCATATAACAAACCCTACTATGAAGAGTTTATATGTATGTGTGCGTGTAACGTGTATGTATGTAAGTGTGTCTTGTTATTGCATTAGATTGGCAGAATTGAAATGTAATTCTGGTAAATTTGTTGACAATTCATTTTACTGAAAACGCTTACATGCTATGCGCCTGAATATGTCAATATTTAGAAAGGGTCCACAGATCGTTACAATATATACACCCCCATGAATTCTCATTTTATTGATGTTCGGTAGATTCAGAAAAGCTTTAATAAGACGTAATATGACGGCGGGCTATTAAAAATAAACATTGACATATAATAAATTATATCGATGCTCTGCTACATATTATTATTCTGTACACCTTCAAATACCTACTCCATTTACCCAAAAATCCAAGTATCCTACTTCGCACGTGACTACACCTTAATACGCAAGTATGTATAAAAAGTATTTCAGTACGTGACTTTCACTTTCTTTAATAGTAAAAGATGTGACGAGTCATTCTGCTTTCCGCCAGCTAAAAGATTCAATCTGATGGCTAAAATGAAACCTTAGAAATGACATAGATTAGTGACCTTTCAAAGTATATAGATACGTTTTTAGTATAGGGCAAGTTGTATATTTTTTACCGTTAAAAAAACAGAAACGACATGGGTTTATGAAAACTGCTAAAGTGTTTTTTTTTCTGAAATACACCAATATTCTTGGAAAACATAATATTCATATTTATTTTGGTTTTATTATTATTTTCGTATACATATATGTATGTGTATGTGTGCATATATGGATATATATTTTATCTATAGAATTATATGAGTATCTATATTTGTATATGCGTAAATATTTGTAGTTTCATATTTGTCGATATAAAAATAAGTACTAACTATAGTTTAAGTTAACAGTGCACAGTTAATATCGTCATTAAAAGTCTGCCTTAGAACAGGCCTAGGACTAGTTAGGCGACTGTGTCAAACATTAAAAATAATGTCGCATCAATTTCTTGATAAATATTACATTAATTGTTTACTAGATGTGTTACTAAATAAATTAAAAAAAATTAAAAAATATTAGTTATATAAGGACTGCTCATAAGCGGCATTGGGTCGATATAAAACATATTTTAGATCGCTCCGATAAAAATGCGATAGATGGCACTAATAATTGAATGTTATTATTGTTATCGCTGGCTAAATTGGGTATTTATCCGTCCTTTATAAGAAAAACATTACTTAACAGTGTTATTATAGATGGCTAAATAAGCTATTACTTCGATGTCAATTATAACATGACTTGGATTTCGACTCCAAGAAATGGTTGCCTACATTCTTGGAGTCAATGGTCAATGATCATCTGACCCTGGACAACAAGATGCTTCTCAATAAAGTAAAAGGCCTGGCCAAGGAACGGGGGTTTGCTTACACTTGGGTAAAAGGATGCAAGATATTTACGCGGAAAAGTGCTACTTCCAATGTACTGATTATAAACTCGGAGTCGGATCTGAAAAAGATTTCGTAAATTTAAAACTTTTATTATTGTTTTCTAATTTTTCTATTTCCTCATTTTTTTGTAATGAATGTAAGTCTCGCTCAAAAAGTCTAAGAAACTTTGGTTTGCTCCCACTCTGGTGTGCCCATATTGGTGTGCATGCGCATAGCTCTCACACCTTATTTTTAAGCCGTCGTTCCATCTCGTTCAGATGGTCATTTGCTATCTCGCTTTATATCTGTTTTTTATTATATTGCACTATTTACGATTTACTCAACACTACCACGTTCTCATCAATTCATTATTATGGTGCTCATTCTACATTGCATTGCCTATTATTCATTTGCTAATATTAAGATATAACAATGTATAACATTTACTATCAGAATGTTCGTGGCTTACGAACTAAAACCTCAGATGTTTACCGAAACGTATCCTTGAATAGTTATGATATTATTTGTTTGACTGAAACTTGGCTATTGGAGGGTATAAGAAGTAGTGAACTATTTGACGATCGTTATGTCGTATTTAGACGTGATAGGGATTATGATAAAACGTGCGAAACAAAGGGAGGTGGTGTGTTGTTCGCTGTTCGTCGGGATATTATGGCCGAGGCCCGCAGTGACTGGTGTTCGATTGCCGAAGATTTGTGGGTAACATTAACGCTTCATTGCCAGAGGCCGAGGGTAGCTTATAAGTTGCATTTGTGCATTGTATACATTTGTGACGAAAACACAGGTAATTCTATGTCAGAACAGTTACAATACTTCTATGATAATATGTCAGACATTGTATTGAAAAATCCATGCGATAAATTTTTAATTTTTTGTGACTTTAACATGCGAAACCTAACTTGGAATGTGTCTGACGAAAACTCTGCAACAAAACCTTTTTGATGATCTCAACCTTTGTAATTTATCACAATACAACAATATTCTAATCTCTAACAACAGAATACTTGACTTAATTTTTTCCAATAATGATATCACAGTTGCCCCGTGTCGACACGCTTTGTCTAAAATAGACGCAGCACACCACCCAGCTCTTTGTATTTCTGCCGATTTTGTTCAACTACACAAGCTAAAACCCTGTCCCTATTTAAAGTATTTATATCATAGCGGTGACTATGACATCATCAAATCTAAACTTGAAGTTATTAACTGGCAACAGGAAATACACAACAAATCACTTGAGGATGCCGTATCTTTCTTTTATACCACTTTATACGATCTTAGGACAAGTCATGTACCCTCTAAAACAGTTACATCTTCACATAAATACCCTCCTTGGTTTAAAAAAACGCTTATCAAAATGTTAAAAGAGAAACAAAAATATCACAAAAAGCACAAAATTTACGGTAACTGTGCTGACCTTCAATCCTTTGTCACTTTGAGGGATCGTGCTAAGACACTCGAAAAAGAGATGTTTAACGAGTATATATCTAGCATTGAATCTAGTATCACTAAAAACCCTAAAGCATTTTGGTCATATGTTAAAACTAAAAATCAAAACAATTCTTATCCTGCCATATTAAGTCTTGGCGATCGCTCGTCTGATTCTGGGAATGGTATATGCAATATGTTTAGTGAATACTTTCACTCCACTTTTTCATACAGTGACGCTAATCATACCCCGGATACTCCTGATAACGACACGACAACAACTGATATAGAGAACATTGAATTTAAATCTTCAGAGGTCTGTAAACTGTTAGAGTCTCTGGATTTGAACAAATCTGCCGGTCCAGACAGTATCCCACCATTATTTTTGTCAAATGCGCTAAGAGTATCTCAGCTCCGCTTACCCTACTTTTTAGGCGAACCGTTTCTGAGGGTGTTATGCCTTCGATCTGGAAGTCTGCGTATATAACACCTATTCACAAAAAGGGACCTAGAAACCTGGTTGAAAACTATAGGCCTATCTCCAAACTATGTCTGTTTGCTAAAGTGCTAGAAAAGGTTGTCTATAACCAGTTATACTCTACTCTAAAACATACATTCTGCTCACAGCAGCATGGTTTTTTAAGAGGAAGGTCTACGACATCTAACCTGGTTGTTTGTAGCGATTATATATCTGAGCATATGTCCATACCTTCTCAAGTTGATGTCATCTATACCGATTATAGCAAATGTTTCGATAGAATTGATCATACAGTACTTTTATCCAAACTCCGATTAGTAGGAATTCGTGGAAACTTGTACAGGTGGTTCACGTCCTACATACAGAACAGGTGCCAGACTGTAGCTCTCAACGGATACACGTCATCACCAATGCAAATCCCTTCTGGAGTACCCCAAGGATCCCTATTGGGACCGCTCCTGTTTAACATCGTTGTCAATGATGTATCTTCGTGCTTCAAATTCTGCGAAGTAATCCTATACGCTGACGACATGAAGATACTCTGTCCGATTAACTCACAAGAAAGTGCACAACTTTTGCAAGAAGATCTCAATCGTTTTGACCGTTTCTGTTTGTTGAACAAATTGGACTTAAATGTATCCAAATGTTATTTATGTTCCTTCACTCGTAAGCCACAACCTCTTCAAATTTCTTATACACTTAAGAATATCAATATTACTAGAGTAAACTCAATCCGTGATTTAGGTATAATCTTTGACACTAAATTACTCTTTGATGAGCACATCAATAGTGTCATCAGCAAAGCATCAAGAACATTAGGTTTTGTTCTGCGTTTATCATCTGAGTTTAAATCTATTAAAACCATTAAAATTCTTTATTGTGCATATGTACGTAGTCACTTGGAATATGCATCACAAATCTGGAACCCCAGCTATAACACTTACACTACCCGCATTGAGCGAATTCAGAGACGTTTTGTACGACACCTACAATTTAAAGTAAAAAAATTCTTTCCAGACTACACTAAACGTTGTCATAAATTTCACCTTTTACCTTTAGCCACAAGACGCCATATTGCAGATGTCGCCTACCTATTGAAGATAGCAAATGGCTCAGTTGATTGCCCGGATTTATTGGAGAAGGTTGGGTTGAGGGTCTCTGCTGATCCGATCAGAAGACCATGCACCCTGTTTATCCCCAGAGCTAACACCAATTACAGGCTAAACAGTTATCTATTGAGAGCAAGCCAAAGTTTCAATGATGTAGCTACCCAATATGACATTGACTTATTTAATATATCAGTCCAGCAGCTCAAGAAGTTACTGGCTGACGCCTTCTTTGGCTAATCCTTTGTTCTATTTTGTTTAGTTTTTTCTTAGTCTACTTGTTTTTCTTTTTTTTTCTCCCCCTTTTATATATCTATTCATACATTTTTACTTGTGGAACCTTGTAATTGGCCTTATATACATATTAATTTGTAATAACCGTATACCTAGCTGTAAGATTCCTAAAATTAATAAAATAAAATAAAAAATAAAATAAAATAAAACATGTCCTATAGTGGTAAGTAATTTAATACACCACAAAATCAATTATATTGTACACTAAATAATCAATGCCATTTTCCGTTGTGATAAAATTAACGGAATTGCACTTGAATCCTGTCGATGGAATGAAATAAAAAGACACACACTTACACTTATGTTACAAGTACACATTCATATAAAACACTTCATTGTAGTGTTGGTTGTAATGCTGCGTACATACTAATGAAAGGTAACATGCAACGTAACGTGAAAGGAGCATTTCATCAGTGTAGACGCAGCGCGTGCACGAACCGAACATGCATCTACCCGCATCTGTTTCCGGCGTGCGCGCGAACGTAGCGTCATTCTGCTGAAAACACGCGAAGAGGATAGAGTGTGACGATCAATTTTGTGGATTCCATGAAAATGCTCGTGTTCTGTACGCCTCGATTAATTGTATCGCTTTTTCTTCACTCTGTCCGCAGCTAGATTCGTCCGTAGGTGTATCCCGACCTGGTTCAGTTCCTGTTCGCGCGCGTCTCAACACAACCCGTCCACACTGGCGCTCTGAGCACACTGCGCGCCCCGTGGTGTTCGTTCGAAAAACCAACAAATCACGGACCGCTCCGCGCGCGACTTGAAATGCTCGAAGCTTGCGCATGAAATGCACAGTTCGCGCGTGCAAGGCATTCACGCTATGAGAATTTGTTACAGAGCGTGTTACATTGCATGTTACATTGCACTAATGTGGACGGCAAATTCTTTCATTTCATGTTTCCTTTTGTCAGTCTGTACGCAGCATTAGCTATTATTGTATGACAGTAAACCACAGAATAAAATATGTGAAATGTCACAATAAAGGGTACAAACAATTATTCTTTGACGTGTAATTCACTATTGAAAAAGGGAAAATTACCGAATAAGTATTAAAATACCTATTAAAGAGATGTCTACGCGATCTCAATAACGAATAACAGCTTGTAATATATTTTTTTCTTTGTATAGTCGATGCTTCAAGTATCTTGGGTGCGCCACCGCGATATTCACTTGCTGACAGTTGGCCTGTACACATACACAAGTGATCAGCGCTTCAAAGCAATGCACATCGTGAATTCCGAAGATTGGACGCTTCAGGTAAATGTGTGCTGGCTCTATTAAATATCCCATATAACCGCCGACCTGACAGGCTATTGTACGGATAATAAAAGTTCGTAGATAGGAATTGACTAAAAGAAAATTTACGCTAAAATGGAACTCTTTTCAGCGTAAGGATTGACAATACTAGTATTGTACGAAGATCACACTGAAAGTATCCAGAAGGAATAAGGACAAAATAACAATGAATGGCGAAAAACAATGAACATGCTTTCCTAAAGTTAAATTACTTACTATCGATACATGCTACCTACGACTAACCAATTACTTTTCAGAGCCGCTAATCCTGATTAATTAACCAAATACTTTTCAGAACCGCTAATCCTGAGTTACCGGAGATATGAAAAGTAATAATAAGTAATATAACCTTTTCATTGTTGCAGATAAAGTATCCTCAACTTAGAGACACCGGAATATACGAATGTCAAATCTCAACTACACCTCATATGAGTCACTTTATATATTTCAATGTAGTCGGTAAGTGTTGCTTTTAAAGACATATCTTAGTCTCTAATTGTAGAAAGGGAACTATTAACGTTTGGTAATTGAAAACTATTTATTATTTTTATATAATTGTATGATAACGGTTAGCTGTAAGATATTTCTTTTAGGCAATAAGCTCGTCTTTTTGATTAAGGAAATAAAGCGTTTTATTATTATTATTATTATTATAACCAATACCATTTTAGTACTTTTAATTAAATTATTCTTTTTGATCTGATTTTATTATTTTTGACTTTTTATTGCTTCTTACTATTGAATACTCATCATTAATTTGAGTTGTTTTATTATTACAGTAATAATTTTAGAACCATTTAGTTTTTTCTAACTTGATATTATTTTTATTTCTTTTTTTTTCTTCTTTGCTATTGATTGAATATATTTTCTTAATTATTATTTTTTAGATTATTGCTATTATACCTTTATATTAATTAGTATAGGGAAATTTGCTTTATATGTGGTTTACAAATATAGCTACAATAATTGTTATTATAAGTTACTAGTAGTATAGATATATAAATATATATATAAATTACTATATATAGATATATAAATTACTAGTAGTAGTATAAATTACTAATAGCCATTGTCAAATTATGAAATTTTAAAATTACTTAATTGCGGACGATTAACTAATCGAAATGCAGCCTCACATCAAATAGGAAACTGAAAAACTGAAAGACAGTATGTGGTTTCTTTTCTTGATTAATTACTAATATTATTCAAGAAGAGTTTACTGAAAAATATTCTTAGATAATCTTTTTAGTGACAAATCCTATTAGTGGATATCACATTGCTGTTTTATTTAACGTTACTCAAATTGTCTCATATATTTTTTATTCCGCCCATTTCGGATATTTTTCTGATAAATAAAACACACTCACCGCTTACATGTAGGAGTATAATCGCGCCTGAAAGTTTTCAAAATCAGTTTAAAGCCTTAATGTCCAAGGCAATGAGCAGCTTTTTTGAGACCAAATTGTAAATTGGTTCCTAATCGAGGATTAGCTTAGATACTTTTTTAAAAATAAAAGCTTACGTTTTTCAAAAAAAAATCATAAAACTAAAATTCTTTATATATGCTCGTTCCCAGGTATCATGTCGCCAATATATATACCTGGCAACATGGGACCATACCGGTGATGCGAACTCCAGTTGTGGACTTAACAATGAATTACAGAGTAAAAATATGGATTACAATATCATTGAAAGGTTTCGATACGCGGATTATAAACCTTAATGAAAACAGTTATTTTAACTGTTTTCTTTCAAGATTCACGAAACCGCAGGTTTGCGCGGTTACGTAGCCGCCGCGATTGCAGAACGTCCCGTAAACTTAACAGGAGAAAATCGCAAGTCGCGCGTTGTCGGCCATCGCCCGCGCCTGACCGCAGAGCGCGCGGGCGATGGCCGACAAGCTTGCGGGTGACGGCTGTCTGCGCGGTTTCTCTAGTTGCCCGCAGTCGTTGCAGCTTCCGTGATTTAACCGTGTCTGCCACGGGCGTAAATCGCGTCGTGAAAATTGTGACTCAATTTTATATACTTATCTGCATTCTACGGAGGCTGCGGTCCCGCGACCGCGGTGGCCGCGGGTGAAAATCGCTTCGTGAGTTCTAAGCCTTAAAGGTGTATTGCCAAATTGATAAACATTATTTATCTTGTTTATGTTTCGAGAGTTGCTTATAAGAAAACATTTTGCTATATTATTTTTTTTTCATTTTTATCAAAAACATTTCTTTCTTACGAAAGATAGTTATCTTTTTCGAATGTCTATCAATTTTTGCCTTTCACGAAAGAAATACATTACCTTTGGAAGGGTGCTCGTGGGTCCTTTATGAATTGTTTGTTTGTTTTATCCGAAGACGCCACATCAAATGTGGGTTGCTGGCATCAAAGAGAATGGCGGGCGCTTTGCCGTCATAATATTAGGTGAATATTTCAGGTAACAGGAGAGAGACCGTTTTTACTGCGGTTTTTCCGAATTCGCCTCCCGTTAGTGGTCTAATGGATTATGCTGTATTTATGACTTGTGTAAAGCCACTGTAACGCTGAATTGTGGGGTGCTGCGCTGAAAAATATTATTAAATTGTGGGTAACGTCGTTATAATTAAAAGACTTTGCTGGCAAGATACCAACGCCCCCCCCCCCCCCCCTATACCAACCCAACCTTCCCCTGCACGCCAATTCGTAGTATATTTGTAGTATTTTCCATGGTATGAAAATGGAATTATTCCAAAAATGATGTAGTATTGTCTTAAATATGGCGGATTTTAAATATTTTCGTCGCTTCTTCTTCTTCTTCTTCTTCTTCTTCAGCGCGCATTCGCCCACCGTTGGGCATACGCCTCTCCAATCACTCTCCATCCGGATCGGTTGTCCGTTTCTCTCATCCAGACAGGTCCAGCTGTCTCCTTGATGTCATCGGACCATCGGGCCGGTGGTCTGCCCACACTTCTTCTGCCTAGCCGGGGTCTCCACTCCAAAATGCGCTTACTCCACCGTACGTCGTGTCGTCGGGCCACGTGGCCGACCCAAGCCCATTTCAGCTTTGCCACTCTTTGACCCACGTCGACCACCTTCGTGCGCTGTCTGACGAGCTCGTTTCGGACTCGACCGCTCAACGATATGCCGAGCATGACTCGCTCCATGTTACGCTGCACCACCTTAATTCACCTGCTCGTGGATCATCCCAGCAATCAGTGTCCATGTCTCACAAGCATACGTCATATCCGGTATGCATTTCGTCGCTTATATACGAGATATTCCAACCAAAATTTTACAAAATTATTTCAATCTAATATTTCGTCCAATTATTTCACATGCGTACCGAATTTCTAGTCTAACTGCAATATTTCGAGATTGAAATATGACTAGCGCACCCTCTGGTGGACCGATTTTAACTACAATTTTTTAATATCTTGCTATGACCGAATGATGCCTGCATGCTAAATTACAGGATAAACTGTTTAGTGTTTAGTGTTTATCGGGCGGGGATAGAATACATAAAATAGATAGAATACACACATACACACACACACAAACAGACTTCAGATTGGAAATGGTCTTAATTGCCTCGGAGGGGTCAAAATATCCGTTGTCATCTCGAAAAAAAATTTGAGCGTTTACAATACTTTCCCTCCGTTGGGAAGGAAGGAAGGATGTAGAATATAAAATGAAACTTTCAAATTGAGTTTGTTATATTTTAATATTCGGGTATCAGCATCTATATTACGAAAAGCGGGCATTACCTATGCATTGAATTAAACTATTATAAGAACAGCGTTAAAACTATATAAATCAATAAAGAATTGGAATAAAACTTTATTAAAAATCGGAGATGTCACTTGCAATTGTAATTATAGGAAAGTCGATCCGTGTAAAAAGGATTGTCACATAAAAATAAACGCTTATTTCACCTCAAGACTTTTCCCGCAAGTAGCAAGGAACTTATTGAAAGATTTTGAGAGAAATATCCTTTTGGAAAACCCATAAAAATATACTTTTATCTCATTAAAGATCTGCTTTCTAAAAAATAAACATAATATAGGTCTTCCGACTACTCGAATGATTAAAATGCCTGGTAATCATTTTTATGATTTACTTACATATATGTATATTTCTAGGAAAACTAAGATATTTTATTGTTACCATAACTATTTTCGACAATGTTAAATAAAAAAAGGTAATAAAGAGTCTCTTGTATCAAAAAAAGTCTGCTATTTTGTAAACAAGTATCGTTAAAAAACGAACAATTTTTTACTTACTTTTTGAATAATAACCCAAAGATAGGGCGTTTAAAAGTGAATTATTTATTGATTTTCTTCGAAATGAATTATATCCTGATTTTCTTCGAACGTTTATTACAGTGCAGCACATAGAATTCATCGAAAAATAGAAATAAAAAAATATTGTACTTTTTCTTGTGAGGTTGTGCATTGTATATGCGAAATTTTATTAAATGTATTCACAATGAATATTTAAAAAAATGGATTCCATTAAAACTATAGTTAGCTTTATCCAAGGCTAGAGAATCTGGCCCTCAGTTCGGGCTTTCAATGCTCTCCGCTCAATCGATTTATCAATAGGACTTACCGTTTCGTTGCTTTATTTATTTCCTTTTATTTCCTTTATACAGAACCGGTGACCGATATTATCGGAGGACCGGACCTCTACATCGATCACGGCAGTACAATAAACCTTACATGCGTTGTGCATTTGTCACCAAACCCTCCAGCGTACATCTTTTGGAGCCATAACAATGAAGTAAGTGATAGTTTTAATATTTTTTCCAACATCCTATTTTTATTTATACCATTAATTTACTGTTTTACATGCCATTATGGCGTTGTTTGCTATGTCATCCAACGTACTGACTTGGGCGAAAAAGCTTTTTTGGCACTGTGAAATTTAGAATAATAATACCTCTCAAATTAAAGTTAATTTTAGCTTAGTTACTTGGCCAAAGTTGTTCAAAATATAAAACACATTAGGGAGTTCATTTTTCCGAATAGAAATCCTATATATATTAGATTAATTTAATCCATATCTTATATTGAAGCTGCCCTAAAATATTAGACAAAGTTTTTTGGACCTATGAAATTATATTCCCTTATATTTATAACATCTAGTACACATAGTATCATAACATTGTACATTTGTATATTCATTGCATTAGCCTTAAGTAAGTTTTTCTGTTTGTAAACATGATCATAAATATGACGGAGTGACTTTCTGAGCCGACCAATCTTAATGCATTTCATATACAATAATATGGTCAATATGACCACATAACCTGCATTAAAAGTCTACATTAAAAAGGACGCCTAGTATATGGCTGCTTTTTAAAAAGTTGTGTTTTAAAGATTGCTAAATGAATATAAATTTTATCCGACGTCGCCTTGATTCCCGATTTCTCCCTCCTCTCACATCTAACCCTCCTCCCCAAGCCTACTTCTCAACCCCACTTCCAACCCAACCCCTCTTTCCAACCTCCCTCCTTCAGCTATCACAGTTCAAAAAATCACGCCATTGATTAATTGTTTACTGTTTTACAATTGTATTTATTTACTATCGTATTTACATACGTACTCGGTTTTTCTTCACCAGATCGTCAGCTACGATTCCCCGCGTGGCGGAGTATCAGTAATAACAGAGAAAGGAGGGACGACCACGTCGTTTCTCCTAATTCAGATGGCCAGGCCATCAGATTCTGGAGTTTACACCTGCAGTCCCAGTACAGCGAAGCCAAAAAGCATTTCTGTGCATGTGTTGAATGGTAAGAAATTTCAAATGAAATTTAAATTTTACTCTAATACGATGCACTTGAATATCACACTTTTTTAACGGACTTTTATTAGGTCAACCTGTACGTAACTATGTAATGGAATCTAAGGTAACTAATTTAACCATCTTCCAATGATCGTAGCGTCATGAAAATTGGCAGCTGTATGTAGTTCTGATGACAATACAATAATATGGTACTGTCGAACTGATCTGATGATGGAGTCGGAAGATTTGAACTGGAACTTCATGATGGAACATCGTATCATAGCTGCGTTTGGACTTGTTAGAAAAGTCTTGGAATCAACTTTGACCACGATTAGGTTTCAAGTCTGATGATGAAGCCGGAAGATAGGCACTGGCATTCCATGATGGAATATCGTATCATAGCCGTGTTTGGACTTGTTAGAAAGGTCTTGTAATGAACTTTGACCACGATTAGGTTTCAAAGTTTTTATGGTTTTTACGTACATTTGTAAAAGCGTGTTTTTAGTGTTTTTTTTAAACTCAATTTATTTGCTATGTTTATATAATATGATTACCATTTATTTTGAATAATATATGTAGGTTGCTGCATATCCGTAGGGATCTTCTTTGCTAATCTTATAATTGGATAATTTCATATCATATCATACATGCACCATTCCCGAAAATGCTATGACATTTTTATTGTTTCTAAGTAGGTTCATATTTATTGGGTCCTTACCTAAAAAAATGCTGTTTTTTCCTACTCGCCATTTTCACCGTGGATAAGTTGGTTTTGATTTAGAATTTCCAATTAAAATAAATTTTTATTCAATGCCATGTTTTTAATTTTTAAGGATCAGCTGTTTATTTGTCGTTCTTTCGTTTGTTTATGTTCAATTATTTTCGTTTGTAAACTTGAAAATTTGTATTTTTTTCAAATATGAAATCCTGTGCCGGTGTTTTCTATTACAGCTTCTGGCAGTCTGGCTATATAGTTACCGTAAATGTGTACCGTTGAGAACTGCAAACAATGATAGGGAAGATCGTGATTAAGTAACCGACCCTGATCAATCGCTCATCGCCACTTCTTCTGCATGGCAATATATAACCACAGATTTCACTGGAAACAGTTGCAAAGTTGCAGGAGTTGCACCTTAAGACTCTTGGTCACTCACCGTACTTGCCAGATTTTGCTCCAATAGAGATTCAGTTTTTTTCAGAATTTTGATGACTTTTTACAAAATAAAAATAAATATATATTTTTCCTACAAAATTTTTGGCCTTAAATTTCTATTATAGAACAGCAAATTCATAGGTAAGGACCCCATACTTTTAAAAATTAAAAGATGAAATTTATTTTTTATTCCGTATTCAGTATTAAGTATTCAGTATTCAATTTATTCATTCAGAATATACAATAAAAGCATGAATTATGAAATAAACCTAATTATCGCATATTAGAATTCGTCAGTTTCTAGTAATATATTAATATGTAGATATAAAACTATTAAAGCATAAACATTAATTCGACAATAGCGTTGACTAAAGTCGGCTTTACACGTCAGACAAATAAATTGAAAAAAAAATAGAGCTGAATCCATGTACATGAGTATACATATACAATAGATAATTATTATAAGAATATTAATATTCATCTTAGGCACTTTATACAAAAAATAATCACACAATAGAAAGTATCAAAACAAAATTGGAAAAAAGCAACGTATGTATATGATCAGATATGTTACATTACACATTGTAATCTACATAATAAATATTACATTTATAATATTACTATTAACCCCTCAAATGAATGGCGATTAGCTCGGGTTGCCTACGGCAAAATGTATATAAATTTATATTTACATTTACATTTACATTTACATAGAGCGGGGTTTACTATAGAGCTATAGCATTACTATAGAGCGGATTACTATAAAGCGGCGCACATTTACATTTATATTTACATTTATATAAATTTATATACATTTTGTATACATTTTGCCAAGGCATCCCTTAAGGGACGCCTCACATTTGAGGGGTTAAACAATAATAATGTACGCTTTCGATTATATATTATTATGATTATTCGATTATGTACGATTGTAACTGTACCACTAAGTTTTCTGATAGATTCAAGTAGCGCGTGTAACCTTTTCTTACTACTCTACATTTTTCTGACTATCCACTTTAACTCGATTTTAAAGTATTCAACATATTTCAGTTCAAAGTCATACAATTAACTTTTCCTCTATTTTGAGGAAACATTTTTAAAAACCTCAGTGTCGCCTTGAAGTTTAAGTAGAACCTGCCAAAAACTTTACAGTATATTTAAAATGGTTTACTTTATCGATTTTTCAAAATGAAATTTTCGTTTATGTAAGTCTTTTTTGTAAAAATTACCTTAAAACTTTCAGTTAATTGGTATTGATTTTTTATTTGCCCCTGTTTTTTTCATTCAGATGAGGGAGATCTTAAGCAGCTAAGATCTATATTTTCGCGTCCGATTTCGATTCATCATGTATTATCGTCAGAAATCATGTGTTATCGTGCCCAATTTAGATTTACCAGTGTCTAGCTACAATGATTCATTGAAGACTCAAAATCGATGATAGAGAATTCTATCCAATTAATGGTGTATAACCTTTTCTCCTGTTATTCTGTTATCCAAGGCTGTGATTTAGATTTTTTATCTTTTTATAGGATGATAAAATTTATTATTTACACATTTTGCTCAAGCTTGAAATGGTTTTTTAGTTAGAGAATCCATCTCAACAGTTCATTGGATAGTGTCCTCCGTCTTGCTCGATCACGAGAGTGGCTATTCAATTTATATTTCCCTTCACTTGTTTAGTATTGGCTGTGGAGGACTCATTCTAGGGTGGAAAACTCGTGAACAGAATCGTCTTTGTGTAGAGGCGAAGAGGGAGCTAACAGCGGTTCAATTTCCGCTCCATTTTAACTTTCACACTTCTAACCGAGTAATTGGTTTTCAAGGAGGGCGATAACCCAATTTATTATAACGGACAACAGCAGAACCACACACCGCAAGCCGTTCTTGAATTAGAATTTGAAAATATTCCCACAAATAGACCAGTATATAATAATAGCATTGCTTGATTTATTTAGTTATTTATTTATTTATTGGTAACATACACATTCAAATGCATGAGCAGATTTTTTTTATTAGCAATCTAGGAGTTACTGTTATATGATAACTTTATGCTTCTAAAGTATACATCTATATGAAGTATACATCTATATGAACTTAGGTTAAATGGCGCATAAATTAAATTTAGGTGATGGATTTTCTAATGCGCCAAGTAAAGAGTAATCGAACCCGCCTTGCTAGGCACTCCTGTTATTAGGCGATCTCACTTCCTGAGTCTTATTGGAGTGCCACGGTTGTGTCAAAAAGAAAAATGATTATAAAGCTTATTAGATTGCTAAATGTCATACTACAACCACAATTTGGCAACCAGGATTTTACTGCGAAACGTAAAGTATAGATAACGGTTATAGTTACAAAAAATGATAAATCTTTTTTTATTTTTTTTATTTTATTTTTTTTTTATTATTTTTTTATTTTTGTTTATTCAATTATTACTAATCAACATAACAGTAAAACCAATGCATTGAAAAGTAAAATTAATAAAGATATTACCATAACTATACAAATAGAATGATACGTATAATACTAGCTATCATGTAAAAATAAATAATTAATAGCTTGCAATTTAAACAAGTGAGGGTTGGCGGTAAAAATATCGAAATCTGGTGCCATCGAGTGAATTTCATTTAAGCGCCGCAAAGCACGCGCCAACAAGTTCCACCTCGTAAGGTTAGTGCGCGAGAACGGCTCCGCGAAAAGATGGTGCGATCGAGTACGGAGATAATTATTTGGTATGAATAGATCCACCTTTGCTAGTAAGCTAGGGTTATCAGTTTTACCACGAATTAGATTGAAAACATAGGACATGGTCAGCATTTCTCTTCTGAGACAGAGAGAATTATAGCCAACCATGCCTGTGATAAATGCAGTCGGATACAAAAATGGATAATATTATGTTCAATATGGCAACTTTCGTGGATACGCCATACAGTGTAAAGTAATAATATAATGACGAATTTTTAAATCGTTGCTCTGATCATTTTAATATTATCTACAGAAAGATATCAATTTTAAATTTGGTATACCTACATATTATAAATAGGATAAAAACGAAATAAGAAGAACCCCGAACTTCAATAGAGACGACGCGACGGTTACAAACTCTCTTCTACCTGGAACCCTCTTCTTAAAATGTTCCCGCCGCCGAACGGCGAACGCAAGGATACAGTGATACAGTGAGTGTTGTGTGCACGACGGATATTCGAAATTCGCGCGCCTCGACCCCCCCCCCCCACCACCGTATGCGGCCTACCCGCAAACCGCTGCCGGAACAACGGATTGACATCTCTCTCAGTATACCCTAGACAACGGCGGTTGCAACGTCGCCGAAACGTCGAATGCTACAAATTTCACGCGGTAAATTTCGTTTATATCGTATTTATAATGCCAAAAAACCGCGATAGTCTTCGATTTTCTATTGGTATACATATTTCAATATGTAATAATTACGCAACTTAATGTTCATATAGACTATTAGATGGCACTCTATCTCTCCGAATTATGTATGTGATATAAGCAGCATATACAGAAAAGGCTATTGATGTCATTGGTTTTTTTAAATTGTATAATCAATCAGTCCTTTATTAAATAATCCATTCTTTATCAACGTTACTATAAATGGCCAATTAAATTTCTATTCGTTTGGAAGTCAATGCCATTAACGGTACTAGTATTTCGCAGTTTCAGAAGGGTTGTTAAATTGTACTATGTAGCTGAGCAATCCAGTACCGTATATAAGCAATGATAAAAGTTATAAATACGATAAAACGAGTTTACTGCGTGAAATTTATAGCACCCGACGTTTCGGCGAAGTTGCAAACCCCGGTGTTAAGAGTAGACAAATTTTCTAACGGTTAATTCAGTTTATCCTATTTATAATGTCAAACAACACCGTTAGTCTTCGATTTCATACAATGATAATAGTAACAAAAACTTCTTGTTTTTTACCAGGTGAACACCCAGCGGCGATGCAACGAGGTGGTCAGGCCTTCATACTATCTAATACTTCCCACAAGTTGCTGATTCTTCTGTGCTTTTTACTGGCTACATCCTGACAATCAATGTTAAACAATAGTAACACTTAAGTCGTGTTTACCCCCATCCAGTTTACTTTTAAATTTGAACGCTGTTAAAGACTATCAGAATGTTCACTGTACATACCGTTGATGTATTTATTTGTAATTTCTGTAAATTATTGTATAAATAAATAATAACTTTAAATAAATAGATTATATCCTATTTAACGGCAGTTTTATTATTTAACCCTTTGCCTTCCGAGTGTTTTTGTACTTAAGAGTGGAGCAACTCCGAAACATTTTTGCTTTAAAGTACCTGAAAAATGAACTTCTCTTTTCAAAAATCACACCAGTACCATTCTCAATAACACATGTTTCTCGCCTTTTTACACTATTACGTCGCTATCATTACTGCTATCAATTTCAGTATATTCACTTTGTTGGGTATTATTTCCAACTAAATTGTCTTCATAATATTCAACATCAATTTCATTTTCACTTTCGTTTTTACTGATCTCAAAACTTTTCCAATAATCCCCTTCTTTGAATGTTTTGTCAAGGGTAAGTTTATCTAATATAAAACAAAATTGCACATAAACATTGAACACAGAACCTGCTAGTCATTGAACGCAAACTACACTTTGTAACTATTTTAGTGTTTTACTCAGAATAATCAGTGGCCATAGCGGCGGCCATAGTGAATTAATAGATAGCAAATGGAGCAGTAGCGGCGCCTAAGGAGTTAAGGCACTGATGCAAATGGCGCAATAGCGGCGCCTACGGAGTTGGGGCACTGATAGCAAATGGCGCAATAGCGGCGCCTAAGGAGTGCAAAGGGTCAATACAATTAGATATACGTATGATATTTTATTTCACTGCTTTAGGGGAGCGCGGGGTAAGAGAGCGGGCGGGTAATGGGAGCGATGGCGATTGGACGGAACCTATGCACAGTCGGGTAACCTTTAGCATTCGGCCGTTTCCGACAACCATCGAGAAAGTTCGCCTGATGCTCACGAGTCGTTAATGCCCTGCGTTTTTTGGCTCCGCGCATGTAATAAACTGCCGATTGACAGCGTCCAGGTAAGCATGAAGATATATTCTTATTGTATTATGTTTAAGCTTATTAAATACCTAGATTCGTCTTCTTTCAAAAGCTATTTGTTAAATTGTGATTGATAGTCGAATAAGATATTTGTGTTATTACTTTTCAATATGGCGGTCAGCGATTAAATGGGGGCCAACATGGCTCTCAATACTCGACATCGTTACGATTACGCCGTTATAGTTCACAATGTATTTTTAAGACATTTCAGGCTTATATATTTCTTTGTTTTAAATGCCGCGTAAATGAGATCGTATAAAAAGAAAAGCTTATTAAAAGTTATGGCTCCTATTTCCCATACGAGCGTTAAATGGGCTCTCATTACCTGTATGGGGTAATGGGAACGATTGCATTTTGTGAAATTGTACCTTAATGCATGGCTGTAGTTGATTCAAACTATGTTGAAAAGATAGTCAAATAAACAAGGTTTAAGCTAATAAACAAAATATATAATAACAAAGTAAACAAATCCGATTTTTATCAACATTTTCCCTTAGTAGGATTCAATTCCTTCGCTCTCCCCTACTGCTGGAAATTACGCCATATCTTCTTGTCACGAATACCGCAAAGCGTCAAGACGAAAGTATGTGATCAGTGGGTGTTGCCAGTGATGACATACGGCGCCGAGACGTGGTCGCTAAGTATTGGCCTCATACGGAAGCTAAAATTTGCGCCATGGAGAGAGGAGTTTAATTACGTGATAGAATCCGAAATGAGGAGATCCGCAGTAGAATCAAGATCATTGACATAGCTGGTAAAATCAGCAACTTGAAATGGCAATGATCAGGACATATAGCTCGCAAAACCGACAACTGTTGGAGAAAAAATATTCTTGAATGGCTGTCACGAAATACAAGGTGCGAAACAGGCAAATACAGTGTATAGCGGCCCCGTACAAGATGGATCGATGGCATCGCCACGATCGCAGGATGTAGGTGGATGAAGGCGGCTCAAGACCGTTCATCTTATGGGGGGGGGGGGGGGAGGAGGTATGTCCAACAGTGGAAATCTACTGGCTGATGATGATGATTTTAATATTAAAGTATACAAGAGTAATCCAGTTCTGTGAAATTTTCGCGGCTCTTCATGGAAATATTGAGTGAGATGTGATGGATGACATATTAATCATTAGATTAAAGAACGCTGTCTAAATAATTATTGAGTGTATAGACTGCCAAATAAAGGTTAATTGTACATGCCCTGATTAATACACTTCGTGGAAAAAATAAAATCAGAGGACTTGAGTCGAAACTTTCGATACTATTCTATTCCATTTTCGTTCATTTGAGATCCCTCTAAAGTTTGCTTCATGAAATACTGCTTTTGGTGAAATACTACGGCATATAGCGAAATACTACATGAAATACTATGCAAATCGGTGGTATCTACTATCTTACCACCGCAGTGGTAATGGGGAAAGGGTGTTCCATAGGGTTCTATGTTAGCGCTTATTTAGATTCTATTTAGTGTATTTACGTTAACTACTTAAGAATAAATTCCATACGCCGGACTGGAGGGGGTGAGGAGATTTCTGGTCAATTTTGAATATATTCTGTACTGTCATGTAACGTGCCCCGAATCCTGTGTGAACCTGATTTCTAGATAATGTTGAAATATAACGTGAAAGATTTGAGGTCCCGGGAAAAATGATGAAAATAGTTAGTAAATGTTTCTCCATATTAAAAAGGCGGGCGCCATCCCGGGCCTGCTGGGAAAGGATCCGGAGATTCACCAGCTGTGCAGTACCTGACCACCGCCTAATCAAGGTACGCTGAGGGGAATACGTCACGTTTCGAGGATGCACCGGCTAGCATCAGCGCAGGGCGTGGGCAAATCCTCGTGCGAAACGTGCGTAGATGGGAGAGCCTTCCTCGGAAATAAGTTAATCGAAACAAAAGAATAAATAAATAAAATCCTGCGGTTGGTAGCGCTGCCCTTTCGCTCTTTGTTGGTAGCGCTGCGCGCGGCGGCCGTCGACTCGCGCCGTCTAGCTGGGCCCTTTCGCGCTCTCGCGGCGGAATGTGGAACTATCCCTATCGTGGTAGTTTTCCGTTCCGCCGCTGAGGGCGTTAGTGGCTTACTCGATCCCTATTAATGGCTGCTGAATCGCATACGATTTACGGTTTCTAATTGCTTAGAAAGATTTGATGAAATTAATTAATATTCTTATAACGGCTCTATAGACTATGCGATTATGATTTTTATTTTTTTATCGCGTGATTTTAAATCATATGATTTTTTAAACTATGTGATTTTATAAATAAAGGCTATTGTATGATTCAGCAAATACGCTCGATTTATTGAATGAATGATGAATATGACTCGACTTTATTACTTAGTAGGAAAATTTTGAAGAATAAATATTCATCCGTAATTTAATTTAGAATAAATTTAAAAAAATAGCCAAACCTATCCAACCCTTGAAATTTACGTTTACGGTCACTAGAATACTATATTATTCACTCCACCTTACTCAATAAAATAAATAATAAAGACATAAATGAATGCTTTTATTTTCCGATTTATTACAATTCTTTATAAAATTTTAATTTTTTTATTTCATTCATGGAGGGTTTTCGCGAGTGGTGAGTGCCTTTTGATGGGTGATTTTGGATTTGGATATGGGATTTTTTGTGCGGGTATTTGGTGGAATATTCGACCCGGGGATTAGGGTATTCAACTTTATGGGTATGGTTTGGGGAACCGCTAATCTCTACCCTTTCCTTTTATTTTATTTAGGGATTTGTTTTATAGAGACGGATCTAACCTCTCGGCCTGGGGCCGTTTGTCGGAATTTTGCTAACTGAAGCGTGGGATTTTTATTGGGATTTATGCGTTAAAAAGGAGACACCAAACTCATAAGAACCTCCGCCGAATCCTCGGATTGTGCGCGGAGTTTTTGCCCTAGGTACTAGGGCAAAAACTCCGCGCGGTCACTGAGCGCACCGGTTCACGGTGGGTCGAAACGGTTCTTTGGCGGACCTAAGCATCAAATTTCACTGTTTAATTTATAGCAATGGATAGAACTTATTATTCTTAACAATAGTCAATTTGTGTATTTTTTACTAAACTTCATACTTTGGGCATAAAAAATATTTTATTTTTTTTTGTATGGGACGGAATAAAAAAATGAATGATACTTGTCCTGATACATCCCGCTTCGAATTCTTTTTAATATTAACCCCTCAAATGAATGGCGATTAGCTCGGGTTGCCTACGGAAAAATGTATATAAATTTATATTTACATTTACATTTACATTTACATAGAGCGGGGTTTACTATAGAGCTATAGCATTACTATAGAGCGGATTACTATAAAGCGGCGCACATTTACATTTATATTTACATTTATATAAATTTATATACATTTTGTATACATTTTGCCAAGGCATCCCTTAAGGGACGCCTCACATTTGAGGGGTTAATCCTTGTCTCCTCTACTATCATTCTGCATATTAAATGGCTCGGAAAAATGATAAAAATACATATTTCATTGCTTATTTTTTTATTATCTTTACGTAGTTTTACTTACTATTCCGTGTAAAATTTGGCTTTCAATAACTTAAGATAATAAAGAAATATGTGGTTTTTATAATTTTTCCGAGCCATTTATCTGGCAAGGTGGCATTTATGTATTTTTTGAATATACAGAATGATAGTAGAGAGGGTTTAAGATAAAAAAGATTTCGAAAAACAAAGTTGATTCCTAAGTCCGCCAAAGTGCCGTTGCGACCCACCGTGCGTGCGGTTGGCGCAGATATTCGCCAGACATATGGCTTTCCTATTTTTTAAGAAACTCCCGATTTGATCAGAATACCTAAACACCAGGAAAACGTAATAATCCAGAATCATATATGCAAAGGCCAAACATATGAAGATAAATAATTGTAGGTAATTGTTTTATATTGCTCCCTTAAGGGTCCACGTGTGTCTTCTTAAGGGCCGTGGATACGTTTTTAGAACGTTAAACCAACAACCAACAGAAATAAAGTCTATACCATATAATAGAATATGGCATGTACACGATTTTATACTATATCATCTACGTTCGATTCGTTTAAATAAATGACATAACGATATATGTAGCTTTATAATAATGAGATAACCAGAGCGATATGTACTAACGAAAACGAGAGAGAAATTATATATAATGGAAACGGAGTTCCTTTCAGCACGCAAAACTCGATGTTATGCACATGAATCGAGACAAAAAATATTAGTGTTGGGGAATCAGGCCAGGGTATTTCACAAACAGCATTTCATGAGCAGGATAAATATATTTAATCCATTAGTATGTTCATTGATCATCAATTAGTTTGTCCTTCTTTTCGATATTTTTGATGCTATTTATCTATCCGTTATTTCTCACAAATATGAGAAAGAATTAAACAAGATTGTTTTTACTTTCCCGGTATTGTAAACGCGCTAAAAAAACGATGTCAAGACGAAAATATTTATTTTGATCCCCCGTGAGACGATTAAGACCATTTCCAGATTGAAATATGTCTATAAGAGCCGTAGGGTCTCTCCAGACAATCAAGCATTCTTGACAAGCTCCGCGTCGCGGGCAGGGAAAACTACAAAATTAGGCATTTTTGGTAAATATTAAAAAAAAATATTTGCAAATTTCCTGCGGTCTACGATCTATTCCCAGCCCGTGACGCGAAGCTTGACAAGTATGCTTGATCGTCTAGAGAGCCCCTTAGAGTCTTGATCGATGCCGTATACTTCATGGGTTGGTAAATAATTCCATCGATGCGAACGCAATTTTGGAGCGCATTGAATTTTATGTTCCTCTTCGCACTTTTCGATCGCATCGACTATTTCATCTCCCTGTGGTGAAAACCAACACATCTCAAAATACATTTCTATACAGAGCGTGTCATAGATATAACAAAGAGTGTTTAAGTGTGGAAATATTACACTCCTCTGAAACCTCTTATAAGACTTCATTTTAAAAAATCTAGAGTCTAGACAGATGATCATAAAACATTTGTACATTTTATATTTCATTTAATTTAGTCCATGTCCATAATTTATCGTAAGTATATTTATTATAATACTTACATATCATACCTAAATCAAATATAAATATTTTTATATGCATACATAATAAATTTTATCTATTTTGTCTCTTCCTTTCACCTCACTTCCCATCCCGACTCCTTCCATTCTCAATCGGAAACAATATAAAATATCATATTACGTTCATTTTATTTTAATTAATATTCGGAATCACATTAATGGATTTTTGTTACTTTTAAATGCATTCTTTTTGAGGTACACTTTTAATTTCTTGATATGGAAATATTAGAAGTACGTCCCCTGGTGGACCAATTTAACCACAATGTTTTCGACTCTTGCCATGACCAAATCCTATGCCATGGCCTGCATGCCAAATTTAAGCTCAATCGGATTAAGTGTTTAGGCGCTATCGTAGTGGAATAAATACAGACACATAGACCCGCAGACTGACAGATAGACACACAAACAGACTTCAGTCTGTAAATAGTCTTAATCGTCTTAAGGAGGCTCAAAATGGATATTTCCATTTTCATTTCAATAAAATATTATATTTTCATTACGTTAACAATAATTTCTCTCCTCCTCGGTTGGTAATACTTACGGCGGCACGTGTTTGCAATTTAATTTTAAATTAAACGAGAGGACGCGCGTTCTTTTTAGCATTGCGTTGCGTCTCATTTTAATGTGAATATTCGCTAACTGCTCATCGACTTTGTTTATGGAATGAATATTCAGATAAAATTAGTCTCTGGTTAATTTCTGGGAAAGTCTTGGTACACAACCGATGTTTTATATTGTTCCAAAGAGTTTGTAATCAGTTATCTTTTTTTTGAACGCCCCTCGTACTTATAAATGGAATTAAATGCTCGCCTCTCTAGGAATAGCAGCTGCTGGTCAGTCGTCACGTCACGTAATCTGTAAATAAATTTTATTGGGTATAAATATTAAATATCAATTACGAAGGCGTCATTGCCGTGAAATATTTACTTCAATCAAATAATCGTATAACAGCGCTTTTCACTCTTCCGTCATTGTTCCGCGGTAATTCGATACGCATTTAATATTTATATGCCTACAATTTTCAATGTGCCTACGCATACTCATACCAAATACCTACTCATATTCGTACTCGTACCTACGCATAATCAATACTTGTACATTTTCCCCCTTTCCGAAAATTCATTATCCATCTCCCCCCTTTCCCCTGAAAACTTGATTAAACTGGTAACTTAACACCATAATACTATATTCAATATTTAATCATTCCCGATTAAGGCTTTTAGAGGGCACGGAGCCATGGTCAGGTCTACGAAATAATAATGTGTTTCTAATGCTGCCGTCGTAAATTAAAACACAGTAACTTCATTTACTGTGTTTATACAAGTTTGGTTCTTTAAAATCACGAGTTGGAGTACTACAACGGGCGAAGCCGTCACCCCAGGATGGTATAACGATATATGATCATTCTGTCAGCCGTGGGATGAGCGTAGAAGACTAAGTGACACAATTGGAACAGAGTATCAAACAATTGGAATTCTACTATTCTACGTCCAAGCGTGGATACCACGTGATATTTCTCACTATCACCCGTCAACCATAGATGCCATGCAGTAAATAGCAGTAGTACAGGGTTGCGCAGTGAAAAGGGAAATTTTGAACGTTAAAATTGGCAACACTGTAGTGCCGGAAGTTGTTTAGAATCGATGCGTAGTTTATTTTATTATTATTTATTTTATTTTTATTTTTCGGAAAACTTACAGCATTTTATACCTAATGCTAACACATATTTTACGAATCTAAGGCCAATTAAAAGTTTTCACAATTAAACAAAATCTTTGTTACAGCGCAAGGAGCTATGAAAAAATGCAGGTTTAAGTAAGGGGAAAGGGATAGGGAAGCCACATTATGAGTTATGTAGATGTATTTAAGATATATGATGATATATAACATACATACATATATACATACATACACGTGCACAAATAATAAATGAATATAAATAATACGATAAGTTAATAATAAAATGTAAAAGTATAGTTGATATAAATATATATAATATACATCACAATGTATTTATAATGTTAATATACATATGAACTTTTATAGAAAATATTATACTGGCTATAAAGCATTGTTATAGGGTAGTAACCATTACGAGAGCCTACGTACCTAACGGACGAAGAAATACCAATCAAACCCGAAGGCTGTTTATCGTATTTCTAATTTCTTCGAAGAAAGTATTTGAAGATAAATTTAAAATATCCAAACATTGAAAGTTTAGGTTATATGATCGAAGTGCTCTATAAAAATACATATTTTGACCATAATGGCTATTGATTCTCGGTAGATAAAATAAATCGCGAGCCCTGGTCTTATTGTTTGAGATTCGGTAGGAGATTCTGCCAACAGAATAGGAACTATCTATTTTATTTTTAATAATATTGTACAGAAAACGTATATCACGTTGCAGGCGCCTATCCTTGAGTGAGTCCATGTTATGACGGTTAAGTCTCTCTGAGTAACTTTCGGAGGTTTGAAATGATTTGAAATCGAGATGTCTTGTAACGGACCTTAAGTCCACTACATACGATCAACAAATGCATCGATTTCCAGTGAAATCCACTGACACAATTCAGCTATTATTTTGACTCGTGCAGCTATGAATCAGCACGATGAAACAATGCTTTTACTCAGAATATTTCAAATTGCATCATTGCACGGCCTATATAAACCGGCCAAAAAGCAACCAAATTATCAGTCCCCGATTGATCACCTTCCCCCAAGGTTGCGACGGCATATCCGGTACCCCTCTACGAGGTCGCTCAACGGATCCGGCTCCTTGGTTTCCTTTCCTCATTTTCCCTGAGTCTCGAAGCATCAGTCTGTAATCCCACAGACTCGAGCCGTGCCCAGTACAAGATACTAGGAGCACACATACAATCCTCATCCAGTTTCCTACATAACCGCCGTCGCGCAACCCTCGCGTCTCGATAAAGTAATCCGGGCACTCGTTAATTCGGCAAGCGTTATAACTGCAATGGCAATATTCAATCGATTCAATCAATAAATATCTTCTGCTTCATCAAAACCGCCTTTAAATACGGAGATAACTCGTAAGTTGACACCACCACCTCACATCGAATAATTTGGAGTCTTGTGAGGGGTGGTCCCTCACAGTCTCATGAAGTACTTCTGGAGTCTCTCCACTCTATTTTTATAGACTGTATACTGAGGCGACCAAATGATAGATCCGTGTTATTGTGAAGATAGTTATTGTGAACGCGTTGCCATTTAGTGAAAAGAATCCGATAGAAGAATACCATAGTGCAGATGTGATTTAACCAGCGCATAATTGGCTGATGTTACTTCAGATCTCTCCATACAGCTCCTTTTGCTAATACCAAGTCAATGAATCGGCCATTTCTTAAACGCGTGAACTGGAAATTTATTGACGTCGTTAAAACAAATCAAGGTGGCCGATTTATTTCCCGAATGCGGTCTTAAATCGACGCACACCTTGGCGGAACTGAAAATTATTCTACTGCTACGCGGATTTTTCCAGTAGACGGTCATTCGTACAGCGGTCAAACGAAATGCCCCATTTCGACGGCGGACGCGGCGAGCGTTTGCGCAATAAAAAATAACGAGGAACAATCCCGCTTTACGACGACATATTGCGATATCTGACAAAACTTAGGATGTTTTTGTATTGGCGAATCGCGACATGGCCGCCGCTGAGGTTTCCGAGGGTTATTTTATGGTAGAACATCCTGGAGTGGCCTATATTAAAACCAGTATCGTATTTCTAGCGGGGACGTCCGCGAGACCCTTTGAAAAAGAATACAATTTACATATTTTTATATTTACCCGACAAGACATGAGCCCTGAGATAAGAATTCCTTAATCAGGTTATTAAAAAATATTTCAATTAAATTAAAATATGTTAATTTTAAAAGTGTATCTATTAATTTGTATATTTCATAACAAAACAAATCAACATTACAGAAATCCCTTGAGATGAAATATAAACCTAAAACTAAAATTATTGCAAGTATATTAGCTTGTTGTTATATTGTTATATTGTTATATTGTATATGTTATATTGTATATGTTAACACTATTAACCGTTATAGTTATATTGTATATGTTAACACTATTAACCGTTAATACTATGTGTACATTACCATAGATTTCAATGACATTACATATCTCCGCTATTATGTATACCTTATTTATACTTACATTTCTTTAACAGTGATTTACGGATAGACAAAGAGAAAGAAAAAAAACCAAATGAGAATGAAATTTTAAGAATTAAATTTTAAGATTATAACCATTATTAATTATTTTGTACCAAAAATATATTTTTAAAAATATTACAAATAACTATTCATGTAAACCGTTTAAGGGATTAATAGTCATTAGATGAAATAGGGAGGTCAAAAGACTGATAAGACTTTTCAATCGTTTCTTTAAAGTGACTTTTACCTGATGAAAAAATATCAATGTACGCGAATCTATCATTATACGTTGTCATAGCCCTATTATAGGGAATGCTTCGTATAATTAGAGTTATATCTTTTTACATAAAACAGATGCGGTTTCCGGGTAATACGAGGAGGAGCCAGAATAGATACCTTTTCGACCAGATACGCACTGTCAAAAATATTGTTAATTACATTGTACAGAAACATCATATCGTAGGTTGTACGCCTATCTTCAAGACTATCGAGTTTAAAGAGAGATAATCTATCCTTGTACGATTCGGCAGATTTATTTTCCCTAAAGCACAAGTGTTTTAGGATTTTTTTTTGAATACGCTCGATTCGTTGCTTGTACAAGTTGTATTGGGGGGACAAAATACAGGATTCAAATTCTAGTATACTACGAACATAGGCTCCATATATTACTATCAAGGTGGATGTCTCGGAAAAAGGCTTGCACGCCCGTAATAGAAAACCTAGCGATTTATATGCTCTAGTGACAATAATTTCAATGTGCTGGTCGAATTTCATTTTGGAATCGAGTAAAACCCCCAAATCTCTGACAATGTTAGTCTCCTTAATGTTATCGGAACCAATTTTGTAATCGTAAAGTATTTTATTTCTGTTTCTCGTAAACGAGATTCGATGGCACTTCTTGATATTAAGATCGAGCTTATTCAAAACACAGTATTCGCTAAAACGGCTCAGATCATCCTGCAGGCGTAAACAGTCGGCCACTCCTGAGATAACAGAATAGACTTTAAGGTCATCAGTTAGGCAAACAATTATTTATTTTTATTTAGACAATGCTTATTGATTTATTTATATAAATAAATAAAAAATAATCCTACATTTATGCTACTGTAAGTCATTGTTCGACAATTTGCAGTACATTTACAAGGTTGAATTAATGACTCTGGTAAAGACGGCTTAGTCATTTGTCGTGAACGTAAGTCTCCACTCAGTTTTTCATAGCCAAATTAGCAATAATCATTCTTAAAAATATACTTGCAGTAATCAAAGATTTCATATAATGCTAATATCTTTGTATCAAAACCACGTTGAGAAGCCACCATGAATGATTTTTGGAACATTGTTATGTCTGATACGTGTTGCAATTTCTTGTTGAAAGTATTTTTGTTTCTTTTCACTGAAGTATCTTCAAAGTTGTAAAACTTAGTTTTTTTGTAAGAAATCTGATATTTTTTTAGTTTTCTTCCACATTTAGTAAGCATCGCGCAGTTTATTCTTCAGTAAGTTCATATGTAGCGCATACGGATTCTGCATTCTTATGGCGAAAGGATATGAGACGGGAGTGGGTACATGGAATCTTCTGCGGCGAGAGATCAGACTGCGCGGGTACGGCTTCCGGACTTCTGGCGGCCTAGTTTGCAGCGGAGCTTTCTGACGTGTGTGCTCGTGGGGCGAGGTGTCGGCCCTTCGGTACATGGCGCGCGAGAGCCGCTTCATGTTTTCCTCCACGGACTCTGTTTCGTTAAAGTCGCGATACAGTCTCGTTTCGGACGTACCAAGGAGGTAAAAGTTCTGTATCGACAGCCTTCTTTTATAACGGATTATCGCACCAC
>OX155950.1:37657290-37873290 GCA_944548615.1 Micropterix aruncella
TCCGATATCACGCGAGTCATTATTCTGTTACGCCACTACTGCGAATAATAAATGACGTCGGGAATAAATCGCGCATCAGGCGAGGTCTCGCTGAATCTAGTTTTCTTAGTTGTTTCCTCGGAACAATACTGTGAAGACTAATTTTGTAAGACATGTTAGGGGAAAACTTATTTATTGGTAGGAATAATGCAGGGCTGCATGCTCACGCCCTTACTTTGGATTACTATCACGATATTCTGTGGGAACTACAGATAAATTGAAGATAATAAATATAGTGATGTTGCAGTTGATCCTAAATATAAAAAGATCCTCGAGTGGTCACCGAAGTTGGAAGCGTGAATTGTGCGTAGAGCGATTTGTTATGTCTGTAAGACGGGGCGCGCACTTGCGGCCTGGCCGCGGCGGCCAGCGAGATACTATGCAGTATATGAAATCGCCGTCGCCCGCGCGCACTTCGCCGCGCGGCCACCTGACGGCGATTCCATACATTTCGCAGTATCTCGTTGTCCGCTGCGGCCTGGCCGCCGCGGCCAGGCCGCAAGTGCGCGCCCCGGCTAAGGTGCAGTTCCGACAGAGGTGATGTGGCGCGTCCGTCGGGCGAGGACGTAACGCGGACATGGCGTTTATTCGGGGAGCCGCCACACAAAGGGGCAAAACCCCTGAATCGTTGGCAAAAAGTCCCACTTGCAAAGTGTTATCTGTTGTTCTGGTTTATAACTCATAAAGAGCAGGTATAACTAGCCGTTCGATAACCGGTTTTCTTTCTGCTATTCAACACACGATCGAGAAACGTCAGTCGAAACTTACTCTTCTCGCAGGCCGTACGAATTTGTCAAATTTTCAAGTATTTCAACGTCAGCTTTAAGTGATTATTTATTAAAAAAATATTACTGAAGCCTCGGCAATGGGTAAGTAATATAGTTACGCCTTTAAAAAATGTATTTTAGACATATTTCTTAGTTAAATAATATTTTTGACTTTGAATTAATAAAATGTTTTATTATTTGTTTGTTTTTGAGAAAACATAAGGTTTTTAGTCCCACTAGTTGTCACTAGGTGCAATGATTTAGTTATATTATTATACCTGATACCATAGTCTTTCAATTGATAACAAACATGTTTGCCCGTATTTGCCCCAATTTATATAAATTACTAGTAAAGTAATATAACATAGTAAATATAATTAATATTTATAAAAAGCTAAGTATTTTATTTTTTTTGTTTTAGGATCTGGATATAGTAATATTTTTATATCACGTATGGACTTATATAACAAAATGATTGGGTCTGGCAATGAGAAACTCAACGACCAAGTACCATTTTTGAAGGAATACCTAAGCGTACTAGATGCCCGGAATGGAAATATTCAGAGCTGAATACAAACATATCTTATTTTATTGCCGATTTCAAGAAAAGATGGTCTTTTCGAACCAAACAAGACAAAGGTTTCTCACAAAATAATATAGTTGGCTTAAATCTTCGATAAGTTTCCCGAACTTTGTAGGCCGAAACTTAACACCAGGAAGACCAAAATTGGATTTTAAAGAAGCTTCGGATAGGACAAAGCGTTTGAAAATACAGGACTTACGGTCGAGTCACGGTGCTGAGGAGCTGTGTTACGCAGTACAAATGAGCCTAAGATCTTCTGGAGCAATTGATGCTGCTGCATTGCTAAAATAAGTTACTACTACTTCTCCGAGACGGGTCAAACACTATAAAGAAGCTTTTAAGAAAGAGAAAGCAAAAAAAACAGGGCTTCTTCCCGTGAATGAAGCTTTATCAATGTTTGTAGAAGTGCAACTCACGCTATCAATGTTTGTAGAAGCCAATACGACGTAATAAGATCTAAAGCTACAGACCGATTCCCATCATACAAGAAAATACAAGAATCCTAAAAGGAATGCTACCCTGCTAAGAAGTATATTGAAGTGACTGAAACAGGGGCTGAGATTGAGCTACAAGGACTGCTCGACCATACAGTTAGGCATATCCTTCAGTTTCAGAATAAAGTTTTGAAGAGCCAACAACCAGTTAGTTTTAATATCAAAGTGGGGACTCAGAATCTGAACAAAAGTTTACAAACGAGTCATACAACGATGCAAGTATTTTCATGTCTTCATTAGTACCCTTGAGGCTTAAAAACGGAGATCCTGAAGGCCCAACTAAAGCACAAACGATACTATGGAACAATACAAGGGCATCTTCAACAAGATTTTGCCGTCCAATCAAGTTCCAGTTCGTTCACGAAACTGTTGAAGTTGCTAAAAAGGAAAAAGAACACATTCAATATAAAATAAACCGATTAGTCACAACCAAATATGAAAATGACGAAGGCGTAGTGATAGAAATTACTAAAAAATTGCTTTTTACTATAGTTGACGGGAAAATTTTCAATTCTCTAACAGATACAAAGTCGACATTGCGATGTTTTTTATGTGGTTTAACGTCTAAAGACTTTAATAATATTAGTAAATGAGTGAATACTAGTATAATACAGGATAATTTAGAATTTGGAATGTCCACTCTTTACGCCTGGATAAGATTCTTTTAGTGTTTACTCAATGTATCATACAAATTGCTATTACAGAAATGGCAAGCTCGAGGCGCAGAGAACAAAAAAATAATAGATAGAAGAAAACATGAAATCAGGGTTAATTTTAAATCGAAATTGGGTGTAATTATCGACAAACCTAAACCTGGATATGGCAGCAGTAATGATGGGAACACGGTTCGACGCTTTTTTTGAAAATGAAGAAGTATCATGCGAAATACCAGGAGTCGATCTAGAAGTGATAAAACGATTTCTTACCATACTACGAGCAATGGCAAGTGGATACACCATTAATTTACAACGATTCCAATCTTATACATTGGAAAGTGCACGTTTCTTCGTGGAAACATATACGTGGTACTGTATGCCCCCTACAATACATAAGGTTTTAATTCATGGGCCTATAATAATTAAAAAAACTTTATTGCCTATAGGGCAACTAAACGAAGAATGTTTAAAAGGTAGAGAGAAGGATATTCACGCAAAATTTCAAGAGTAAGACCAACGAAGACATTATTAAAAGGCTTTTTATATCATCAGACCCACTCATCACCAATATGCAGAAGCCACAACAACATAAACATGCATTAGACTCAGATGTGATCCAACTTTGCAAGCACCTGAATTAGATATTTCTGGCACATCAGAATTAGTTTCAGATGATTCGAATGATGATCATGAATGAAGGTTGAACAATAAATGGTTACTATATTGCATTATTTTGTTTTCTTTTACTTATAATTTTTTTATCTATCACAAGTCATCGTTATACATTTTCAATTAATTTTTAGTTTTCAAATTAAGACTCTTTTGTGGAATTTTAAACATAAATAAAAGTTTTAAAACAGAAAAATGCATTGTGATGTTAGCTGACACTAAAAAATGTTGAACCAGAAGAAAAAATAATTTTTGCCAACTTTTATGACAACTGCCCACTGTGCGCCATGGTAATTAATGTATGTGCTAATGCAGACAAACGTGTCGTGGCGCCGACGGTTTTTAACAGGCTTTTATTAGGTCGACCCTATGTAATGGAATCTAAGGTAACGAATTTAACCATCTTCCAAGGATCGTAGCGTCATGAAAATTGGCAGCTGTATGTAGTTCTGATGACAATACAATAATATGGTACTGTCGAACTGATCTGATGATGGAGTCGGAAGATATGAAGTGGAACTTCATGATGGAACATCGTATCATAGCTGTGTTTGGACTTGTTAGAAAAGTCTTGGAATGAACTTTGACCACGATTAGGTTTCAAGGTCTGATGATGAAGCCGGAAGATAGGCACTGGCATTCCATGATAGAATATCGTATCATAGCCGTGTTTGGACTTGTTAGAAAGGTCTTCGTTGGACAGAATTGAAATGCAATTACGTAAATTTTATCTCAACGTAAACTTGTAATCCAGCTGGGAATCGAACCCGGGATTTTACAAAGTAAGATCAGGCAACCTAACGACTATTCCACCGGAAATCATCTCCTTATAGATCGTTTTACAAGATGTTTTTGTATTCTACTTCTTCTAAAATCCAATCAACTTGAATTTCAATATGTAAATATTTGCTAGCCATATAATCTCTCAGATTATCCGATCGATTTCAGCGCTTTATATTAAATAGCCTTTCTAGGCCGACCGCGGCTACAACAGCTGATAAGGTAATTTAATGGTGAATTTCTAGTAGCCAGCTATGTTTATAAGGATGTACGAGCGCTGGGCGCCACCCGTGTTGAATCGATTAACGACCCTCAAGCCAGATAGAGTGGGGGTACATAATGTTTTGGCACTTGCGGTTTTGTTTAATATGACCTACATAATGTTATTTCATATTTTAAATTAGCTGAAGCTTTCATTTAAAGTATCCGCATGGAATTTTGAAATCTCAAAATAAATATTAGAAATTTCTTTTTGTGTTGGACAACTTATGTGTCTATTTTTGGGAGGTAATGGGCCCAGTGAAGTTGGGTCATTATGATATGTGTTAGGACCGACATAACTCACAGGCAGCACCCATCCGTTAGCCTCCACCCAGAAGTGCAAGCCCGGGTAGAGCTCTGTGCCTGCGGGCAAGTTCCCCTGGGAATCGTCCTTTGGGCGCTCCTGGACGGTTTGCGCATAGTGCGGCGTCAGCTAATCAAATGTGCATTCCGAGTGATGACGGGGAGTTTGGAAACGGCTTTGTTTCCTATTGAGCGGGGGTGGTTGTTAACCTTATGGCAACCGCTCTTGAAACGGCCAATCGGCTACCCGATACCAGGTAAAGAGCCGGACAAAGAACGCCGTGGCTCTTAATAGATTCTGTAGTCCCAAGATTCTGTAGACCCAATCACCGCTACCTAAGGGAGAGAACCGCGTAAGCGACCTCGAACCCGTTACTAATCGGGAGCTCGGTTGTATTCTAATGGTTAATTCTTGACGGATATATCCTGCCAAAACTGGTAGTCAGGGGGCAAGGCTGCTTGCTGTGTATACGACCGGTTGCCTCGCGTTGGCGTTGGCGAGGCACCTGGTCGCCAACGCCAACGCGAGCAAGGCGTTGGCCTCTGACAGGTATGCTGACTTTGCTGGACGGTATATTTGTACTCGTTCCAAAGTATTCTACGCTTACCTCACGGGAGATAGAACAATAGCTTTCGGTAAAACTTCCTGGGATGACGGGTTCGCCCGTTGTAGTCGACAACTCCAAACTGTCTCTGGTCACAAAACTGTCCCTGGTCACAGAAAAAAAAAATATTTGTTTGCAGCTGTTGTAACAAAAAACATATAGAAGAGAAAAAAAACACGAAGATTAAAAAATTTTAACTATAAATAGACAACCGCTATGTAATAATAAAGTTACAAACGCTTTGAATTAGGGGTATCTTCAGGATATCAGGATATCCTGGTTTTCAGGACTCACTTATTTATTATTGGCACATACGGGAAACTACAATTTAATGACAATAAAGTAAAATAACCAAAATAAAATTAAAAAAAATATTCAAAAATAAGAAATCAAAATATTCATAAGCAAATAAATGCAAAAGTCTAAATAATCAAAATAAAACAAAAAATCTAAATAATCAGAATCAAAATATTTAACCTCAAGCAATCACGTTACAAATAAACAGACGAAAAAACAACAGTAATGATCAAATTATCAAATAATTATTCTAAAATAAAAACAATATTGCCTTCAAAATTTCTTCATTTAAAAGATACTCTTATAGTGGTCCTTAAATACTGCAATTGATCTCGATGGCGATGCCATTCACAACCGATTCCATATAACCGCAGATTAATAGTAAAAACTGCACTGGAAATTTGTAGTTTAGTGTTCGGGTATTATGGCAAGTTGTTCGCGTACCCATGTTGAATGGGCATGTTAGTTACGGGACCACGTCATAATCGAGTAAAGATATCGCGGCTGATTATTGCGTACCACCTTGAGTACAAGGGTCGTAAGATGGAGCTGCCTTCTTTGACTCATATTTAACATAGAAGCCTTTGCAAGGAATGGTGACACATGATGACGTAAAGGAATCCTAAAGCAAAATGTTACGCAGGCAGTTTACATTATCTAAAGTCTCCGCTCAGTCTTCCTATACAAGAGCACTTACAAGTAGTATTCTGATTCTGACTTCTCACGCTGAGGTACTTCCGAACAGTCAATGAATGTCGTGTTACAGATTAGCTGGACTTAATTTATGATTTTATGAAAGTAATACAATGAATACAAAATAAATATTAAGTTCACTACTTTATTAAGATAATAACATTAAAAGAAATGATTGAATTAAACTATTTACATATTGTGCAGCATGGAATGCACTCGGTTTAATTGTCTACATTGAAGCACCTTGTAATATACGACATTTTTTTGTTTTTTTTTTATCAGGCGCAAGAACAAATAAAGCGGATGATTTGCCGATACGTGAACATGCCACGTACAACTGACCATGAGAAAAACACGGATTTACATTTTGTATGGGAAAATGTTTTCCTTTTTTTTAAATTTTTCGTCAACTTTACAATTTTTGTTTTAAAAAGTTATTCTGCTATTCGAGACGGAAACAAATACTACAAATCAAAAACCATGAAAATCGGTCCAGCCGTTCTCGAGTTATAAGTGTTCCAATAAACCCGACTTTGTTTTATATAAATATATATGTGTTCCAATGTCCGTCCACCCAACTTGTAATAGTTTGATGAGATAGGCTTATTTTTGAAAAGTCTCGAAAAAGCCTAAATATAGAAAATATTGTTTGGTGGTTTTATAAGTTGAAATTTTTGTTCATGTGGCTCAGGTGCGCGGGCTACATTCATATTTAATTAATACAATTTATATTAATTGATAGAATGATAAAAGAATCATATGTAATTGGATGTCGTGGAAAATTAATGATTGTGTATTCGTTAAAATGATTGGAATGTACGTATTTTCTTGCGATATAATCGCCCGAGGCAAATTAGATATATTCGAATTGATGTAAAGACAGCAAATACTTTACGTGATTACATACTTTACGTGGTTTATTATGTACTCAAAGCAAAAAAATAAGCTACTATGTTTTAATGCTATTACCCCAGAACAGATATAAAATATAGGGAGTCATAAAATCTAATCAAATGTCATTCTCTCTGCTTCGCAAAAAAAAAAAACTTTTGTTTTTGCCAAATATACATTTTTTATTGTATAATTTTATAATATAAAATATAAACTATCCAACAAGTAAAATACTTGAAATGAGATATGATCGATTTATTTATATTACTGATTTCCAGATTTGTCTTGGCCAATATCGAAATTGTTAAAAGATACATTTCAGAACTCTTGAGCATTTAATAATACAAGATGGCCGAACAGTCGAAAATCTCTTTGGTAGTTTAAATAGACAATTATGAATATTTTAATTAAAGTTAGTGCAGGGGTCCGGGCTCTTTACCTTGAAGAGGTAATGCGACTCCAGTGAGTCCGGCGACAAGTTCCCAGGACGTGCGTTCGTCTTCCTGCGTCTCGAGAAGTCCTGAGTAATATTACGATCTTATGTAACGTAAGTTGGGATCGTCCCGAGGATGAGCGGGCGCCATACCCAGGTCCTCTCGAGAGGCTTCCTCACCTTTCGCGCGTCCCCGGTCCTTTACCTCTGTGCAGACACCGAGGCTGTCCTCCAGTGCCGCTGCCTAAATCCTAAGCCACCAGCTCAGCTATCCGGTTCGCTCAGCGGAAGGGTGTGGGTGGTGAATAGCTGGTAATTATTACGCGCTGGTGGCCGACTTGGCGTGTTCCTATTTCGTATTGAGTCGCACCTCCTTCCGATTCAGTGAAATACTATGTTATGAAACTTAATTATTTATTACCCTAAAATACGGGTGCAATGATTACTTATAATTTGCACATAACGCTTTCCAGTTTCGGATTCTTAATTTAATTAATGTTATTTTACAGTAATAATATTTATGGATACCTCGCGCATGGCTAGGATATATTTGGATTTGAATCCGGATCGTGTATCCACGAAGTTCAAACAACAAGTTAATTTAGGATTATTATTTGAAACAACAGACTAACATTTGCAATTTCTCATGATATTATATATTATTAGACACAACTTATTTTCTTGACACGCTTGATACTCGACACGACCATTGATGAACCTCTGGACTTTACTCCGCGCCAACAAGCGGCAGATAATTTTTCGTACTTTTAATTATTTAAATTTTACACTATTTTAATTTGAGGTATTTTAATTTAATTATTTTTACTATGTGTTTATATGAAACTGTACGACCATGCGGTTTCTCACCGGCCTCCCTTCCTTTATGGTATTTTATTGCCCTACACCTATGCTATATTTTTACCCTTCGATTTTACCCTTCCGTTTCCTCCTTCCTGCCAACATTTTATTTTATTTTAAATGTGTATTTACTACCCTTATTTCATTAATAATAATATATACTCATTTTATCACTTATCTACTTTTAATAATACACTTCTAATAATAATTGGCAACTTTATCGATATTTATATAACTATACCTAAACTAATACTTTTGCGTATTAGTTTAGGTATATATAAGAATAATATTATTATTGATAAATATGATCCAAAATGACAATAATCCTAACAAAACATATCAAAGTATCAATTTATTAGACGATGGCTGCTATTTGTTATCGAATACATTTCGTATTGTTTCGACTAACCATATATATATCGTCAAAGTTTGCAGGTCGACCATTTATTAAATAACCAAATAACCATCGCTCATCCCTACTTCCTCGCTTCTGTCTCTGCCTCAGATCAAAGATCGACCTCGAGCTTCACACACTTCATAATTTCGAGATGCCGGCGACACCGGCGAAATACATTTCCTATATGCGCCTATATTTAATGAGCCTTAACCAAGTTAGGGCTCGTTAAATATATTTAAAAAGCGCACCAACAAACCTTTTAAATTTCAATTCCCATAATTTACTCCACATTCACTCTTTTCAAATCTATACTAATATTATAAAGAGGTAAAGTTTGTAACGTTGTAGGAAGTAATCTCTGGATATACTAAACCGATTTTGAAAATTCACCAATAGAAAGCCACGTTATTTGTGAGTGTCAAAGGCTATATATTAATCAGAAAAATGGAAAGACTTTTTGTGGTAGTCGGATTTGCAAAGTAAGTCGGAGAAAAAAGGTTTCTAACTAACGCTGCCTTAACGATGAGAGATATATAATTAAGTTCTAGGGAAAAGTTGCAGAGCTTGATAATGCCTACAAAAAAGTCCGCGACAGCGTATGTCAAACTTTTATATTTAAGTCACAAAAAGTAGTATTTTAAATTAAAAAATAATTGAAATCGTTAGTTAATGTTTATTGGTCATATTATCAACAATTATGAATTCTTATCAAAATAAGTAAATTTATCGTCTCAAATGTTTAAAATAAAAGAATTTTCCCTTTTACTGCATATAATTTCCCTTTTACTGCATAAATAGTTAAAGAGATAATATGCTCACAAATAAGACACTCACAAGAATACACTCACAAATAACGGTATTATAGTCAAATTGGCATGGAAAAACCTAACATGCAGTAAAAATATAACCCTTCTTTTGGCAGTCAGGAAATAAATCATAGCACTCAGTACCTACTAACCGAACCACACTCATAATTTCATCACAGGTAAAAAGTTTTACCGCCCAAAGAAGTGGTCACGGGTCAGCTAGTAGTTATTATTATAAGACAGGTTACGAGTCTTTAAATATATTACAATAGAGAATCAACCAAACTTTTTAATACCGCTATAACATTCTTATCATTTACTCCCTATACAATCTTTTCAAATATTATTGTATAATCAGTTATACGGGTCATTATATATATTTAAACAGCGTATCAACAAACCTTTTCAATACCGCTTTAACATTCTCATCCTTTACTGCCTATTCACTCTTTTTGAAATTCCTTCCCTTTTAAGCTCAACGAAGAATAAGTTTAATTAAAAGTCAATTAATCCGAGTTGGGCCAATTCATTACGTCCGCTTGATCTAAAGGATGGCGGAAGGAGGGATACGCGCTGAGGCACAATTCGTTTACGCCAACGGCATCGTACTTAGGGCTAATTTGTGCAAGTTTAGCATCAGCGGATAAAAAACCTTTCATTAAACCTTGCCTCTTTTATGGATACAGCCTAATATATCAGACGTATATGTCAGCAGATTGTCAGATGGCTGCCTTTTGAAGCTGTCGATGGGACAATCTATCTTTACTAAACTTCCCTTTCCAATCTTGAGATATTAAACAGAATTTCGTATGGAAGTTAAGCAAATCAGCCATTGATCTTTTAGGCAATTTTAGGTATTTAATCACGACTCTTTTAACGAATACTATAATTTGTTTTACGGTTTCACTGCATTTGTTCCATTTTTCAAGGTCCATTTTGTTCTCGGATCGGCTCAACTCCCGATTCAGATCCTTTTCAGAAGGCTCCTCGTGTGGAAGGCTACCCTGGGTAAGACTCTCGGATCTCAGACCTCACGGCTGGTATGCCAGTTTTTCCTGGCGGGATCGCATCGGTGGGTCACCCGGAAGAAATCCGCCTTGTCCTAAAGTTTCAAATGACTACTCCGGATTGGTTTTTATTGGGGAGCTAAGGGGCCCTTGCTGAGTTGGCCACGAAGACCCATTCTGTTCAGGGTTGGTCACACTCACGGGTCAACACCAATCCGACGGCCTCCAAGCATGAAGTGCGAGCCTGGGTATAGGATTCTGCCCTTATGGTTAGTTTCCCATAGGAATCAAACTGCTGGCACTCCTGGACGGTCTGCGCTCCGTGCGGCATAAGCCAATCGAGTGCGCACTCTGACTAACAGTCGGGGGAGTCTGGAAGCAGTACTGTTTCCTATAGAGCGGGGGTGGTTGCGGACCTTACGGCGACTGCTCTTGAAATGACCATCGGCTACCCGATCCTGGGTGAACAGCCGGGCAAAGGATGCTGTGGTCCGCGATAGATTCGGTATACACAGTTTCACCGCTTCGTAAGAGAGAGGACCGCGCAAGCGACCTCGAACTCGTAACCAATCGAAAGACTGGAGTAATCTGGACGCAATTGTAAGTAAGGGCGTGAGTGTAAGCCCGCTGGGTAACACTCCTGGCTATCTCGCGGCTAAGGCGTTGGCCTCTTACAAGTTTGTGGCGCAGCTTGACGGTGGACTGTTTTGTCCAAGTCTTCTGCACTCACTCCAGGAAGATAAAACGACTAATCGTTAAAACTTGCTGAAATGACGGGCTCGCCCGTTGTAGTTGACAACCCTAGTTGGTTTTTATAAAATTACATTCCAAGATATCAATATCTAGTTCAGCTAAACCTATTATGTGTTTGTATTATGACGAGGATGATGTAAATATTTCGTAATTATAATAATCATTACGAAATATTTACAGCAGAATTATTAAAAAAATCAAAACGACCAATGATTTGTCCACAGCAGAGGAACCGACTCATAAAATAATCATTCACGTCGCCATGACCAACTCTCTATGCGGTTGCCGGAGTCAGCTCTACAGCTATATATACGGGTCGGAAAGTTGAGCGATGGCTCCTTCCGAAAACACCCGGTTCTCGGAGTGGAATAACGCATTGGCCGAGAGTAAGTAGTCATAAATAAGACAGACGGCCGAACTGCTGAACCTTATGGATTCGTATGGGTTCCGTGCAGCTTGGGACTGATGGCCTTGTGTTTCCGTATTAGGTCGTATTAGCTCACGCTTTAGCTCCCATTCGATTAGGGATTAACCTGGAAGGGCCGTGAACTCAGCCTGCGTCTCTAACATACAGTCGTAGACAGTTGGGATCGGAGGATCTGATTCGGGACAACATCTAGGGCGAAACTGGGCGTTTGCGTACCGTGCAGCGTTAGCCAATCAAATCATTTGATTCGTGGACAGTTGGGATCGGAGGGTCCGATTCGGGGGAAAACCTCGGAGAGACCTGGGCGGTTTGCGCACAGTGACTCTTAGCCAATTGACTGTGCACTCCGGCAAATAACCGGGGAGATCTGGAAATGCACGATTGCTAAGCAGTGGGAGTGGCTATTGACCTGATGTCTTGATCGGGTGACCGTAGGACACCCGATCCAGTGTGATATTGACGGGCAAAAGGCGCCTTGGTCCGCGATATATCCGAAGTGAATTAGCGCAAACGTCAGGTTGAGGCCGCGTAAGCGACCTCGAACCTGTCATCACACTGGAGGATGGAGATATTCGTCCAAATCTAGTAGTAAGGGCGCGAGGTCTGCTCGCATTGTACTCTTACCAGTGTATCGCGGTAAGATATTGGACTCATATGGGCTATTGGCGTTGTTTGACTGTGGATTGTGCTGTCTATTAAATAATTTAGGTTCACTCCATGGGTGACAGAATGACTCGATTTCATTACAACTCCCTGGGGTTCGCCCGTTGTAATTGACACCCCTCAATGCCATACCTGATTACCGCGTATTTCGACACATTAAATGCCAAGATTATGAGAGAGTTACAGCTACAGCTATATTACTGGGGAGTCCCATATACCATCATACTGGGGAGTCTCACATACCTGCGATCTGCCAGTCTAGAGAAAAAAATCAAGTCGTCAGCAAATAGTAGACACGATGCCGTCCCATCAGAGTCATTGATGATGGTGACGAAGATTGGTTAGAAGAGGACGTAATTTAATCATTGCGTGACACCTGAACGAATAAACAGTTATACCAAATAGTTAGTTATTCGTATATAAATCTAATAGTCAGTTATTTACAAATTATAAAACGAATAGTCAAATTAGAAATATTACAAATATAAAATGACAATAGATAAATGGTGCAATAGAAATAGTCAAGACAAATTTTAATAAAATAATATATCTCTGATTATCTCCATCACAAATAAATTAATAAATAAATCAAATGAATATATAAATAAATAAAATAAATATTTCATTATTATAATAATAAATATGTAAATAAATAAATAAATAAATAAATAAATAGGTAAATAAATAAATATATTATTAAATCGATAAATGCAAAAAAATATAAAAAGGTGTTAAAAAATCATTAGGTAAATAAGTAATTAATTAATTAAATTAATAAATCAATCAGTCAATGAATAAATCAATAAATAATTAATTAAATGAATGACAGAATTCATGAATAATTGAATAAATAAATAATTAAATAAGCAAATAAATAAATATTGTACTATAATGTGTGTGAAAAAAAGTTTTTGAAATAATTTTCTCGGAAAAATATTGAATGATTGAACAGTCAGAATAAAGCATATGCTCAAATCCAGGGACGTCGCGACAATAACAAATACAAACGAAGGCAGAGAGAGAGTGTTTTTGTTATGAGAGGTCGAAGGGTATCTGCCTAAATGAAATGGGGGAAGGCGGCGAAGGTCTTTTTTGCCGTTCCGCGTTCGTTTTGACGTTAATAGGAGCGGAGAAATTACACATTACGGGCGGCAACAGTAAGATTTACGCCACTACACCACTCCCATGTACATTCCGGATTCCCTCCCGGCAATCACTTTCCCCCTTTTACGGCCCAAATGAAGGCCGTTACTCTATTGTGTTATTCCTTGTTGCTTACATAAGCGGACCGCCCGCAAGAGTTATGGCCGATATTAGCTGATAACACCAATTACCGATATAGCCAGCCCTCTACGCATATATCACCCTTTATAGATTCATCAACTTTGATTGTTATTGTCTAAACGTACGAGTCCGAATATTTGTAAATATACCAACAGAGGGCGCTACTGGTCTTTTAGAACGCGCTGCAACTTCATATTTTAAAAAATATTAATAGGCAAAATATATTTTCAATAAATTTGTGCACATCCATTAGCTCGCTCCGCTGTTCTATAGGCCGACAGAAGTCCGGAAACCGCAGCCGCGCAGTCAGTTCCTATGGGTCGAATTTTCAAAACAGTTTTTTAGTGCCCGCCTACGTTATAAAAGAAAGCCTTGTGCAATATTTGAAGTTCCCAGTCCCAGTGGATATGAAATGTGCGCTGATATGTCAGTCAGTCAATAAGTCAGTTTCTCTTTTCATAAAATTCTCATGGAGTTCACTAAAAAAATATGTATTTTCATACAATTTTTTATATTTTTAATTACCCCCTAAGGGTGGAATTTCAAAAAATTCTAGAACAAGTATTTAAAAAATAATAATAATAACGCGAGGGAACAGGTACCAGTATATGACGATTTCTCATACAAATTTTCGTCCCTTATTTTACCACCTCAGGGAATTTCAATAATAAATATATGCTTATAATATACGTTCAATTGGCGAACTAACGGAAGTTAAACATATATCGAATCCGTATATTCTGCAGACTCTTCTGTTATTTAGCACAGATATCTGCATAGTAAAAGACCAATAATATTAGAGACTGAACCACGGGCTGTGTGATGCTTCCTGAAAGGAATATCTGCAGCTGGTAAAGGACAAACAAGCCCTAGAGATACACCTACTTGTCTCAGTATCCCCAGAGGTTTAATAAACTTAGATTACTCAATCTATTTATAAACTATTTTTATTGAAGCTGGAAGATGCGTATTAAATAAAGAAAGAGCTGCTATAACTATGGTTGGTATTATTGGTAGACAAAATAAAATTTGATAATAAATTATTATTTAAAAAAAAGAAATATTCCATAAATTGTATCTCTTATTCTGAACTTCATTTTATAGACAATTTACTTACTGATTATGTAACATGACTTACGAATTATTGCTTTTATTTTTATATTTTTACTCTGATTATTATTTGATGCTTTCCAAATTGGACTCCTTGATTATTATTATTATTATTGTTTTTTTTTTTATTTAAAGATTTATACTTTTTTATTTTTTTATTTTTGGATTTGGTATTTCTATTTTTGATATTTCTAAATGATCTTTTTAATTTAGACAATGTAATGGTTGATTTTGTATAGTTTATTGACTTTCAGATTTCTAACTTGATTAAATTTTATTTTTGCCAGATATATGATATGTTTAAAATATGAATATTATAAAAAATGTATTTATTAATTGTAAGTTCTATACCCTTACCGGGTTTTTTGGAATAAATAAACTTTGAACTTTGAACTTTATTAACCGCTATAAAGCCGAAGAGCGCCGTCGCGCTTGTAAGTATGTATGTGTATGAAACCTAGTGAAGAGAATGTTGAAAGACATATGAAAATTGGTGTATATTTACGGAAATGATGCATTTTTTCTTGTTCATATAAATATCTGTAAAAATAGACTTTTCTTTGGCATTTTAGAACATTTTGCTGAAATATATTTGGCCTTAAAAAGGATATTTTAGAAGAATGAACTAAGGAAGAAACATGACAAATCAAGATCGCCTGGGATTAGAGAATTCCAAAATTAAATCACCAACCTTGGATGTGTATTGCCAAACTGTATTTTCCATTCAGATGAGTAGGTACGCAAGAAATGAAAAAGTCAAGAATTACCCCGTAGAGTAAGACAGACTGGTAGGAAAGCTATGTTTCACGAATCGCGTCGCATATATTTTAATAAATACATTTTCCATCGGCGTTTCTCTATATGTTGTCCAAAGTCATCGAACAGTTTTAATATATGTATGAAAAAACATTTCAGTCTTGATGTTGCAATTTAAAGCTGATAGATATCGATGTATTAGTAGTGGGGTCGTTTGCAACAGGTATGAAGTATTCAAATTAAAATTAAGAATGTATCAATAGAATTAAAACAACATTTTAATATTAATCTGACTAACAGTTCTTACAATGAAAATATTTTTTTCTGCTATTGGTTCATATTGCATTTATTAGAGCCGATATATTTTAACATGTGGCTTCCAGGAATTGATGATTTATAATTTAGCACTCAATATGTTTTTGCCGAATCTTTAGATCCTAATGAAGTGCCGCTTGACATTTATTTTATTTTTTTATTTGTCGCTCGGAACTCTGACCAGACCCCTCCTGCCCCCGGATTCTGAAGAGACGACACGATATACGTTGTCGATACGCGGAAAACTTTTATCGTATATTGACAGACTGTAAATATCGCACTGCGTTTAGGAGACTGAACGACTTTAATCGATAAATAGAGCGAGATATCGTTTAGCGTCTGCATCAAACATGTTCGGGAGATTTTTGAAGAGTTACTGCGTAATTCTTTCAAAACATTGCAATACAATCTGCATATAAACTCACTTTAGCTAGACTTATCGTAATCGCGGCGATTCACCAGACTATTCAAAGACGATTGAAAACTCGGCTCTACGACTTAGCTAGAGCACAGTATACCCCAGACAGTAGCTTCTCTTAGAACAAAATTGAAATCAAAGCAAATACGTCACGAGTCGTAAGGGCTCGGATATGGTCGCCAGATGTTGCGCTACTCGGCCTACGCAGATATCCGAACGTTCAATAAGGTCGCCAGCTTTTACCTGCTCGTAATAGTAACATTTCGCGTTCGTCAGGACGTACCCGTCTGCCCACATTCCCCGCACCCTCTTACCGCGTTGCCATGTAACTTGAGAGTAAAGCTACTGGTTGGTACTGTGGCTAGAGTGAGCTTTTAGCCAGAGCTTGTAAACAGATTGTATTTCAGTGATTTTACACGATTTGTAAGTAGATGTTTACGCAGTACCTCTTCTAAAATCTTTCGAAAAATTTGATGCAGACCCGGAAGAATGTTTGAAGCCACCTAAACTCAGTGCGATAATTTACAGTCTGCCAACACACGATAAAAGCCTTCAGCTACCGTTTCGAGTGACGACAATATTATATACTTTCGTCACTTTAAAATCCCAGGGCTGGTTACGGCGCAACTTTTTGCAATTGTACAATACTTCGCACAAAACTTTCTTTTAGTAAAGATAATACTTTCCGTTTTTGAAATTTATATTTGTTAATTACTTTAATTTAGTTTGTTCCCCGTTTGTTTATACTTTATCCTTTCAGCTTTCTTATTTTGAGCTCCGCTATCTCCGGATTTTAATGTGTATCTTTCCGTTGCTTTTTTAATAATGCTGACAGCTAATGATTTGCTCTGGCGAAGTTAATATTCCGGGGTTCAAATTAGGGACGACATAATTGGTGCTGCCTTTTCTATCGAAAATTCAGCTTCTTTGAGTAACAAGATAACGCTACTTGATACCATTAATATTTTTTATCCACAGCTACATCTGTCGCAGGTAAAGATAAAAAAACGGTTACGTCACCCCAAGAATTTCCCTGCAAGTAGACAAGCCCCAGGCAACCCCCCTCCCCCCTCCCGCCAACTCAACATCCCCCCGCGCGCCAATTCGTAAAATATCTGTAGTATTTTCCGTGGTAATAAAATGGTATTTTTCCAAAACTTATGTAGTCTTTTTATAAATATAGCGGATTTTATATATTATTTGCGACTCTTGTATACGAGATATTCTAACCAAAATTTTACAACGCGATTTCGGTTCAACATAGAAGTATGAATAGCGCGCCCTCTGGTGGACCGATTTCAATCACAGGGCGCTATAGTGTAGGAACACACACACACACACACACACACACCCCCCCCCCCACACACACACACAGACACAAACACACACACACACACACACAGACACATACAGACTTCATTCTGTCTGTTTTATATATTGGGAGCTAACGGGCCCTTGCTGAGTTGGCCACGAAGACCCTTTCTGTTCAGGGTTGGTCATACTCACGGGTCAACACCCATCCGGCGGTCTCCTCGCATGAAGTATGAGCCTGGGTAGGACTCTGGCCTTAGGGCTAGTTTCCCCTAGGAATCTAACTTCTGGCGCTCCTGGACGGTCTGCGCACCGTGCGGCGTAAGCCAATAGACTGTGCACTCTGACTATAGTAGGGCCAAAATCAACGTGCACCTGGAGTCATAAATCATTAGGCCGGACGACGCGCGTAAGGATGTCCAACAATTCGACGTTGCTTATCGATAATTTACTCAAATCCAATCAAATTATTTAGTCTCTTAAAAACTTAAAATATATTTTTAACATTCTCTAAACGTCTATTGTTGCATGTATACGTTAGTTTGTATTTACGAAAATTTTTCTTAATACTAACTAAAGCAATTATTACAAATTATTACGAAAATTTTCATCATAATCTATAATATCCATCGATATCTCTTGGCATCTATATCGATCCAACCATCGATCCATCATAGTCCATCGATATTCCATCGATACATCGATAATCCATCGATACTGCTATTATTATTTTTAAAACACGCATCCCCATAGTGCGAGCGAAAGACAGCGAGTGTGAGCGAGAGGTTCGGCCTAATGATTTATGACTCCAGGTGCACGTTGATTTTGGCCCTACTATAACAGTCGGGGGGGTCTGGAAGCAGTACTTTTTCCTATAGAGCGGGAGTGGTCGCGGAAATTACCGCGACTGCTCTTGAAACAACCATCGGCTACCCGATCCTGGGTGAACAGTCGGGCAAAGGATGCCGTGGTCCGCGGTAGATTCGGTACACACCGTTTCACCACTTCGTAAGGGAGAGGATCGCGCAAGCGACCTCGAACTCGGAACCAATCGAGAGACTGGAGTAATCTGGTCGTAATTGGAAGTAAGTGCGTGAGTGTTAGCCCGCTAGGTAACACTCCTGGCTATCTCCCGGTTAAGGCGTTAGCCTCTTACGGGCTTGTGGCGGACCTTGATGGTGGACTGTTTTTGTCCAAGTCTTCTGCGCTCACTTCAGGGAGACAGAACGACTAATCGTTAAAACTTCCTGAGGTGACGGGCTCGCCCGCTGTAGTTGACAACTCTAGTTGTCTGTTAGTCAAAATATATATGGCAGTCTTCGTATCGAAAAAAAAATGCGTGTTCATAATACTTTCCCCCTGCCGGGACAGTAAAAATCATCTTCAGAAAATAGGAACATCCTTACTAAAAGCCTTTAAATCGAAGAATTTTGCAATTGAACCATAGATAATTTAGAGTGGATAACTTTCTTGGTTGCTACGTCATCTACAATTTTTGGAGCAGAGCCTTGCCGTTTTCCCTAACCTTGGTTTTACCATTGATTTAAAATATTATTAGATTTCTAAACTCTATAGTAGCGTTTGGCAACCCTTGCAGGTGACGACGATAAGCACTTGGCGCTGATAGCATTGACGGCCAAACTAATAGCATTGAATAATTGGAGCATTTTTATATAGTACTGATTGATTACAAAAACCCAATGACCCATGTTAACCCAATGACCCAAGATATTGCTTAATTTAGAACGTTTTTTACGTTCACAGCGAATACATTTGGCCAATTTTTAAGAAAGTTAAATATTGTAAAATTTACAACTATTTTTATTATATATAAAAAGTATTAATGCAAGTAGAAATAAAATATTGACTTTAGTCTGGATTTTTTTTTTGTTAGTTTGCTACGATTAAATATACAAAATGGTAGTGATTGGATCGCCTGATCTTGCATTGTGAAGTCCCAGGTTTGATTCCCGGCTGGGTCGCCATTTTCCGTTGGGATTGAATTAATAAAATTGCATTTGCATTTCTGTCGATCGGGTACAATGGCGGGACGCATGCTTGCACACATGCATGTAGCGCGTCGTGGTAGAGTTGGTTGTAAGAGATTGTCATGTGACGGTGAACTCACCCATTGTGACATCTCACAATAAAGAGTATAAACAAACAAACAAACAAACTTATATTCAGTATGGTATATACCTACGTTGTTATTGTTATATACTCTAGATTCACTAAATATATTTATAATGAAGTACATTATAAATCGGCGTATTTGTGTGATGGTGATATAGCAATATAATATTAGTTAGTTAGTTACTATTTATCGCATTTTTATATAGTCTAATTAAATCACAGAAAAATATTTAAGATATAGAATGCTATGTATTAGTCGACCTGAACAATAAAGTGCGTAATTATTACGTATTGAAACTTGCGTACCAAATAAAAAATTTACATCTTTATGTAAATAATATTAAAATAATTCAAAAGCTATGATTTAAAAAAAGAGTTGGTGGCGGAAGGGACCCTAGGGGTTAAACGGCAGCGCTCATAGTCCTAAGATTGGATTAGTGTCTTGGGGTCAGGTGGAAACCGGCTGAAAAACACCATAGCCACTTTTTATTCCTTGTACTAGAAATTACACAATATAAAAATGAGCACAAATACTATGGCGTTCCCCGTAACCTGAGAGAAGCTCACCTCGACGCCGACACAGCACAAGATCGTGCTCAGGGGAGGAAAAGGACAAGGAAGGCTGACCCCAAGTAAATGGGATAGGAAGAAGAAGAAGAAGAAGTACAGTGCGCCGCCATACTGTTATACCACTAAATCGCCATATTAAACATAATAATTCATGATTACTCTCTTGCCACATGTGAGCATCACCTTACCACCCATTTACCCCCCCCCCCCCCCTTCGAAGCCATAGAATTTGAGATGCGCAAGTCGCGGTTTCAGATATTTTTTTTATGAAAGAGTTGATTATTTTTCTGGGAGATTTAGGTGGTAGGCCACGAGCGCCAACTTCCACCGCGTGAACAGTGAAGCCGTTCCGGGTGACGGCATTTGCGAGATCATGGTATTTATTTAATGTGTACTCGTGGTCTTTTGGGATCCATAAAATATAGTATACTAGCTGACCCGTGCCCACTTCGTTGGGCGGTAAAACTTATTACCTGTGATGAAATTATGAGTGTGGTTTGGTTAGTACTGAGTGCTATGATTTATTTCCTGACTGCCAAAAGAAGGGTAATATTTTTACTGCATATGTATGTATGTATTTGCATGCCAATTTGACTATTTTGTGAGTGTCTTCTTGTGAGTGTCTTATTTGTGAGCGTATTATCTCTTTAACTATTTATGCAGTAAAAGGGAAAAGCCTTTGGTTTTAAACACGTGAGATGATAAATTTACTTATTTTAATAAGAATTCATAATTGCTTATAATGTGACCAATAAACATGACCTATCGATTTAAATTATTTTTATAATATAAAATACTACTTTTTGTGACTTAATAAATATAAAAGTTAGACAAATGCTGTCGCTGACTTTTTTGTAGACATTATCAAGCTCTACAACTTTTCTCTAGAACTTAATAATATATCTCTCATCGTTAAGGCAGCGTTAATTAGAAACCTTTCCGTTCGACCGTTTATTCTCCGACTTACTTTGCAAATCCGACACGAAAAAGTCTTTTCATTTTTCGGATTAATATATAGCCTATGACACTCACAAATAACGTGGCTTTCTATTGGTAAAATAATTTTCAAAATCGGTTCAGTGGATCCAGAGATTACTTCCTACAACGCCACAAACTTTAACTCTTTATAATATTAGTATAGATAAAGAATTGCACCAGCAAACAACTCATGAAATTATAACACGATCGATAACTAATATTATAGTAACCACAAAGTTTCCAAACTGAATAGCACCCATGCACAGAGAAATTTGCTATACTTCGCGCCGTTATATACCTGGCTCAAGGTATAACTATAAAAAAAAATAACAACCACTGGTTGGTCACCCAGGGACGAAAAGGGACTGACTAATTTGTTTCATTCCTAGCTAACATACCATTCCTAACATTGTAACTATTATTATTAATATTATTATTTACCTACCATATTGCTGTTGAATATTTGCATGCTTTTTTATTACTATGTTATTGTTATTATTATCACTTATACCTTTTGGGAAAATTTTATTTATTATTGATTTTTTATTTTTTACTAATTTTTTATTTCATTTGATTTTCATACATTTTTTTCTATAAATATTTCCATTTAAATTGATAGTTTAAAATTCTTGTATTCGTTTTCCTATTTGTGTGATTCTTTTTACTTTTTACTTGTGTGATTCCAGATTGATGAATTTTACGCTTTTGTTTTTCGAATCAATGCAGAATTTGTTGTCATGGAAACGTAACTGTCAAACTGAAAATATTTTTTATTTTATTTTATGGAAACATGTGACAGCATAACTTTCAACATGAAAGTCAATTTTTTTGTAGTAAATACTGTAAAAAGAAGTATAAACGTCTGGCGTGGCTAAACAAGCATATTGCTGGGCATGATGATAGCGACGCTGCACGGCAGTGTCTTAAACCGTCGCAAGGAGTCACGGACAGAGTCGAACCTCATACGTCCGTAGACTCCACATCTGCCCGCAGTTTGTCACCCGACCGGTCTCCACGACCTGCGCCAATCATATCTTTCCCTCCTCTAAAATTCCCTTCACTTGCGAAAAAGGATTGGGAATTTCACAATAGTAATTTAACTTCAATCCTTGACCACTCTGTGAACCGTAATGCCCCTGCCAGTGTTCAACTGTCGTCCTTCCAGGTGGCGGTCCATGAATACTACCCATGTCGACCCGGTTCACAGAGAAAACGCATTCAAAGCAAAGCTCCGTAGGCAGAAGCGGCTACTTCGTCGCCATCTAGGTGAAGCCAAGAAAGCCGGAGATAAGGCCCTCTGCCACAACTTCTCGCGCGCGTACCGCTCTATACTCAAACTGATACAGAGCGTAGCCACGCAAAACAACAAGCGCAAAGAAGCATTTATCAAGTCCAAAGAGGAATCCCGGTTTGACAAAAACCGTTTTAACTACAGTAAAAAGGTTTTGTCTGCCGCTAAGGGCACAAACCAAATCCCGGAAGAAATGGCCACGGTATACTTTTCGATCACTTATGAGGATCCAATGTGGCTCCATACGTACAGCCCTCCTCCGGGCATTAAACCTCCGCACCTGCCTACAGTAGCTTTCGCCTCTCAACCCCCATCTCTAGATGAGAATTTAAATCAAATAAAAAGGAAGCCGTCGGGCTCTACTCCAGGTCCCGATGGTAATCCCTACTTAGTGTATAAAAAGTGCCCCTGCCTTCTGCAATATTTAGGATCCATCTTCCGACATATATGGAATAGCGGTGTAGTCCCACAGAATTTCGGCCGAGCGACAGTCATCTTAATTCCGAAGGTCCCAGTTTTGACCGGACCAAAGGACGCTCGGCCCATTGCTCTGACAGATACTGTGGCCAAAATATTTTGGCATAGTCCACATGAGGATGAGCGAATTCATGCACCGGAACGAGTACCTTGGAGTGTCAGTACAAAAAGGCTTCATGCGTGGCGTCTCAGGCTGCCTCGAGCACAATTCTCTCTTGGCTGCTGCCATTAAGGATGCGAGACAGCACGAACGCCAAATCAATGTATGCTGGCTCGACCTAGAGAATGCCTTTGGGTCAGTTCGGCACAGTCTCCTCCACTTTGCGCTCCGCTGGTACAACTTCCCACCTGTGGTGCGTGACATTGTAGCCTCCTACTACAACTGTCTGACGTTCCATGTCAAAACGCAAGAATGGACTACCCGCTCTATATCATTTTCAATTGGGCTGTTTCAGGGCTGTTGCCTTTCTCCAACGATATTCAATATCGTTTTCAATATACTGCTGGAAAGCCTGACCCAGTTCGACAAGACGTAGGGTTACCGTTTTAAAACAGACGGCCAATACACATCGTCGTGCCTCGCTTTTGCCGACGACCTAACTTTTATCACCAGGAGCCCCAAGCAGCTTTCCCTGCTATTACAGAAAGTGGAGCTGTTCTGCGACTGGTCAGGCTGTATTAAAGTGAAGCCCTCCAAATGTTTTTGCCTTGGACTCGCCCGCATAGGCACAAAATTTACGTCCTTTGACCCAAAATTGGTCTATAAGGGCTCTATTATCTCCCTTATAGACCCAAATAACCACTTCAAATTTCTAGGCAGAAAAATCACCAGCCAGGGAAAAGACCTCTCTGGCGATCATGTTATAGAACATTTCAGTAGTTGCCTGGAAAAGATAGATGCATTGCTAATTTCTGGCCCTCGTAAGGCTTGGATCTTTGACAACTATCTAACTTCACATTTGTCATGGCCCTTTCTTATTTACGATTTCACCAAAACCCAACTGTCTCATCTGGATGCAATGGTGACAGCTAGTCTAAAATCCTGGTTGTCCTTAGCCAAACCAGATGACCCCTCGACTCTCTTCAAGTCCAAACACAATTTTGGGCTAGCTCTAACACTGCCCTCTCTGCTCTACGCCAACTCCAGAATAACCAAAAATTCGATTCTAAGTAATTCCAAAGATCCGGCAATATCGAAGCACGTAGTAAGTGGCCGTAGTGAGTCAAATGATCTACAAGCCCGCGTTGACTTCCACAAAAAGTTCCTTACTGGAATTAGCCAGAATGGCACTGGTCTGGGGTATGGCAGTACAACCATGAGCGATGTGGACTTGAAGAAGTCTCTCTTGCGGGGGGATTACGACACCAAAAGTATGGCTCATGCTATTGGGCTTCAATGCCAGAATGATTGGACAACTCCAATGCACTGGAAAGTAATGTTGTATGACTGGACGCCAGAGATGCTGAAATTTTATTTAAATGCCTTTCAGCATACCTTTCCAGACCCCAGTAACCTCGCTCGTTGGAGCTATGCCGAGGATAGTTCATGTCCCCTTTGTAGCAACACCCCTTGCACAGCTAGACATATTCTAGCTGGCTGCAAGGTGGCCTTGGACCAAGGACGGTACACTTACCGCCACGACAAAGTCCTTGCTGTTATTCGCGAGGTACTTAGCCTCTCAGTGGCTCGTGCCAACAAGGATTCCACAGTATCCTCCAAACCCCCAATACAGTTTGTGCGGGTTGGCTCTAAAGGCAAAAAACATCTCACTGCAAAACCTTTCTCAATAATCGAGAAAGCTTCAGATTGGATTATGGAGGTCGATTCGGTCTCTAAGCAGTATAAATTCCCTGAAAGTCTCGGATGCACAGCCCTGCGTCCAGATATAACTCTTTACTCTCTATCTCGGAAGATGGTCCTTATCGTAGAATTAACTGTTCCATGGGAATCAAATATCCCAAAAGACCACGAGTACAAATTAAATAAATACCATGACCTCGCAAATGCCGTCACCCGGAACGGCTTCACTGTTCACCTTCACGCGGTGGAAGTAGGCGCTCGTGGCCTGCCAGCTAAATCTTTGTTTCACCTTTTTAAAGATCTTGGTCTCTCCAGGAAAATAATCAACTCCTTTCTAGAAAAATTATCTAAAACCGCGATTTCTGCATCTCAAATTCTATGGCTTCAAAGGGGGAGTGAAAGGGTGGTAAGGTGAACGCTCACATGTGGCAAGACAGCTGTCCTAAACCTACCACAGCCGGTTCGTAAGTCCGGAATCCACTGCTCACCCCCCAGAAGTGTAAAAAAAAAAATGTATTATGATGGGCCCGACTCCGGTCGGTGAATTCCATGGCAGCTCCGTTTGTATTTTATTTCATTTTTTGTTTTATTTATTAGGCGCATTGTTATAAAAGGAAGCCTTCCTTTCATTGATTTCAAATTTAAATTTCCTAGTGCCAGTGGTTTGGGCTGGGCGCTGATATTTATATGTGGGGAATGCGATCGCGCATTTTCTTTTTTAATTACCATGATGTCTCATTATTATTTTTTAAATCAGAACATATTCTATCTGTGCGCAAAATTCCTTTTTTTATTGAGATTTTCATACAAAAATACCATCCAAATTTCCGAAAATTTCCGATATTTCCGGTGGATTTTCCAAAAATTTTCTTCCGTACAAATCTTGCCCTTGAAATTACCAACACCAAAAAAAAATAAAACAGCCACATCGGTCAAGCCGTTATGAAATGATGCTCCGTCAAACATGCGGAATTTCATTCATACAAAAACACCATCCAAATTTCCGAAAATTTCCGTTATTTCTGGTACATTTTCCAAAACATTTCTTCCATACAAACCTTGTCCTTGAAATTACCAACACAAAAAAAAATAAAACAGCCAAATCGGTCCCGCCGTTCTGAACTGATGCTCCGTCAAACATGCGGCATTTCATTTTTATTTATATAGATTATGGTGTACGGTCACTAGGCACACCATGCTGAACAGATGACCTTAGCATATTATATACGTCAGGAAACAGAGCGGGGATGAAATCATTTGACACATTACAGAGTTCAAACAACATATTCCAGTATTTCCCCTCCAAATAGTGCCGAAAAACCCAGGCATCTATAGTTTGTACTTATATAGTGTAAATAATTTATAGTTACCTACGGGTTTTCAGCGATGGTTTTTTTAAAAACAGATATTAAAAATACAGTGCCTGACGTGTCAGGTGTCCTAAGGGATATAAGAAATTAGCCATTTTCTTAGGATATAACTCAGAAACGGCTAATAATTGAGATCAGTCGTTACAGTAATAAATTTCCTGGGCGAAAAGAACAGGGAAATTCTAAGATGGGTTCCCGGCCATGCAGTAATCAAGGGAAATGAAAAAGCCGACGAACTTACTAAGACGGGAGCAAAGGGAACGTTATACGGCCCTGAACCTTTCTTACAAAAAGCCTTACAAACCTAATGCTCAAAAAAATATGTTAAGAACAATCCGTCAACCAATGGAACAACACGCTAGGTTTGAATCAAAGCGCTAATTAAGGCTTACGACCGTATGACTGCCCGTGAGGCCTTTTTTTTTTATTATTTGTTGAGTGGGGCTTTTCTAAGGTCTTTATGAGCCTTGTAACACTGCGACCATTTCTGATCTATTGTGCTCGCCACCTACTATAGTTCTGCGCTAAGCCTCGTGTCATTTAAGAACCGCAGCAGGCTTTTGGCGCCAGATTGTTTTACCTCCTCAGGTTGGAGGTAGTGACCACCCAGGTGGTTGTATCTTTTACGCATCAGCGGGCCACACTCGCACATGAGGTGCTGGGGAGTTTCCTCTGCCCCTTGGCAGAACCTGAACATTTTTGTGTCTTTGAGCTTGAGGTTGAACATGTGTTTGTTCAGGCCACAATGCCCCGTGAGCGCCCTTACCAGTATGCGTAGATTGTTCCTATTTAGCGATAGGGCCTCACGGGCCGTCTTACGGTCGTAAGGCTTAATAAGCGCTTTGGAATGATTCAACCCTGGCGTGTTGTTCCAGTGGTTGACGGATTGTTCTAAACACATTTGTTTGAGCATTAGGTTTGCAAGGCTTTTTGGTACGCCACAGCAAGGTTCAGGGCCGCACAACGCTCCCTTTGCTCCCGTCCTAGCAAGTTCGTCGGCTTTTTCATTTCCCTCGATTCCTGCATGGCCGGGAACCCATCTTAGTATTACCCTGTTCTTTTCGCCCAGGGAATTCAGTAGTGATATGCAGTTTTGCACTAGCTTTGAATTAATGGTATTCGAGGCTAGTGCCATAAGAGCTGCTTTGCTATCCGAACGGATATAGATACGGTGGTTGGCGTAGTCCTTTTGGAGGTTGATATCCGCACATTCAATAATGGCGTAAACCTCCGCTTGGAATATGGAGGCGTATTTTCCCAAGTTTACACTTCTTTCGAAGTTTGGTCGCTCTCCATATATACCACAGCCTACGTCAAGTCCCGATTTGGACCCATCAGTATACCATTTAAGGCTACCGGCCTCCCATTGCAGTTGGCTTTTTAGCCAGTCGTCTCTGGGCGGCAGTTCCACTGTAAAAAGTTTTCCAAAGTTTAGGAGTGGGAGCATGGTGTCTGATACCATGTTGAGGGTTGGATTTTCACTGACTGAGTCAAGAACTGATCTTAGTGCTTTTGAGATCCAGTTTACCTTCTCTCGGGCAGATAGCCTGTACATGCTGGCTTTCGCCACCTGTTGCAAATGAATGTGTAGGGGCGGTAAGTTCAGCAGTGCATCTAGAGCTGCTCCAGGAGTGGAGGACATTGCGCCAGTTGTCATGAGGCACGCCGTCCTTTGGATATTGTTTAGTTTGGTAATCACAGTTTTCTGGTTGGCTTTGTTGCACCATACCACCGAGGCGTACGAGATTATCGGCCTCACAATGGCAGTGTATAGCCATGGGAGATCTTGGGGTTAAGGCCCCAGTTTTTCCCCGCCAGTCTTCTGCTTATACCCAAAGCACTTTTAGCTTTTTGAATTGTTTTATCTAGGTGGCTGTTCCAGGTGAGTCTCTGGTCGAACGTGACTCCCAGATACTTTACTTCCCTGGAGAAAGGAATCTGCCTGTGGTTTAAGATTGGCATTTTTAGTCCACCTAGTTGACGTTTGTTGGTAAATGGCACGAGGACGGTCTTATCGGCGTTGACCGATAATTCGTTCTCTCTGCACCAATTGCTAACGATTGTTAACGCTTTTTGCATTATGTGTGAGATCGTGTTTTGGCAGAAGCCCCGGACAATGACTACTAGGTCATCAGCATAGCCCTGTGTGTCTATCCTGGCCTCCGCCATCCTATGCAGGAGTTGATCTATTGCAAGAGTCCATAGTAGGGGCGAGAGTACGCCTCCCTGCGGGCAGCCTCTTGTAGTGGTGACTTCAAGGTTTGTTCCGTGAAGAGCTACCTTGGCCGTGCGGTTTGAGAGCATCGCTTTCACCCATCTGGTTGTGGTGTTGTCAACTTGTTTTGACTCTAGCCCCTTCACCAGTGATTTAATTGGGGTTTTGTCGAAGGCGCCCTCAATGTCTAAAAATGCGCATACTGCGATTTGTTTGTCTTCCAACGCCTTTTCCACTCTGTCTACTAGGTAGAGCAGAGCGGTTTCCGTGGATTTGCCTCTGCGGTAGGCGTGTTGGTTACAGCTGATAGGGTTGACCGTTAGGATTTTTTCCCTGATATAGCTATCCAGTATCTTTTCCATCGCTTTCAGTAGAAAGGATGTTAGGCTAATTGGCCTGAAGGACTTTGACAGTGCGTAGTCCTTCCTGCCAGCCTTGGGTATGAATAGCACTTTGACCTTGGTCCATTCTTCTGGTATATGTCCCCAGGCATAGCTTGCTCTGAAGATTTTAACCAGATATGGGGTTAGAATGTCGATACCCTGTTGCAAAAGCACGGGCATGATTCCGTCGTCCCCGCATGATTTGTAAGGTTTAAAGGATTTTACGGCCCATTTAACTTGATCGGGCCTTATGATTCTAGCAGCCCTACTCCAGTCCTCGTTTCGAGGTCTGTATGGAGCAGTGGCGGCGTTGCTAGTTGTCACAGCACCTGGGAAGTGGGTCGATATTAGTTCCTCCAAAGTTTCCTTTTCATTTGTTGTAAAGGTTCCGTTTGGTTTTTTCAGAAGACCAATTTGGTTAGGTTTGTCCTTTGCGAGCAGTCTATGTACCCTGGCTCCTTGAGGCGTTTTCACTATGTCCTCGCAGAAGCTTTTCCATGTTGCTCTTTTGGCTCTCCTAATTTCTTTGTTGTACTCGGTTAAGGCTTTTTTGTATTCCTCCCAGTTGAGAGTTTGTTTAGCCTTATTAAATAGTTTCCGGGTTTCCTTCCTTAGTTTGTCCAACTTCGGGTTCCACCATGGAACTTTTCTTTTGGAGGTCTTTGTCTTGAGTGGGCAGCTTTCCTCATAGGCGTTTATAATGCCTTTTGTGGTATCCGCCACGGCCAATTCTAGACTCTCGCGTGTTTTTATATTTTTTTGTATTGTTTCAAAGTTAAGCCTTAGTGTGGTACGGTAAGCGTCCCAGTCGGTGGCTTTAGGATTCCTGAAAGTTGTGGTTTGACAGTCTACGGTGTTTAGTAGTTTAAAGGTTATTTGTCTGTGATCAGACATTGAAGTGTCATCCCTGACATGCCAGTTTTTTATGTGTCTGGCTAGATTTTTAGAGGCAAAAGTAATGTCTAAGACTTCCTGTCTTGCACTTGTCACAAAGGTCGGCATGCAGCCTTTGTTTAATAGGCATAGGCAGTTGGTTGTGATAAAATCATTAAGTAACTCACCTCTATTGTTGATGTCTGAGCTCCCCCACGCGGTGTGGTGTGCGTTTGCATCACATCCAACCAGTAACTCAGCCTTTTGGGTACGGGCGTACTCTACCAGGTTTGCCAGCTCTTCGGTTGGATTTTGTTTCTCTCCAGATAGATAGGCTGAGCATAAGATGACTCTGGATCCATTCCATCCTTTGAGATTTATATACGCTGCTGACAGGTCATTAGTACATAGCTCTGTAACAGGCAGGAAGTTAATGTTTTTCTTGAACACTATGCATGCTCTGGGTTTTTTCCCTCCCGGGTACGAGAGGATTCTACCCGCAGCGTTTAAGCCCTGGATAGTTAAGTTATTTACCCAGGGTTCTTGTACGAGGGCGATGTCGATTTCTCTTTTGGTTAAGCAACACTCCGTCACTGCGCTGGCGGCAATGGCGTGGTGGAGGTTGATCTGGAGAGGCCGTGACCGTGAGGCCTTATGGCTAAATAGGAACAATCTACGCATACTGGTGAGGGCGCTCACGGAGCATTGTGGCCTGAACAAACACATTTACAACCTCAAGCTTCGCGACACGAAAATGTGCAGGTTCTGCCAAGGGGCAGAGGAAACTCCCCTGCACTTCACGTGCGAGTGTAGCCCGCTGATGCTTAAATGATATATCCACTTGAGGGGTCATTGCCTCCAACCTGAGGAGGTAAAACAATCTGGCGACAAAAGCCTGTTGCGGTTCTTAAAGGATACGGGCCTTAGCGCAGAACTATAGTAGGTGGCGAACACAGATCAGCAATGGTCGCAGTGTTACAAGGCTTATAAAGACCTTAGAAAAGCCCCACACAACAAATACAGTAATAAATGTATGTTCAACATAACGAGATCTTTCCATTCTCTTTTCTAGTCTTTATGTCCAATAATACGAAATTGAAATGACTACTTCGGTCCATGGTGGACCATTTCAACAGCAACATTTTTACAGACTTTAATCTAGAAATGGTCTTAATTGTATCAGACGGGCTCAAAATGGTTATTTCCGTCGTTTTTTTTTAGCTCATTGACAATACTTTCCTTTCTGGTCAATAAGTGGGCGGGGAAGGCAAAATCCCTGGATATAGTAATTCTGCAAAACAGCGTTATTTGATCGAGAGTACCTCCATTCGTAAGTAATTCGGGTTACTCTAGTAAGCTGAAATTTACCAGCCAAAATAGAGTGGAAACTTTTGCAATATGGCGGCTCTAAACCAGCTGTTTTAGCGCGCGCACGGGTGTCAGTTTGCTGTCAGTCAAGTGTTATCTTGGGCAAAGCGCTGAAGTTTTGATAGTAATTGTTGAAAATAGTTATTTAGAAATGGATTTGGGATACATTATTTCTTCTGACGACAAGCGTTCAGATTACAATCGTGTAATTTGAATTCGTCCTCATGCAAGCTCTCGTAGTTTTGGGCGCTGACATCTATTTCAAAGAATCGAATAATTAGTTCAAAATCGACAAAACAGCTGAACTTAGTTATGCGCGATGAATAGAAATTACATTTTACGCATTATTGCCAGCGTAAAAAAAAAAAAAAAGATCTAGAATCCTGTCGGAAAAACGTAATTTTGTGGAATATGTCGTTTATCATGCTGTAAACTCAAATTACATTCGTAAGATTTTACTATGTTGGTTTTGAAGATAAAACAATCGAACAAGCCTATTTATTATATAATACTCTAGTAATAATGATTATGGTAAATTGGGTATCATCATCATCATCATCATCATCATTTATTCATTCCATAAAAGCATTTCACAATACTGAGGAGCATGTCAAATTTTACAATCATAATTTACCGGATGATAAAACCGCTTTGATTAATTAAAAGGAAAAAAAATAATTGTAATCAGAGGTGATTACTTAAAAATAGGTATATTAACAAGGATTAGCAACTGGCTCTTATACATATACCATGGCTTCAGATACACTCCAAAAATGCTTATAGGCATTTTGCGGAGGTTGACAGATCCGCACGTAGCCGTTTCGGCAGGCCACCATATATATTATATACATTTATAACATACATGACTAACAAAATTAATTACAGTTAACAATAGGGAATTCATGAAAGAAACGACATTTATTTATCTACAAAATCGACCAAAATGTTGCGACGCCTTTTTTTGCGAGGCTGGCTTCCGACAGGTTAAGCACCGAATCGTGCTTAAGTAATACTAGAGTACCTGTTTTCATTCTATAGTCAAGCCAGCAATGCTTAACAAGTAAATATATTAAAACAATATGTAAAACGACTGCCGTTACAAAAAGTAAACAATTATTTTCATAATTATATATATTACGATTTTTTTAAAGAAATATTTGTGGCTGCGGTTAGATGTATGTATATTTCCAGAATGTAGTTAAACAAACCTTTTATCTGACACTAAATACGATATTTAACACATATTAACACGCTTTTATTAGGTCGACCTGTATGTAACTAACTATGTAATGGAATTTAAGGTAACTAATTTAACCATCTTCCAAGGATCGTAGCGTCATGAAAATTGGCAGCTGTATGTAGTTCTGATAACAATACAATAATATGGTACTGTCAAACTGATCTGATGATGGAGTCGGAAGATATGAACTGGAACTTCATGATGGAACATGTTATCATAGCTGTGTTTGGACTTGTTAGAAAAGTCTTGGAATGAACTTTGACCACGATTAGGTTTCAAGGTCTGATGATGAGGCCGGAAGATAGGCACTGCCATTCCATGATGGAATATCGTATCATAGCCGTGTGTATGTGAATGCCGTATCATAGCCCAAAAGCGTGTTTTAGTGTTTTTTTTAACTATTAATTTATTTATGTTAATTTATTGACATTTGGACTTTTGGACATTTAGAAAAGTACTTTCTTGATATTTGGCCAGTTGAGCTACATTTTGTAAAATTTATTTTGCTTAATTAATATTCCCAAAACTTCTATTTGTTACAGACCCTAAAAGTTTTATTTTCTGTTGGCCGCGAAGAAGAAGAACGGAAAAAATATAAACTATAAAATGATGACTGTCATGTAACCAACACGTAACATGGCGAATCATATTGAAGATGGTTCGTTCTCCCTATATGGAAGCAAAGGGTCGTCGACCGACTTTATGACACTTGATATGACTATGTGATTCCAACAGTACCACACACTTTTAAATAGGTTCAAGCGTTTAGAATTTATGGTGGATTTACAAAATGGAAAACATACATAAATGAACCCTGAACACATTACACTTCTTTTTTGTTGGGCAGTCGTGTAAAAAGAGGCTCAACTTAACTATTACTTAGCCGATGGTTGAGTAATGCTTGGAAATGTCAAACGCGTCACCTCAATCCTATATTACGTTTACGGTGTATTTTTGCGTATTTTATTGCCTTACGGTGTGTTTTTATCGACCTTCCGTCTTTGATTTTGAATTTGATTTGTATTGCTATTAGATTGGAAAATTTGTGGATATTTTAATGACTTTCGATTAAACGTCAAAATGACTTGCCTGAAAATGAAGTCGGTGACGCGGCGTATTTTTATTACTGACAGGCAATGCGTTAAAATGCGAAATTTAGCTAGTATATTAAAATAAAACCACACTCATGAAAGAATAAGTAAAATGAGAACGTAGCAGAAGCTTTTAAACACGAAATATAAAACTATACTAATTTATTTATCAGCAATTTACGAAAGAGAAATATTCCTCGTTTTGTAGCCAATCACATTGCCAGAAGAAACGGAATGAATTCCGACTGCTTGCGCATTTTTTAGAGAAGTTGACTCTTTATAGAACAAAATCTTCAGCAATGCATGGTTAAGGAATACTTGCAGTCGACTATCTATGGCTACTAGGAAGACTATCTAGGAATATCAAGGAATACTAGCGTTCGAATACCTACTACTATTATAAACGCGAATGTTTGTAAGAATGTATGTATGGATGTTTTTTACTCTTTCACGCAAAAACTACTGAATGGATTTTGATGAAACTTTACAATAATACAGCTTACACATCAGAATAATACATAGGCTATAATTTATAAAGATATATAGTTTTCTATCATCATTATCACAATTTTTCCATCACCACGCGGGTGAAACCGCGGGGCGCAGCTAGTCGATTATAGATTCGAATGTTTGAGAGACAGTGTTGCCACAGTGGAAATAATTTTTCAACATTCAAATATATCGTTTATGACAGATATTTGGATACTAATATGCAATTTTACAAACGACATCTCTTACTTTTGACACCAGTTCTCTTTGCTATAATCATTGCCATATTCCCTATACTCGTTAATGTTACATCCTGTATGTTTAACTATGTAGGTACCTATACTTGCCCGTGTTTCAAGTGATTATTCTTTATAATGGCATCCGGCGTAAAAGCATCACGCCTGCACCGAGGTTACATCCTTCAATCGGTCGCCGTAATACAAATTCCGGTTCGATTCCCACGTTTCTACCCCTTGAAATACTCGCCCTCCCCCTCTCAATCCGGCGTCGCACAGTGTGACAAAATAAATACATAGAAAGAGTAATCCCATTTCACTACAAAACCTTTCTCAATAATCGAGAAAGCTTCAGATTGGATTCTGGAGGTCGATTCGATCTCTAAACAGTATAAATTCCCTGAAAGTCTCGGATGCACAGCCCTGCGTCCAGATATAACTCTTTACTCTCTATCTCGGAAGATGGCCCTTATCGTAGAATTAACTGTTCCATGGGAATCAAATATCCTAAAAGACCACGAGTACAAATTAAATAAATACCATGATCTCGCAAATGCCGTCACCCGGAATGGATTCACTGTTCACTTTCACGCGGTAGAAGTTGGCGCTCGTGGCCTGCCAGCTAAATCTCTGTTTCACTTTTTTAAAGATCTTGGTCTCTCAATCAATAATCAACTCCTTCTTAGAAAAAATATCTAAAACCGCGATTTCCGCATTTCAAATTCTATGGCTTCGAAGAGGGAGTGAATGGGTGGTAAGGTGGACGCTCACATGTGGCAAGACAGCTGTCCTAAACCTACCACAGCCGGTCGTTAGTCCGGAATCCACTGCTCACCCCCCAGAATTGTAATAACGCTATATGATGGGCCAGACTTCGGTCGGTGAATTCCAGGGCAGCTTCGTTTGTATTTTATTTATTTATTTATTTTTATTTACTTATCGATGAGAGAAGATATATTGAGGAGCAACATTGTAGATATTGGATGTATTGTTTGTCGTTCTGCGGAATGGTGGTATCACCTACGCGATTGGTACTTCGTCTTAGAGAGTTCATTACGTTATGTATGATCATTTATTTATTTTTGCAAATAATGGGTTAATATAGGGGTAAATCAAATATAAACGGTATTTTTTTGACAGTTATTGATTAATAATATACACAAGTGAAAACTTTGTTTCCTTTTAACATATCCTCTTGCAAGCTTCAAACACTTTTGTCAGCGATTTGGAAGCTGCAGTATCCCTCTCTCAAAGAAAGATCGAGATTGAGTTATGAGTCAATTGCGTACCTGCTCCTCGACTTCTTCATTTCTTGCGAGGTTTTCCTCCAAGTGTGCCAACAAAAAATAGTCATATTGGGACAGGTCTGGATTATAAGGAGGGTGTTCGAGGGTTTTCCACTTGATTTTCGGTTAACAATTTCGATTTCCTTTTTGATTTCATGTCAACTCTCTCTAATCCAATCGGGCACTAATTTTTCATAAATCAAGACAGTGATAACGGTTTACACACTCCTCTAGCTGATACCCACTTCTGATGAGATTTCTTCAACAGTTAACCGAAAATCACGTACAATAAGCTCTTTAACGGCACAGATGTTGTTAACTGTATGGCTTGTCCTTGGGCGTCGACCATGACCTTCGTTTTTGTCATGTTCTCACTCACCCTTAAATTCTCTAGCCCACGTATACACAAGATTCTAAGACAGCGTACTGTCCCTAAATTTCGCCTTCAATCGCCTTAAAGCTTCCAATGGTTTAACGCCCTCATGGATTAAAAACTTTATAATAATGCGTTGAGCAACAAAGGAATGTTACTTTTGCTCTGTTATGGCTGTAGTGACGACAGAACCGAGCGCAATCAACCAAGCCGGTTTCCCCACTCCTCACAAACCAAACATTAACTGCACTCGCCATCATCTAGGTAGGAACTGCATAGTAAGCAGAATAGCAAAATTACTGTTTATATTTGATCCACCCTCGTATATCAATAAATCGCTTAGGACAGTTCTTTTAATCTGAAGAGTCTCTAAACAAAGGGCAGTTTTTATTAGACAGCATCGGTGTTCTTCATGACAGATGCTCAGCTTTATTGTACAGACTGAATAATGACTAATTTATTTATTTCCCCTGTATATCCTTCATGCATCTATTGATCGGTGTATTATATTATTATTTTATATTACTAATTCTCTGATTTTTTTCATTTGACCAATCAGGTGACTCCTGTCTCAAGATTCTTATTTCTTGTAGTTTTTGTATTGATGTCATGCACTTGTTTTATCTATTGTCAAGATCTTATATTGTATTATCAATGTATAAAATCACTAATAAGGGAAAATATATTTTACAATCGATTAAAAAGCCCTTCGATGAAGTCGTCCAACTCTATCTGTCAACTGGACTGAACTCGCACGATCTGCTAATCTTCTTTTTGTAATATTTTTAATCAGGTTAACATCGATTTTAGTCTTGGTTGACTAGACTAATTTACATGAATTTGGAGTTAGCGTTATTTCAAATTTTTGTCAGCTAAATTGGGGATCTCACAGTGCGTCACAACGGCTGATCCGCCCGCCGCCGTGTCGTCTTTCGTCTCTCTCCGTCTCTCGTCGACTTCAAAAGAAGTCGTCAGGAGGGAGCGAGAAGGGGGAGGCGTCTCGGCGCCCGCCCGCCGACTCCACTTGCGGTCGAATGAAAGTGTTTTTTGGGGCGGTCGAGTTGAGAAATTGAAGCGATTAGGAGGCGCGCGTAAGTAGCGGCCACGGAGAATTCCCAATGAGCGGGAAATTTATTTCCCTTCCATATGTCGGCCGCGCCCGGGCTCTTCACTTAACTTATTAATTAAATGAAAGAAGAGCTCGGCAGATGTCGAAAACTGCCTCCAATAAAAAATCGAATCGGACTCTGCCTCCCTCCGAGTTAATTTAGGGATTTTACAAAAGACAGTGGCGAATATCCATTAAAGCCACGGTATAGAAAGGATTTACTATGTACAGGAATAACAGATATAAGAACTATACTATTGAGGAATAGTAAACTCTTATGTATGCCCGATAGTTGGTTAACGAGCCAATTACATTTGCTCCTTTTTACAATGAATTTAAACTTTTATTGCTTCTTGCCTTTTTTTCAAGGGCATTGCACATGTCTGGCGTTGCATTTAGGATATATTTTATAACGATGCAATTAGTAGCTCGCTTTATTGGTTAAATTGACTGTCCAGCTTTAACTGAGCGAATTTCCTTGAGAGTGCCCCTCAGAAGTACCCGAGTTTCTCGTTTGTTTCTCGTGCCCAGATGCAATACAGGCCACTTCAGCAACTCTACTGTGATACGGTTACTCAGCTCTTTTAATAACAGGTTTAATGACCTTGACATTTTTTCTCTGGCCTTTTCTTCACGCAGTCGAAGAAAAGCTCAGGAACAATAATTAATTTAAATATTTATAAAATACGCACTACTTATTACTTTATTATATACAATGTATTTATGTGTGTATGTATGTTTATATGTATATATGTCAATAGTATACGTATGTATGGCCATTTATGAACGTATAGTGTTATAACAATCCCTCCCTTCCATTTCCATTCCCCTATTGTACTTATACATTTAAATTTAGAAATGCTTCTTTTTCCTTTTTTCCTTTTTTCTTAAAAAAAATGGGTATAAAATTATTACCTTTCAAATAGGTGCTTTATATTGTTTGCTAATTTGAAATGTATTAATGGCTATATTAATGTTAATTTATAAAATGTTCTTTTATAAAATGAATATGCTGTATACATTTAGCTAATAAAATATATGTGTGGCACTCGGGGACTGCCGCGGTAAAGCTATTGCATAGCATTTTTAACAACTTATGCAATTATAATTTTTTTTTTTTTCTGATATCAGATAACTGCGCTCTATCGGAAAACGTTGAAATTATTCCGAATCATTTGCGGCTGCGGTAGCAAATGATTCAGAATAATTTAAACGTCTTCCGATTATGCGCCGCGCACGAATTTTTTATTCGATAAAGCAAAAAAACCGGATTATTCGAAAAAATCGTAGATAAAAAGATAGATAATTAAATTATCTTTATAATGGTGCAGGTTTCATAATAATACGCCAGATAGCATTTGCGTAGTAGTCGTTTTTGTGTTCGGTTAGACCTAATTTCACAAATTAATTACACTATGTAATATAAACAAAATCTAAAATATTCAAATCTCAGAATATCAGGAAAATGTTCTTGTTTAACATATATTTTTTTCGAATCGTAAGCAGTACTCGTTTAGACGTAATTATCAGTTTAAAATCATTAATTTTCGTTAAGAAATTTCTTCATTCGGTCGCCGCGCTGGCCTAGGCCCGCGATAAAAGCTATGCAATAGCTTAAAAATAAAATTATGTACCTACTTGTTTCGTCGTGAGCATTATAAGAGTCAGAGTGTAAGATTCTAATGATTGTACAAATTACTTTTAATGGTATTTACATTGTGTACTGAGAAATGTATAAGCTACTGGATTATACATTTCCTGCATTTGCATTTTATTTATTATCCCTTGGAGGCTCTACATTCGAGCGAAGAACCAATGTCGGTAACAACCCACTAGGCAGATCAATGTAGTTTTATATATTATATAATAGTTTTGACTTTTAACAATAATAAAATTAAATGGTCTCCACACCGAATTTTGATGTATTTTTTTTTGTTCCAGGTCGAGGCCTCTAAAGTCATACGATTTTTTTTGCAGGCATTGGAAGAAATTGAAGAAGGGATTGAATTGGAAGCACATTTGAACGCAGTAAACAATATTATTTCACCGCCAGTTAATGACCGACGCAGATTCTGTAGACGACGAGTGCAATAACCTCAACCGTTTGAACAGAAATCAGCCGTTGTATTTGAGAGGAACACTTTCGATGAGGACAGTTGACTATCACTCGCTGATATAATTCGACGGCACTCACAGTCTCCATCGAAGGACGAAAGTTTACAAGAAATTGGAGTGATGGTCAGGACATAACGCCGTCCTTTTTGGACATCTGGGTAAGACCTGCAGTTTTTCCTATGGCTTTGTCCCACAAAAGTCACCCAATTGAATTCTTCGAATTGCTTATTAACCATGATAATGTGTTTATAAGGCATTACAAAGCACAGTGCAATATTTTATAAGCCACAATCACCCAACATTCTGGCTGGGTAATGCAGTCCCGTCAAGTCTTTTTGTGTTTCCTGGCTATTCGTCACCTAAAGAGGTATATTCCAGTTCGACGTAGACGAAAGTTGTGGGAGGATAGTGATGACACAAAAAAAAAATAGTTTTTAAATCAATACGCAGGTCACGCATAGATTAAAAGACTAAAGATCGTTCGGTTTTGAGATAATATTTAGATATTCGCACTGCTATAATAATAATAACCATCCTATAAATGAAAAAATGATCTCATACCGATATCAGCGAGATCTTCCTTAAGTACGCTTCAATCAAACGTGAAGTATCTATCGATGAGTCTATGATACCCTACTTTGGTAGACACGGCTGTTTAAAAAAATATTCGTTGCAAACCTCTGGCCCCTCTGGGTTACTTTCTTAGTACCTTGCCTTAAGGCGTTGGTCTCTGGCGGGTTAGTGATTTTTGCTGGACGGTAGATTTGAATCGTCCACAAAGACTTACACATGGTTCTTAGTGGCCTAACTGCAACAGGACCCATTAGCTCCCATCTTAAGAAGTTGATGTGTTTACATTGTGACAACCCTTGACGGGATTGCCATTATGGAAAATATTTTTTTCATTTTGGCGTTTTCTATCGGCCACTCGGACGAAAAAAAACGCACCGCAAGGATAACAACACGAAACCATTTTCATCACACCATCAATCATATGAAAGTAAACAGCTTTTTCTTAATACGAATAAGTTTCGACGTCGAAAAAACTTTTCGAGTAAAATATGTATAAGGGTGGGAGGCTTTCTGTTGTGCGCCTCCTTTATTATGCCAATAGGCGGAGTGCGCTATTTGGATATTGAATGCTCTTTAGATTATATGAATATCTTGCTTCGGGGCCCTGCATTCGGTTTTGTAGCCTCTTACCCGTGTAATGCATCGTACATTTTCTCTCTCTCTAACTCTAATATTTTTAGTGTTTATTTTAATCACTACTTATCGTATTTTAATCAGTGTTTTTTTCAGTTTCTTTCAGTTTTCAGTTTCCCGTAGACTCTGGAGACTTTGACTTCGTTGGGTATGTTGTGAATTCACTAGGTGCTCTTCCATTCTGATCTGTCTCTAAATTCTGATGTCAGTTTTATACCAAGATCACCAAATGTGTCCAAAAACGTAGTTTTCAATAATTTTGTAAGTATTTTTTTTAAAATTTAACGTGGTTGGCTAATTACTTACGCTAATAATTATTTTAACGTGGCTGGCACAGGTTTAAAATGTTAAATGATTCTGACGAAAAGTTGAAGAATTAATTTAATGCTTAATGCATGCAGTTCCAATTGTTATAAATGCTGTGACTAAAATTTGTGTATTATTTATATACATAATGAAATAAGATAATGTAACGTACGTAGCCGTGTTGAAACACTGGTTCCCATTTGATCACCGACGTTAACCAGCGTCAACCGAATACTGGTAGACACCCTATATTTGTTTTGACAACTATATAGGGCAACTATGTTTGTTTTGACTAATTAAACTTACTTTGTTATTCCAATATGCTTCGGTTTTCATTAAGAAATCTGACGCCTGCATAGAAGACATTAACTACCTAAGGTAAACTTCAATAGTTCCTTGCCGTTAACTTTTCCGATACATGCCGCACCTTTGCTTCAAAGTTGGCACAACTCGAAATATATTAATTTTTACTTCTTTTAATTAAATTGCTTTTCAGATGTCAGTTTCAAATTTCATTTTCTTATTAGTGTAAATACATTATAGTGATAATAGTGAAATCACTATTATGACTCGGAATTTTTAGTAGACTGTCAGAGGCTGACCGAAGTACGAGACCGTGGGAACTTAGTGGATCAAAAAGCTCGTGGAGATAGGATGGTGTTAATTGGGAGAGTACACGATATAGGAGAGCAAATATATGAAAATTTCTTCTTTGGCGTACTGGCAACCACTTTAACTGTGCCCTTTATCTGCATGTTTTTATAGATTATTTAAGGTTGTTTTAAGTTTTGGGTATTATAAAGCCAAAGTGTTTTTAGGCTTGAAAGATTAAACTACTAGGATAGTTACCATAGTGCGGGGGTGCCATATGTGCCTAGACAATTTTCCTCGTGAATTTCGTTAATTAGTTACTTCTTTGGAAAAGCCTTGATAAGAAAAGGTACAAGAGTCCACGTGTCCCCGATTGTAACGGGAAAGTAGGTCAGACGAAACGGCAGTACAAAGTGAGACATATCTTCCCGAGGGGTCGATGGAGTTGCGATCTCACCACAAGTCTATTAGGGGGATGGCCACTTGGACAATATCTCGTACGTGATCTGCAGGCCGAAGTGGAACGCGGACCGCAGACGCAAGACGGGGCGACGAGGGCGGCGAGCGGCCACTCGTCACGCTACAAATATTCCGCTTCGGGCGAGACGGACTAATTAGCAGCTGGGAAACAACAAATGGCCCCCATTATTTACATAAGTGCGAGCGCGAGAGAGAATTAGTATACAATTGGCTTAGCTAAGCCAATGGGCCCGCGGGGTTTTTACTTTACATTACTCATTGCAGGCGGCGCATATAGCATTATCCGGCGAAACTATTAGCAATTTAATTTTCCATCAATAATGACACTGATAATGTTTTTATTAAAGACTTTTCTTTAAAGGTTTTTATTACTAAACTAAAAAGTTTTTTATTATTAAAATAAAAAGGGTTTTTATTAAAGACTATCATATCTTAAAAATCATAAATCTAACCAATTTCATTACATTCTTTTCGTATAATTAGTGCCTTCTTTCGCATTTAATTACAGAATGTTTGCATTACAGAAATAATACAGAGATATTAGAATGTTGCCTATTAGTCTACCTTAATTTTAAAGTGCGTAATTATTGCGTATCGAAACCTGTATACTAAATAAAAACTGTTATTTTTATGTTAATAATAGCATGATTTTAAAAACCGTTTTATTTCTAGATCCATACTGCGCGATAGTGCGCCGCTATACTGTCATTACTCGAAAGCTGCCATATTGAATATAGAAGTAGTTTAATGATAGTTGGCAGTCTCAAACATTAATTTTTCTTCTTTAATAATATTTCATTTATTATTTTATTACACTTTTTTTAAAAAGCATATAATTTTCAATCAGTGCTCTCTACACGTTGCGTTTCGTTGTATAATCATAAGATTATTATAGATTATTATGGAATAAGCAATATATAATTAATCGCTGTTTAATCTTATCTAATAATCATTGCAGTTGATTAAACAGAAGTTTAATATTTCCGCTATATGAAATCACTGTCATAATTTGAAAAAAAAAATATTTTTGATATGATTCTGTATTATTAGTATTGCCCATAGTGCTCGTGTGCCATGTGTTTCTGGACAATTTTCATGTACAGTTTTATTAATTAGTTACTTATTTAGAATAGCCTTGATAAGAAAAGGTACTAGAAAAGGTACTAGAAGAAAATGTACTACATAATTGCGAGCGCGAGAGGGAGTTAGTATACAATTGGCTTAGCTAAGCCAATGGGCCCGCAGGGTTTTTACTCGTCGGTATGTCGAAACAGTATACGAACAACGAGGAAATTCTAAAATACCTAAATTAAGCAGATAACACGGAAACTGTACGAGAGAGCGAAAAACAGAATAGGGTCAACCATGTGGTACATTATAGTTGGCGTTAATTTTGTGTAGAATGATCTTATAGCTAAAACCCATAGTTTCCGAGATATAAACGAAAAAAAAAAGATCTACTACGCTCTCTCCTCCCTTACCTCCTAGAAGTGGAGACTATTGAAATGCATATCTCCTAACAAGTCCGCTTTATCCATGTATCATAAATTGGTCGTTAAAAAAATGTTTGTTTTTCTGTAAACCAGTCTGTTTTCTTTACAGAATCGTGGATTTTGCTTAAAGAACAATTCTTATAAAAATATGGCGAACGTACTATTAAAGTAAGGCGAAAAAATTGTTAATATTATATCCGAGCAACTGTAAAGGTTAGTACAGACTGAGCCCACGTACGTAACGTATACGATGCAAAGATCCCAGGTCGGTGAGCACACTTTTCCTACGTATGCAACGTATATATGGGCGTCAGCGTTGCGACTCACCGTTTGAAAACCACTGTATTAATCTGAACATTAAAGTGCGTTATTATTACGTGTTGAGACCTGTATACCAAATTTAAAAACATACATCTTTATGCAAGTAATACTTAAATAGGAAGACCTATGATTTAAAAAATCGTTTGTTTTTATATTATTATTTTGTGCCATATTGTGTTTAGAGCTCCATCTAAAGTGCGACGCCATACTCATATACGGTGCCATGGACGCCGTCATATTAAATATATTAAGAGAAGATTAAGTGTTTCTTGGAACTTTGAGTGTCATCTACGTGTTGCATTTCGTAGTAATATTCTAGTTTCCAAGTCTTAGTACTACACTGAGCAATTTAATACACTTTAAAATCAATGCCCACATACAGCTAGATCGATAAAATTCTGGCAGAAATCTCTATGAGACAAAAGAAATATTGATAATAAATTTATATTTAAAAAATATAGGTAAAAAGAGGAATTTTCAAATAGCAAAGACGAGAAGAAATTATTACTATTAACGAATTGCGTTACACTGGTTATCCGGGGATAAGGGATAACGAGATGGCGGATGAGCTAGCGAACGCGGCTAGAATTTCCGGTTCCGCAGCCGCCTGCCTCCTCGCACCTCTTCCTGGCGATGGACACTAAGCTCGCATATAAATGCCTGGAGCTGGCGCAAGTGTTGATTGGTTTAAGGTAAGGAGGTATTTGCACAATGTTGGTCAACCATGTCCAACCAATGTTGGTCAACCAATGTTGAGCCTTTTAACTGAATATAATTCGCTATCATCTACAGCTTGAGAGCCTATGTTCTCAACGTCGGCGATAATGCCCCCTTGTGGGCGTTTGAGACTTTCGGGGGGCGGCAGTAGAAGACCCAGAGAAAAGGAAAAAGAAACATAGTCTAAAAAAGTAAAAAAAACAAGCCTGACATTAATAAACTCTTTAAAAATCATCAAATTCATCCTTCTCATTATATAAGTCATCCATTCAATGTCTTTTGAATGTTAATAAAAATACTTTGAACGTTAGTAATATAACTAAGCATGCTTTCTAATTGTTCTCATTGAAAAATTCTTCTTTATACTAAGAAATAGGACAGGAGTAATATCCTATTTTACGACTATATAATATTGTGATTACAGGTTAAAATATAATCGTGGCAATAGTTCTTTCAGATTCGCGACAGATGGAAAGTTAAAAGAAATGGGGGCTCTAGAAAAAAATGTTCTTAAAGTGGGCGGTGGGCAAAATATGGTTGACAACATATGATCTACAGGATGCGTATCAACTATTGTTGTACTCCTGCCTCTGACTACGTAAATATGCCTTATATTATTAAAATGCCCAACTCTGCAAAAAACGATCGGTAACTATATGTCTGTGGTAGATTCAGTATAGTCACCCCGCTCATTTCTGCAGAATGAACAAATCTACAATATAAAGCTCTCTTTATCATGCAAGTATTCCATTAGCTGCGACACTGGAGAGTAAACGAGAAATTATCTGCTTGCTTTTCGTGTCCATCGATATATTAGCTAGATATGCCCTCAGATACAAATAATTTGGCTCCACATACCCATTGTTCGTAAATCATATAACAAAAAGAGTAATAAATTGAACAGAATGTGCGAAAATAGCGCGCCAATATTCTTCGCTGCAGTTCTCACACCGGAAACAGTCGGCTCTCTGCCAGAGGACTGCAACTAAATTACTACTGGGCGGCTTTCAGTAGTGGTTTTGGGGTTATTTTCGAGCGCGAATGGCCCATCTAGGGGATAATACATCGATGTTTGTGTCATTCACATATCTACGAAAAGTATCTCGAAGTGTATACGAAGACTATTATGAAGTATCTTGATCAATTAGCCCGCAAACGAGCCGACGACGAATAACGACGAATTTCTACTTTTTATTGTGGAACGTCAAATTGGGCGGGTTTATTATCATCAGATAATGTCTTACAACCAACCCTAATATGCAATGTACGTGTAACATGTGTGTCTAGTTTTTGCACTCGATCGACAGAAATGAAATGCAATTCCGTTAATTTTATTCCAAGAGAGAGAAATTATTTTTTTCGGCCTTTCAGGTTAGTCCGTTTTCGAGGACGGTACCGGATTAAAGCTGGACCGTAAGTTAGACCGTCCTTAAAAACATAAGCCGGCCATCAGGCTCAAGCTGCACGGTCCCATTAGGTCCCACCGGAACCTTACAATACGAGTAGATCAGGCGACCTAACCACTATGCCACCAGGCCGTGGGGACCAACCTATTACTTTCCCTGCCCAAGGGAAAGTATTGTGAACGTACTAAAAAAAAAAACGGAATAAGATTTGCAATTCCGTCGATCGAATGCAATAAAAATAAACACACCTACACACATGCTACGCGCACATAAAAATATTTTTATTTTAATGTTATTAAAAACTTACAGATAGTAAATACAGGATAAGAGTATGATGAATACCCAATTAAACAAAACTAATTAACTATACTTTGAACAGTTTACAACGCTTGCATAACAAATTAAGTTAGAAATAATATGAGCACGTTGATAGTAGCAAAACGTAATAAGGTTAATAATAATATGAGGATAAGGAAATTAATAATAAGGTAAGTTCGAAAAAGGGGTATATAAAGCGAAAATGAAATATGAACTTAAATATGAGTAAATATGTATAACACATGATATGATATCTTATAATGGTATGGACAATAGTTATATAATACAATACAATACGATGGCAGTTAGTGAAATCTTAATAAGTAGGAGAGCTCGATATGATCAAATTTTTAATTTAATTAATGGAATCATAAAATACATCTAATCCTTTATGTTGCCGCCGATAACAAATTTAAAAATTCAAACTTAATTTTCACATATCTTGTAAATTTGTAATTTAAAGTAATCTTTTGACTTTGTTAAAATACCCGTTCAGAGTTTCTTGGGCATTCTACTCTGGCGGTCGCAATCGAATGTCCACACACACGCAATTATATTAAAAAAGAAACGATAATTACGAAACGAGATTAACTGGGCGGCTTAAGACGAGTAGATGTCTGAAGCAGGTGTGTGAAGAGTAAGCAGTTGTAGCAGCTGTTATTGAGAGAGATGGCAATAGACGCTTGAACAGTCTCTTTTAGATAAAAAAAACTGCGTCGTGAGCGACGCTCAGGGGGTTGCGCGAGGGCGCGACCCGACAGTCTGATCGACCTCTTGGCACAGCCGGCTAGGCGCGTTCTAATCTTTGTGCTTGGATTTTTTATGTGCGCGAACCGTTTTGTTTTATTTATTCGAATTCACATTACATCCATATCAAAAAGTTATCGTCGAGTTATTCATTACGTCGCAGGTCCCCACCTGTCGTTCTCGAGATAGGTGGGCGCTAAACAGGCGTTGACTGTTTACAGTCCCAGTCAGCATTAAACCTATAGTGCCAATATTGGCGGCGACGGTATTGACACCTTACATATTGTATCACATCAAACCTTTACATCGTAGTAGGGTTTACTTATAAGATATTGTCGTGTGATAACAAACCCACCATTATGAAGTTTCACTGTAAAGAGTAAAAACAGGCGACTTGAATATGTAAAGCGTTGTTCAATAAATATTTCAAATCTATGTTTGTCAACAGAAAACACTGAGCTGGGTCCAATAAACGTACTCGACGACCCACAAGTCGAATACGCAATCACGGCTAAGTCAAACAATAACAGAGAGCGCGGGCATTTTGCTGGCTCGTGATTAGATTGAGTCCCGATGGGAGAGAAAAGCGCGCGGCTGCAAAGCAGACGCCTGTTCACATCTCACCGCTGCTCCTGACAGACGTGAAATTGAATTGGCACGAGTTAGAACGTGCCACTCGGCAAGATTGAAAGTATCATTTGTAAGCGTTTTTATTCAACCCGACCGACGGATCAATGCGCTCTTGCTGCTCTGCTCCCCCATTTATTTCACAGCAGGTGAATACGGGCAAGTTGTATCTCGAAATATAACTCTATATATAAAAGACAGATTTTGTGTGGCGGCTTTTCGCCGGACGAACCCGCTAATCTTTGCAATTATCAAGACGTACTCGAGAGGTATCATGACTATTATATCAATGTCACAACTATGATATTGATAGCAAGACACTCTCGCCAGTGAATCAAACAAAGAACATAGGTGTGATCTTTGACTCACGGCTAACATACAGACATCACATCTATGCCCTAGTTTCTAATTCTCACAAATTGTTAGCTTTTGTATTGAGGATCATGAGACAGTTCAAGAACAAATTTCTAATGGGCCTGTTATTCAACTCCCTAATTAGAAGCAGATTATAAGTCAACGCGCCAATTTGGAGTCCTTGGAAATCGGACTTCTTCCGTACCCTTTGATATGCCTTGCTAATTTGTATAAATGTAACTGTAACTTCAACCCACTGCTTTGCATCGTAAAACGAATTGTATAAATGTAGAATCAACCTCGCTCCCGTCTTTGTAATTAGTAGTCCCGAAAGGGGTCAGACGAAAACAAGGAAAACAAAGAAGGAAACAAGATACAGACTACAAAAGTAGTCAACGGAATGCATGTCCAGCCTGTGGACTGGATACACTTGATACCCGAAACGTCTTGGGTCGAATCCCTTGTGGACGCACAGAGATGCGTACCACTTGATGAAGATATCACCATTCGTTTGTCGCAGGCGTAGGTAAGGATTTTGGGTTAATATGGTATAACGGATGTTAAAAAGGATGTATTACCTAGTAATAACAAGAAAGGCTAGATTATAATTGGAGATATGTATAATACAGACCAGAATAATAATTAACGATTTGGAATTGTCTGTAAGGATAATTATTTTGAGGTAAATAATAAAATTACTAATACGATCGTGATGCGGTATTCTCGAGTAAGTGGAAAATCGTTCCAAGCTGGTTTAATGCTAGGTATTATCAGGATGAGTTGTCAGGAGGCTGACAATTGAGCAAACATGTCTGAAACTTGGCGAATGGGAAAATCGCTCCGAAGAAGTCATCCAACTCTCTCTGTCAACTAGGCTCCTCTGCTTAATTCGAGCGATGTGCTTATTTTCTTTTTATATCGTACACGTTTAAGGTGATATGTTAAGCACATCTTATGAGTGTTTTTGAAAGAGTTGTAAAAAAACTATTATTAAGTAAACTCAAAAATCTTCTGTATACATTCTGATGCAGTCGTGGAAGAATAACTCGCTCTATTTATCAAATGCCTTCGATCAGACACCCAAAACGCAGTACGATAATTTACAGTCTGTCAATATACTGCTTGTTGCAAAAACCGGCTGTGTCACCCCAAGACTTTCCTGGCAAGCATCCACGGACTGATTTCATTGACTAATAATTTCAAAATAAAAATGATAGGCGCCCTGTCCTCTCTCTATCAGCGGACAATCCGGTTGGGTTCCTTTTCGACCGCCTATGGCGGCGCAGTTTGTTTCTCTGTTAAGAGCAGAGTTGGGTCAAGCGCCAACAGATGGCGTAAATATTTGCTGAAAATGTATTGAGGAATTTAAATATTGTTAGTGTAGCTTGTATATGAGATGTTTCAAAAAAAAAATTACAACGTGATTTCGGTCCATGAAGGTATCTGTGTGCGAAATTTCGGGATTGAAATATGACTATTGCACCCCTGGTGGATCGATTTCAACCACAACAATATATTTATTTTTAAATAATGTATTTTCTTAAATATGGTGGTTTTTAAATATTATAAGAAACGCTTGTATACGAATTATTCCAACTAAAATCACAACGTAATTTCGGTTTAACAAAGCATCTGTGTACCGAATTTCCAGTCTCAAACTGCACTATTTCAAGATTGAAGCATCACTATCGCGTCCCTGGTGGACTGATTTCAACCACAACTTTTGTCATGACCAAATGATGTATGCATGCCAAATTTCAGCTAAATCAGATTAAGCGTTTGGGTGCTATCTTAATACACAGACAACATCGACAGACACAGAGACAGACTTCAATCTAGAAATAGTCTCAATCGTCTCAGAGGGCTCAAAATGGATACTTTGGTTTTATCACGAATACAACAATTTCGCGTTCACAATACTCTCCCTCCTCGTCGGACCGGGTAAGTAAAATTCATAGATTTATTGTTTTATATCAAAATATATTATTATGGAAATAGTGCTCAAGAAGAGAATGAAAATTAATCTGCTTTCAGGAACTTTCTCTACAAAAACATTAAATATCCTGAGTAGCTACCTAATAAATATAATACCCTTCTGATACGAAGGAAGTGACAGGCTAATGGGACTGTGCTTTTCTAAGAAAATCGTTTGATTTTTGCAGAAAAAATCGTTGTCAAATTTTTTATCCAGCTTTTTATTATAGGAGGCGCTAAAACTTTTAAGCAAGACTAATTCACTGATTCAGCATGTGAAGTCGAATAGAAAAGTAGGCATTTACCTGAAGTGAAAAGAGTATATTCTATTTAAAAAAGCGTAGTTTTATTAATTTATCTGAAAATAAATTATTTCTGTTTTTTTTACCAAGGTTGTTTTTTTTTTAAATTATGTTTAATTATGTATTATGTAAAAACTAATAATACGCCGTTCACGTATTTCATATCACCTTGTATATTTTAAAACAATTTTAAATTGTCCTATGCGTGAGTTTAAAACACTTGTATTTAAAACTTTTTGTATGAGATAAGGTTACGCCGTAATCTTACTTCTCCACCTTAGTTTGACATCGTGTATATAATTTAATTCCTTAAAAAACCATTATGTAACTTATATTGCTGTTCAAATGTCGTTAATATAAATTTTATTTTAAAAAAATGCAGCAAATATTTTTTTACCAGGTTTTAAGGCCAATTATTGCATTATACGCTGGGAAATTACCTTTTAGCAGGATTTTGCGTGATTTCTAGGCGTGTCGTCGCAAGGCTGAGCTCCCTGCAGCACTTTCATTGCCCTGCTGTGATTTATTTGCTAAACTGCATGCGGCATTTATTTGCTTTCAATGCATATAACGAGGCGATGTCAACATCAGTTCATAATATACTAACGATGTTAATCTTAACGTTTTGTGTGATGTATGTGATACCTCACCAGCTATCATGAAATAAGTTATACCGTAGCATGACCCGCGCCAACGCTCGACGCCCACTGAAACGTGAAATCCGTCGGATGAAACGCGACTGAATGTAGCAAACAACGCGCGGGGCGCGGTTCGCAGGACGAAGAGGATATCGCGCTTACTCCCGCGGGCAAACGTTTGTTTTCGGGTGAAAGCACAAAAGCCAACAGTAACCGAGAGTCGTGAATTAAGGCGGGTTAATTTTGTAACGGAACGCTTGAATGCATAATTTATCGTTTGTATTGTTTCTTGCTGAGCGAAGAAACTAACCAGTCGTCGGGAACGGCGCGCAGGTATTTCCTAAGGCTTCGGTGAAAAAGGGCATAGCTCTGGTTTTGACTGAAGGGAAAAAGGAAAACGAAATATTTTGACCTGTTTTTTTCGCCTTTGCTAGTAGTCAATGAGAGAAACAGAACCAACCTTAATGGACTCAAGAAGACAGGAAGTATTGTACATCACGATTTGCACAAAGGAAGTGGTCGAATACTGGAGGGTCTCCGATAAACCCTCAGGTTCGGACCATAGGCAGATCCATTTAACGCTTCGGCACTCCTTGAAAATTCAGTGATCTCGCAACAATAATAATACCAACTGCGAAATATTCGATAGGAACCACCCAAGACTCGGCTAGGCCAAGGGTCTGTTTGCTAATCCAAGCAAGATCAAGGCGATGATTTTCACCAGAAAATACAAATCCGAACCCGTTGTGTGTCTCAGGCTTTGGGGTAAGGAGACAGAATACGCAACAGCAGTTAAATACCTTGAAGTCTATCTAGACCCAAAGTTTAATTGGTAGCACCACCTCTAGCGCAAGAGAACAAGCTTCTATCCCTTTTTGTGAACGTGCGAAAGATCCATGGGAAAAACCAAGGGGTTCAAACCTAGGGTCGTCTTATGCCTCTACAGAGTATTACTGCTGCACAGATGAACCTATACTGCAATAGTCTGGTGGCCCTGGGTATAAAAACTGGAGACGAAAAACATGCTGAAAAGCCTTCAAGTGCTGCAAACATGAGAGCTGCTCAAGAAAACATGAGGGCTGCGACTGGCGTCATGAAGACCACCCCAAGGCAAGCCTTTCTCGTACCCAGAGATCTGCTCAACTTAAAGGTGAGTGATCTGTATGGACTGGTAAGCAGTACTGAGCTACCAGCAGACCACTGACCCAACCACAAAGTGGATAGTTACAAAAGACCTTATAGACCCAGGTGACATCAAGGGCTGGAAACAAGCCCCCCACTTCATTTACTACTACTATTACAAAAATATTGTAAATGTGCAAACATTTTTTTCAAGAAGAAGACCGAAGTATCCGTTTTGAGCCCCACTGAGACGTTTAAGACCATATCCAGATTGAAGTCTGTCTGTGTGTCCTTCTGTCTATCTGTTTGCCTTTGTGTGTATTCCTCCAAGATAGCGTCCAAACGCTTCATTCAATTGAGCTGAAATTTGGCAACCCTACATCATTTCGTCCTGGTAATGGTTTAAAGATTGTGGTTGAAGTCGGTCCACCAAGGGCCGAACTAGTCATATTTCAACCTTAAAATGTTGGACTTAGAGACGTGACATTTGTCAAACAGATGCCTAGTTAGCCCGAAACCACAATGTAAAATTTTGGTTGGGATATCTCATAGACAAGCTGCAATATTAATATTTAAATTTCGTTATACTTCGTATCTTAGTCAAGATGCGAAGTGCGCCGCCTGGGGCGTCATAAAGAGGGCTATGAAATCAGTCCTTGTGTAGGGAAAGACTTGTTATACCTACAAAAAATTTAGAAGAGCTATATTTAACTTTTTCTATTGTTTTTCATCATCTAAAACTAATAGCCAAAACTATTAAAACTGTATCAAGTAATGTAATTGTAATGCTTTCTTTATAATTCTTTTCTAGAAAAAAAAACATAAAATCGAGTTACACCCTTTTCTACAGCGGCTATGATATGACAGTAATATAGCCATCTTCCTCGAAATGTGGCGATTGTGAAAGGGAAAGGGAGTAGTGTCGTTGTCTTGGTGTGGAGAATCAGGATAAGAAAGGAGGGAGGGAGAAATGTAGGGACGTGGAGGGGGGGGGGGTTGAACAGGTAAAGGGTGAATCACACTGAGATTTAGTGTTTAAATGAAGCCCAATCTAATATGTGAAATCTGACCGAGCGAAAAGCAATCAAGCTTGTCGCCACGCTTTTTTGCGATCTGTCATGTGCATTTGATATTGTGGTAGATTAATATCAGGTAAAAGTATATAGCTCACTGTATATATAACCTGCCATAATATTTATAATTTTGAACTGCGTTTATATAATTCTTAAATCTTGAGATATTGGAATGGCCGAATCTGTTTTCTAGTATTTTAGGAGATAATTTGTGTTACTTTTGATAATATTTTACCTTAGTTATAAGTAAAATGCAGGATTATTTTATTTAAATTCCTATTCTAAATTTATTTATTTAAATTATTATTCTAATTCTGATTCAAATTTATTCGCTTACATTTGAATTTTTCATTCCTAATTTCAAGTATTTTGTCGTTTTTAATATGGTTTAGCAATTCTAATATTTTGTGCATAAACGATCAATGTAGGTACAGTCCGCGCGCGAGCTCCGAAGAATCGGGAGCTGGCGAAGAGGGCAGATTACGCCGCCCCCGACCGTAATCTGGCCGCTTTCTCAGCCCCCGATTCTTCGGAGCTCGCGCGCGGACTGTATGTAATATTATCTTTTTTCAATTTAATAATAATAATAAATTTATAATTTATTTTAAGTTTATTTAAATTAAAATTAATTTAAATTTAAATTTACAATAATTTAATAATAATAATACATAATAAAAATATTAAAATAAAAAATGGTATTGTTGCAAGCCCATTTAAAATTAAATGTTTATGTAGGTGACGTTGCCACGATTCAATTTTTTTACTCTTATTCCATATTTGTATTATTAAATAAATAAATAAAACAAATAAATAATCAAAAATAATAAAAACACGACTGCCGTTACAGAAAATGAACTATTGTATTTATAATTATTCTTATTACGGTTTCTTTATGAAATATTTGTAGTTTATGTATGTATCCATATAGATACATGTATTATATACCTCATCAGACCTTTTATTTGATACTAAACACGATATATTTGTGTTAAATTATTGACATTTGGACATTTAGATAACTACTTACTTTATATTGGAGAGGTAATGTACCTTTCGAAACTTGGTATGACATAACGATTTTTACAATACCACACACTTCTAAATCGGTACAAGCATTCGGAAGTTACGGTGAAATAAAAAACGGAAAACATACACAAATGAAACCTGAAAACCTTACGCTCCATTTTTGCTTGGCAGTCGTGTATAAAAAAAACGCTCACCGAAATTAATCTCTGTAGACGGAAAGTAGTCATTGCAATTTATAGTAATCACCTTTAATTTAGATTTTGCATTAAATATTATGGGCACTTTTTTCCCTCGATTTCAACTCGGCTAATAATAATAATAATAATAATTTTATTCATTCAAAAATATAATTTACAATTGTACAATCTGCCTAACTAGGCCATAGCCCGTACCAAGGAAGACTCTATGTATAGCAAATGTATTCATATGCACATAGTATTAAAATGAAACATACAAAATATGATAAAATATAAAACAAATAAGAGGATTCAAATTAAACTTATTTATATTTAAAAATATCGATATAGCATGATCATGGAAATAAAAATTATTACAAAATCAACAAATAAATAAAAAGTAGCAACAAATAAATAAATAATATTAAAAATATAAAATGTATTGCAATGTATGACAATAACAAAGATGCAGATCGTTACTTTAAAATATGACATTTCTTTTCCACCTCATTTATACCAATTTGAAGTAAATGTTGTGTAATTTTAAATTTTAATTGGATTGTCTTAATATTTCGGTATGTTTATAGGAATAGATTATTTTAGGTTGTTATAGATTTTGGGCCCTATAAAGCCAAAGTGTAGTTGGGCGAAGAATGTTCGGATTTTCTGTATAATGTGTAATACAACGAAATATTGTGCTGATCCTGTGTAATCTTTCAACTCATTTCGGGCAGCGTACATGTTTACCGTCTAAATGCCAAGTGTGCAGAGGCCTTAAATGTCAGAAGTCGTGGTGGGTCGCGCGGTGAATTTTACATGTCGGCAACAAACGCGAAAATAGCTTGCATATTTTACGAACTAAACGTGTATTCGAATTCGCCTGAATATTCAAGATACAATATTTCTTTGTCACCGACCGCCGTACGGAGGCGAGTCGAGAGTTATTCTACTGGCCATTGGAATATCTTTGGAAGTGCCAAACAAGAAAGGAGTATATGCAAAGTAGCAGGCCGTGGAATTTACGGAGTATGGTTGCGACAATTTACTCGTGAAAATGTACGACTTACATGCTGTAAGTTAGGCGAACACTTTTGGACACATGTATTAGGCGACACGAGTCAATCGAGCTGGACGTCTCGTAACAGGTAAGTGGTGAAATGTTTCAAATAAATTATTGTTACATTGGGGAGGGGGGGGGGGGGGGGGGGGGTACGCGTACTCTTCAATTTCATCTGTTTTCTATTTTCACACTGCTTAGAGTATGCTTTATATCTACTGTATACAGCTCTTTACATTAAATTCATGTATCAGTAGAAAGGATTATAAATTCAATAAATAATACACGAGTTTATAGAAAAGATTTTGAGTTTATTTTCTGATAAATAGTTATTGCTGATTTTATTCCCTCTCCCATTCCTATACACTGATACATTTACAATTCTTGTTTTCTATTTTCACGATTGTCTAACAAAAAAGGAGTGTATGTTCTATGTATGTTTTCCAATTCTTTATTACATCCTAACTTCTAAACGCTCTAACCAATTTAGAAGTGTGTAGTAATGTTGGAATCGTTATATCATCCCGAGTGTTACAGAATATTTATACTGACCAAATATCGAGTTGTCTAAATATCCGAATCTCTGAATGTCAATAGATTAACATAAATATATCGTGTTTATTATCTAATCAAAGGTCTGATTGAGTCCATTCCAAAAATGTATATGCATCTATATGAATAAATACATAAACTACAAATATATTATCAGAAACCGTAATAAAAATAATTATAAATACAGTAGCTCACTTTTTTTAACGGAAGACGTGTTTTTATTCCTATCACTTGTTCATTTTTATCATTCAAATATATTTTTTTGTTAATTTGCAATTTTTATATTATATTATGATAATTTGCAATGTAGAAATAGCTATACTAGTGTTATTCTACATTGTTTTTTTTCTAAAAATATAATATGCTCTATGCATTTTAGCCAATAAATAGAATAAATAAATAAAATGAAATAGTAAAAACATAATGGTGCATCTGCGACGGGCAGCAACTATTCAGTATCATAGAGCTGATGTAATATGCAATGAACTAGATGCGCCCGGGAATTGTGTCATGTCACATCCCCGTAGACGCTTTGCTTGACTGTCAAGTCACGAATGTCACGTAAGCCAATTCGACGAATTATTTATTTATCACAGAAGCAGCCGTTATATCACGTTGCCCATTTTGTAGAAACCACTAAATTGTGAATGTTACAAGAGAAAAAAAATACCGCCCTATATTTTTTTTAAATTTCATCTGCATGACATTACATGTAGTATTAAATATTTTATATTTATCTGCACACATCAGCAATAACTAATTATCAGAAAAAAAATCAACGTCTTATTAATAAACTCGTGTATTATTCTGTGAGGGACCACCCCTCACAAGACTCCAGGTTGTTCGGTGTGAGGTGGTGGTATCAACTTACGAGTTATCTCCGTATTGAAAGGCAGTTTTGATGTGAAGTAGAAGGAATTTATTGATCGAAGGTTTGAATATTGCCAGTTATAGAGCTTGCCGAATAGTTTACGTTGACGCGAGTGTATCGATGCGCGACTGCGGTTACGAGGATATACGGATGAGGATTGTATGTGTGCTCCTAGTATCTTGTACTGGGCACGGCTCGAGTCTGTGGAATTACAGACTGATGCTTCGAGACTCAGGGAGAATGAGGAAAGGAAACCAAAGAGCCGGATTCGTTGACCTAACTCGTGAGAGAGAGTGCCGAATATGCCGTCGCAACCTTGGGGGAAGGTGATCACTCGGGGAATGATAATTTGGTTGCTTTTCGCTGGTTTATATAGGCCATGAAATGATGCAATCCAAAATATTCCGAGTAAAAGTATTGTTTCATCGTGCTGATTCATAGCTGCACGAGTCAAAATAATAGCTGAATCGTGTCTGTGGATTTCACTGGAAATCGATGCATTTGTTGATCGCATGTAATGGACTTAAGGTCCGTTACAATTAATTAAATATTATAATCGTTTCTACTGAGACGTAAATTTAATGTAAAGGGCTGTTTACTGTAGAAATATATCCATAAGTCAAACAATGAATATCCATATGAACAAAACTTCGAATGTGTATAATTTCAATACGACATGGAAAAATGAGTTCAACTTTGATATTTACTTCTTTACATAAGTAATTTTTTTTCAATTTTTATTTACAACAAAAAAAAATATTTAGGAAATATTTTTACAGAATGATTTTGCGTCACTCCTAACTAGGCAGTGCCTGTGTTCCAAGGAAAACCCATATTTTATATGATATTATTTTAAATTGTAAAGTTTAGTCTTATGAAATGAAATTAATTGCTACAAGTCCTTGTTACACTCTAGGTACACCTTTCAAACAAAAATTCCCATTATCCAAAATTATACCTTACAGTAAAAGTATTACATTAAAAAAATTAAAATAATAGTTTAATTTTTTTTACTAAATACACGCTTTATACAGGCACCTATGTCAATATTTACACTATTTACACTCAATATTTACAATTCAATATATAATAGGTTTGTTATAACCTTGAAACCTGATCGTGTTCAAAGTCCATTACGTGAACTTTCTCACAAATGGAAACACGACTATGATACGATATTCCATCATGGAATGCCAGTTCCTGTCTTCCGGCTTTATTATCAGACCTTGAAACGTAATCGTGGTCAAAGTTCATCACAAGACCTTTCTAACAAGTCCAAAAACGGCTATGATACGATATTCCATCATGGAATGCCAGTGCCTATCTTCCAGCTCCATCATCAGACCTTGAAACCTAATTGTTGTCAAAGTTCATTCCAAGACTTTTCTAACAAGTCCAAACACAGCTGTGATACGATGTTCCATCATGAAGTTCCAGTTCATATCTTCCGACTCCATCATCAGATCAGTTCGACAGTACCAAAAAATTAACATTGTTCGTTTTTCTCCGTAGCCGTTCAAATAAAAATCACGACCAAGGTCCGGGGAGTGTGAAAGATCTTTCATTACCCAAAGCCAACTATTTCAATGGCAGCCATCGCAACTTATGTGCTCGGGACTTATGTGCTGAGGCATTATCTTGGTGAAACAATTTTGGCGATTTTGCCTCTTCGTTTTTCACATATTTCGTTTCGCATTTTTTATATGTTTATCATAGCTCCTTGTTATAGTAGCTCCATGATCAAGGTATTCTATCATTACGACCCCTTTACTGTCCCAGGAAATAGAACCCAAGTTTATTTGTTAGTTTATTAGGTACTGATTTTACATTTTTTAACGCCCCTCGTGTGTAGTGTCGAAGATATAATACATAAAATTGTTCATACTGGGTTGGCCAGTTCATACCTCCTGAGTAGGGTGAGCATACGAGCGCCTTCCCGACTCGCGCGCGCTCACTTAACTTTTTACGTACCAAGGTTCAACACTAACTATGGTTCCAATTCGTTATTGCCGCGCGTTATGCATGCATACAATGTATGCTTTAACGACATTGACATATTTAAGGACCAAAATAGTCGATGCTTTGTTAAGGAGGTACGTGAAAAGCTGATTATCAGATCGGATTGAATTAGCATGCACATACAAGCACTCACAAGCGCATTCGCACTACAGATACAGACACCCACACACACATACATACATGCACACACACATACAAACCCACATACACGCAAACATACACGCTCTCCATCACACAAACACACACCAACACCCATAAACTCGCACATAGCGATTTTAACTGTTAGTTTTTAATTCTTTTTGGTTTTCTTTGTATTGTATTGTTTAGTATTTTTTGTAATCGTTATATATTATGCTTATATGTATTTTTTATGCTGTATGTTTTAACAAAAATAAAATAAAATAAAAATAAATATACTTACAGATGATTTTTTTTTGGCAAGTACGGTTTCATGGATCGGGTAGACACCCTATTATAACGAATATTAATCACATTTAATTTCAAACGCAATTGTCCCGGCTAAACCCAGCCCTAAGATAATATTCTCGGAGTTCCCATGGCAAATAGTTGTCCGTTTTCTCTTTCTCTCTCCCTCTCTCTCGCACTCTCGCTCTCCCTATTATTATATCAGCTATATACTGAAGTTTAGCAACTAGTAATTAGGAAGGATTTAGCTGCGCCACTGCGCTACTCTAAGTTTGCGGTTGTAGACGGGTGTGTCACACTTTAATTACTTTGTTAAAGCTACTGGTGCTTTGAGATTACCGATGTTTATTCTTAATAGCTCCGTTAAAGTAGCATATTTGTATTAAAGCTCTAACTCGAAAGTGTAGTTTGGGGTGTATAATCTTTATTTATAAACGGTTATGTTACAGGTCGATTATTACATTTGGAGCCGGTTGAATGTTCAGTGTGTAGGGTGGCTCAAGGGAAACTTAGCGATTAAATTTTAGTAGGTATACATATGAAAGAAATTACAAAATTTATTAGTACGTAAACAGAGCTGCTGGGTTGGCCACGAAGACCTATTCTGGTCGGTTCAGGGTCGGTCACACTCACGGGTCAACACCCATCCGACGGCCTCCACGCACGGGGTGCGAACCAGGGTAGGACTCTGGCCTTGGTCAGTTTCCCCTGGGAATCAAACCTCTGGCGCTCCTGGACGGTCTGCGCACCGTACGGCGCAAGCCAATCGATTGTGCACTCTGACTAACAGTCGGGGGAGTCTGGAAGCTGTACGGTATAGAGCGGGAGTGGTTGCGTACCTTACGGCGACTGCTCTTGAAATGACCATCGGCCATCCGATCCTGGGTGAAAGCCGGGCAAAGGACGCCGTGGTCCGCGATGGATTCGGTATACACCGTTTCACCGCTTCGTAAGGAAGAGGACCGCGCAAGCGACCTCGAACTCGGAACCAATCGAGAGACCCGAGAAATCTGGTCACAATATTGGTAGTTAGGGCGCGAGTGTCGCCCTATTACTCGCTATCTCGCGGTAAGGCGTTGGTCTCTAACGGGTTGTGGCGTAGCTAGATGATGGACTGTTTTGTCCCAAGTCTTCTACGCTCACTCCAGGGAGATAGAACGACTAATCTTTAAAACTTCCTGTGGTGACGGGCTCGCCCGCTGTAGTCGACAACCCAAGTAGTACGTAAACAGAACTTTATGTACTTTTAACGTTAGGATCCTATGGATCCTCACTGTTAATTTATTGTTCTTTAAGGTTGCGATACACTGTTGAATCTGCCATTGCAGCACATTTAGGCGGTCACACCGGTGACGTAATGAAAAACAGAGAAGTTGCTTGATGGAAAGTTTAATAAAGACTGTTTGTCGCGAGCTATTCTCGCGCCGAATATACATTTTTGCAAATGGCAATGATTACACTTTTAATTACTCTACTTTATGTCTACTTTATGCCTACTTCTACTTTATGCCTATGTCAACATTGATTGCCGCTGTGCAAGAGCGGGCCTTTTGAATAATTTTATTGTGGCATACTCGCTACAGTACCCCTCACCAGATAACGCAATACAATATTAACATGTAATCATAACCTAGGCATAGTTGAAAAATATTTATTCTTTTATTTATATATAAAAAATGCATACATATTTTGTATTTTTTAAAAAAAAAAAACTATGAAGTAAAGTGAACATGCAAAAAATATGTAACCGTTGTAAAATGGAATGTACATGTAGCGATTTAAACATTTTTTCAATAATAGTTATACAAGCGGTAGGTAAAATAATAGTCATCAAGCGGAGGGTAAAATCCTATTGTTAGATGGCGCAGCGCGCTCAACGCTTGTCTAACTTTTAATTACCAGTCAATTGTTTTTAATTCTCAAAAAAAACTTTTTTTTAATGTCTATTTTTGTTTTCTTCATATTTTTTTAATCAAAAGTTGCTTTTTTGCTCGTATACATTCACCCACTTCAAAGATATCGCTAATAAAACTCACCGGTAGATAAATTATTTATTTAAAATGAGGGATAAATAAATAAATATCTGTTTAGTAAGCATGTAGTCTAACTATATTCTGATCAGCAAGAAAAAAACGCAGAAAAGAGTCAATCGGCATTTTGTCATTGTGCTTTTAGAGTTAGACAAGCAAGACAGAGCGCGACCGCGGAGACGCCTCGCTGGCAAATGAAAGAATGAAACTTAATAAGCATGCTTACGGTTCCCTAGATTGTTAAAACTGCTTGACAAGCACGCATTTTTTCCCAGTGCGCGATGCGCGGCGCTGCTCCGGCAAATGAGTGTATAAATGCCTGACAAGCATGCCTAATGTGTCATTAAGCCACGTCAAGCGTTGTTTGTCAAAGACGTAAATGCTTGCTAAGCAATTTTGATAATCTAGGAAGCCTTAATGCCTTAATGCGTGCCTTTTAAATCGTGACGCCATTCTCTATTACTTTCATTTGAGATCGAACTAGATGCGAAAGTGATAGAGATGGTTTTTCATCCGATTAAAAAATTAACACCCTGCAAATTCAAAAAGTAATAAAATAAAGCCTAGTATTCAAATAACTTGCTAGTTTGTAACCCTCCGTCAGGCACACCTCTGGGCCACCTGAATTCGGGCGCAATGTGCCCTGGAGGCACAAGTTTGGAAATGGCCGCTATTAAATACTTGTATTCATATCAATTCTCGAAAGTAAACGCTGACCTAAATAGGGATATATACTAAGGGAATATGTGAAATTTGTTGCAAAAAATACGTTTAATACATTTAAAATTAAAAATATAACAAGAAATATTAAAAAATTCAAAATAGACCGCTTCAAACATTAAAATAATATAAAAACATGTATTGTAAGGCACTTGAGTACAAAACAAATTTATCTCTATTGTATAATAAAACGAGTTCAATAAATAATTGTAATAGAATTGTGGCGTATACCACAAATTCAAATAAGTATAGGTACATACAGCATGATGTGATATCAATTCTAGTTATAATGTAATTCATTTTTCGTATATAGATGACTCAAAGAATTTATCAAAACGCGTCTTTCACACGTGTCTTAGATAATTGGCGGTATTGTATTGACGGAAATTATTCTTATTATTGACGTTGAAATATGCTATTAACGTTGAAATATTTTAATATAAAATAGTGCATTGTTACCTAATAAAATCAATCTTCTGTCACACTCTCAAATGGGTAAGTCGCTCTTTCTATGTAAAATGTAACCTCCAATAAACATGATCAAATATTACCATTTGTGACCTCTCTACTCGCTATCTCTTAAAACATCGAGATAAAACGGATTCGAAGATTTATCCCTGGACGTGTTCACGGACATTGTCATCAACTACCATGCCAGGGCGATACAAAATAAATAGGAAATACGCACATTAACAAATATAAAAGGATCGGGCGCATTGAACCTGACAGGGTACGGACGATGCTTCTACTTTCTCCAGCGTCAGATAAGAAACTAAGTAGGGGATTCAACGCTTCGCCGTGAGTGGCGGCATCAGACCCCGCTTTGGCTGGGATGGTCAAATAAAAGTTTCCGACCTGTGCTTGTCAGATCATGTGCGCCCGGCGGAGGGTTCATTGATTCACATATTTGGTATATACACTATGACAGGGGCCCAATTCAGTTTTTCCTAATTCTAATTGTAAATTAAACATTAAACGAAGCCAAAAGGAAGCGACGAGATCTGGAAGATCAGGTAAGTTAACTGTGGCTAATAAAATCTTTGCGCATCTTGATATTATAGTGTCGCAAAACACCACATTTTCATTGCGATGGTATTACAATACCCAAATCCCCAGAAATCTCGAATGTGCGTACACCTTAGTTAGGCATAATAATGTGTTATATAAACCCTTTGAATATCTGATAAGAGCATAACATATGTAAATACGCGGAATACCCACTAATGCCCCAAGCTCCGTTACATAATACGAAGTGTTATACCTGATACTTCGCAAACGTTAATGCGTTAAGGAAGGCCTATTGAAGCGCCGCGACCCTTGCGGTCTTTCCAGCTCTGAGAATTGGCAGCTACACATATTATATATATATATATATATATATATATATATATATATATATATATATATATATATATATATATATATATATATATATATATATATATATATATATATATATATATATATATATATATATATATATATATATATATATATATATATATATATATATATATATATATATATATATATATATATATATATATATATATATATATATATATATATATATATATATATATATATATATATATATATATATATATATATATATATATATATATATATATATATATATATATATATATATATATATATATATATATATATATATATATATATATATATATATATATATATATATATATATATATATATATATATATATATATATATATATATATATATATATATATATGTGTGTGTTCAACGTAGATTGTCACGATAAACAAAGAGACATCTAACTGTGTTTCCTTACCCTTGGTGTTTAATTTCAGCTGAGAACGAAATAACGATATTTATAGAGAATAAATCGCTCGGGCCATCAATTTAGCTTGGTACATGGCACCCGGAAGTCTAATTTATTTATTTTATCTATTTCTTCCTAAAAATACGATAGAAAGTTCGATAAACTCTATAGTCACCTTTCAACATAATATTTTTAAGTTCAGCGCTGTAGATAGTCAAGAAATTTTCAAGTCCGGTTACGGTTGGCAACAATTCTACTGTTTCTCTATAGCATTATATTTTAGTGGAATCTATGTTTTTCTAATTCTCTTTGAGCTATTAAAAGAGAAAAACATCGGGCTTATTGTCGCTTGTTTAGTGTCACTTCGTTCACGGCCTTTAATACCAGTTCGTATAAATGATAACGGCAAGCGAAAATAGCATTTTGATTTTACATTTTTACTCGAGGAGGGTACAAAACCGTTATACAGGTAGTTATAACCGTTATAACTACCTGTATAACGGTTTTGTACCCATGCATAAATTATGTTATACATAGTATTTTCTTTTTAGGTTTTTTTTCTATTTTCAGCGAGTTATTCGCCATCTTCGGAAAAAAACTCTATTGCTGTAGTGATTGTGGCCTTCAGAGAGCCTTAAATTTTAAAAAAAGCTCATTAAACTTGAAGATATGGCCTATAAAACTTGACAAAACAGACTGAAGAATTTGATGACTTTTGTGCGTTTTTTTTCAAAACTCCGCCATTTTGATAAATATTATTTTTTAACCACCCTGGGTCATTGTCTAGGCAATACGTTTTACTTTATTGAGCTTTTATTTGATTTCAAGCTCTGTGAAGGTCGCAATCACTGCAGCAACGAAGGATTTTTTTAAAGACTTCAACGATTGCGACTAACTTGCTTAAAATAAGAAAAATGTGGTTTTTTAAATTTTCCATTTATATATTAATTATGAATAAATATATCCCTAAATTTTTAAAACATTCAATGCAATACTTTTCTTTTAAAAAAATCTCAAAAATCACCTTTATGTTAGGCAATCACAATGGGTGTGCCCATAAAAAAGAAAATATAATTAGGGCTACCTACAATAAAATATTTTTTTTTCCAGAAATGTTAAATGACCCTTTTATTCCTGAAGTTTCATTAATGTCCGATACAATTATTATAGAAATATAGGTGCTTTAAAGATTACTTTATCCAGATGCACGGTTTAAAATATACTTAGGTACACTGAAATAAAGACGAAGACTAAGGAGCAAGCCACGCACAACGGACGTAAGACTCGGACAGGGCGCAGATGTGAAGAAACGTGTCTGCGACCTGCCCAGTCTACGCCCCGTCTTTTCTATATGTTTTGCGTCGCGTCTTTTATATACATTTTGCATGAAAGTTTTTGAAACAGACTTCACGGCCGGGACGTGTCCGAGTCTTACGTCCGTTGTGTGTGGCTTTGCGCTTAAGAGCTTAATGGCCCGAACGATTAAAATGCGCGCGGCTCAGTTTTTTATAAATATCAGTTGCCCGCCTGTTAAATGTTTTGCAGTGGCGTTGCACCCTGTTTATAATGGGCGGCTCGTCGCCTACGTGAATGCGCATATCGAATCATGAAACTCCAGACTATACGTGGTCATATTGAGTGGATCTCACCGTACCGTACCGTATTTAGGCAGCCAACGGTTTCGCACAGCTTGGGCCATATGAACTGCTCGTTTCCTTCGGTCGGCTCAACTCACAGTTCGACACTCATCCGGTAGCCTCGCGAACCACAGCTGCGTCTTGGACAGGGGGCATCGGATCCAGTGGGGGGGCGTCTGTGCTGCCGCTGCTGAGCGGAATGCGCATTGTGCGGCGTTAGCCAATCGACTGTGCATTACGGCAAATAACCGGGGGTCAAAAGGGAGCCTAAAAAACAGTCTTATACGTTTCCTAAGCAACTAGGGTTGTCGACTACAGCGGGCGAGCCCGTCACCTCAGGAAGTTTTAACGATTAGTCGATTATCTCCCTGGAGTGAGCGCAGAAGACTTGAGGACAAAACAGTCCACCGTCTAGCTACGCCACAAGCCCGTAAGAGGCCAACACCTTAACCGCGAGATAGCCAGGAGTGTTACCCGCGGGCCTACACTCACGTCCTTACTTTCAATTGTGACCAGATTACTCCGGTCTCTCGATTGGTTACGAGTTCGAGGTCGCTTGCGCGGTCCTCTCCCTTACGAGGCGGTGAAACGGTGTTTACCGAATCTATCGCGGACCACGGCGTCCTTTGCCCGGCTGTTCACCCAGGATCGGGTAGCCGATGTTCATTTCAAGAGCAGTCGCCGTAAGGTCCGCAACCACCCCCGCTCTATAGGAAACAGTACTGCTTCCAGACTCCCCCGACTGTTAGTCAGAGTGCACAGTCGATTGGCTTACGCCGCACGGTGCGCAGACCGTCCAGGAGCGCCACAAGGTTGATTCCCAGGGGAAACTAACCATAAGGCCAGAGTCCTACCCAGGCTCGCACGTCATGCCTGGAGGCCGTCGGATAGGTGTTGACCCGTGAGTGTGACCAACCCTGAATAGAATGGGTCTTCGTGGCCAATTCAGCAAGGCCCACTTAACTTATTAACTCCCACGTTTCCTAAGCAGCGGGGGTTGTGAAATTGACGTCAATGGACGCCACGGTCTGCGATGAATTCGAACTGAATAACTGCTAAGATCTGGTAGAGGCCGCGCAAGTGACTTTGAGTTAGTGACCAGACTGGAGGAGGTAGAAATCCTGCCAAATATATTAGTGAGGGTTTGAGGTCAGCACGCTGGGTTCACTTCCCAATGCCTCGCGGCAAGGCGTTGGAAGCACGGGCTCGATAGCGGACTGTCGACAATCCCGGAAGAGGAAAAAAAACACTCGATATAAAAGTAAAACAGAGGTGTTTTGCGATATTCGTGATTGTAATAAAAAAACATCTTATAATTCTCACAGGACCCGCCTTTACTTTGCTATTTTGGGCACCCCCTCATCCTCGCATGTCTCTCCTTCCGCCCGGGTAGTACGCCTACGCCTCTGCCGCGATAAATTATGAATACCTGATACAGCGCCAGCCACTGTAAAGAGTTTGCCAACAAACACCGCAAACGAAAATCATAAACTTATTCAAGTGGTAGTTAATTGAACGAATTTAATCCAATGAAAGGCTGGTTTTACATCGTCATATTTCGGGAAAGGGGCGAATTTCGAAAGTCGAGTTCAGCCCATTGTTTACGGCGGAACTTTAGATTTTATACTACGTAAAATGGAAAGCAAACTTCGTAACCATTTATTTTTTCTTCGATGTAAAGATTTTCGCAGATTAACTGAATCGTGCAATATTTTCAAAAAACCCTAAATTAAACACACTCCAATATTAAACACACGAACCACTTTGGGTGTTTTAATCGTGTATTTGTTCAGTCATTGTAGGACTTAGATGTAACGGTAACTCAGTTATTCGTGCAGAATAATTTTCTGTAATAAAAAAAAAAAACTAATATTAAAAAAAATTTTTTTCAGGAAAAATATAACTTGATTTTTAAAATAATTTTTTTTTTGATTATTTGATTTTAATTCAAATTTATTAGCAATATTCGTAGTTGTATAAAAACATAGAATCATTTTCTAAATTAAAGGCAGTCTTTGCAGAAGCACGGACATATATAAACTCATACACTCAGGACATATATGTAGGTATACACTCATACACCTATATACCCTGTTCCACTGTCCACAAGAAAGATGGAAACAAAGGCGTTTAAAAGATTTATTAAACAAAAGCTGCAATCCACACATGCTTTCCATAATCTGGGTGATTTTTTTGAGAATAAAAAGCGAAACCTATTTCAAATGAGAATAAAATTAATATGTAATTTTCGGGTACCTCATTTTAGTTCTTATTGTTTAATGATAATATTATGAATTTATTATTTAATATGTGGATTACAATGTGTAATTTAACATACCTGATCATATACATACGTTGTTTTTTCCAATCTTGTTTTGATACTTCCTATTGTGTGATTATTTTTTGTATAAAGTGCCTAAGATGATTATTAATATTTTTATAATAATTATCTATTTCATATGTTTATTCATGTACAAGGATTCAGTTCTATTTTTTTAAATTTTATTTGTCTACCGTGTAAAGCCGTCTTTAGTCAACGCTATTATCGAATTAATATTTATGCTTTAATAGTTTTATATCTACATAATATTAATACATTACTAGCAACTGACGAATTCTAATATGCGATAATTAGCTTTAATTCATAATTGATGCTTTTATTGTATATTCTGAATGAATAAATTGAATACTGAATACATATTTTACTAGTCTTTCAATCACTGGCTGAAGTAAGCATTAATGTGTAAATAATCAAGTACTTAAAGCTGAATTAATATTAAAAACTAGGAGGTTAGAAAAATATAGGATAAGGAATATTGAATAGTGGTATTTAATCAAATGTATCATTCATACTGACATACGCAAACAATGTCGGTAGGTAACTACATACAGTGCCGAAAAAAAATTATTAACACCTCCGCAGCAATAAAAAAGTGGACATGGGGGCTCTCTAGACGATCAAGCATGCTTGTCAAGCTTCGCATCACGGGCTGGGAGGAGATCGTAAACCGCAGGAAATATGCAAATATTTTTTAATTGATATTCACCAAAAATGCCTAATTTTGTAGTTTTATACCTGAGAGTCACGTTAATTAGACTTAATTGGTTGATAAATGACGTGACTCCCTGGTATTGTTAAAAATTAGGCAATTTTGGTGAATACTTATTTTTTTCATATTTCCTGCTATTCTATCCTCTACCAGCCTGTGACGCGATGTTTGACAAGCATGCTTGATCGTCTAGAGAGCCGCTAAACTCCTTGTCATAATTTAACTTGCTGTTTCAACCATAATAATAAGGAAAGAAATCGGTCATGACTATCTGTTAGAGATAATTACTAGCCAGCCTTCTCCGAGCAGCTAACAGCTAGCTTGTCCCTTGGAATAGTTCAGGAAGGTTGTAAGATTTGTTTTTTTTTAAGTTCTTAGAAGGTTAAGCTATAATATATTTAGTTCTAATGCCTATGATAGATCGAAAGAAACTGAAAATTAAAGAGAAACCCTATGCCTTGACACTGCTTAAAAGGGGACTCCGTGATTTCTGTAACGAGAGATTTGGGAGTGTCAAGAGATACCATCTTTCAACTCAAGCGCCTAAGGTGACTTGGACTCAACTCAAGATGACTTGAATTCAACTCAAGCGCTCAAGACTCGTCTGGGTTGTTGCCACCTGGGACAGCAACACAGAGAAAGCCAGGTTCTGGAACGCCTAAGATGACTTCTTCAAGGATGAAAAAGCTTTTGAGGCGATAAGGAATGGAAAATCTTTTTTTAACCGCAGTCCGACTTAAAAACAAACAGCCTGAGCTCCTCAACGATGTCACTAATAGGACCATTCGTCAAAGCCTGCACAAGGATCTTCGATTACAAAGTCACCGTGCGGCAAAGAAGACCCTTATTACAGAAAAAATGAAGAAGGATAGGCTTGAATAAACATCTGAGACTTGCAACAAAGCTATATTTAACAGTGAGAGAACTTCAAAATTGGTCATGGCTAGATCAAAGATGGTGAGCCATCCGAAAGTGTGTCGCGGTATGACCCGTAAGCGTGTCGCGGTGACTCCAAGATTGTGATTGTGTGGAGTGCATTTGGTGGAAACAACGGTCGGCAGGTCTGTTTTTCCTCAAGAATAACATCATGAGAGCGAGCATTTATGTATATTGATGTTTTGAAGCATTTCATAAATATTGTGCTCATTCGTATGTGTGTATCCACACCGGCGCCCCTGCCCACTGGTAGTAAAATTTCTCAAAAACCATAATGGGCTCGATTGCGTTTCTCTTGAACTAAAATCGGAAATTAGTTCGTGTGAACGAGACAGAGAAGTACATCGGAGCGGAATGTGAAATGATCGGTTGTCACTTTTCCGCATTAATACTACCCACCGAAGTTAAAGCAGCTAAATCTAACACCGCTAGAAAAGTGTTCAAACTTATTCGGGCGTCTATAAGTTCGACAGGTAGTTTAGGTGCGGGAAAATCGACGACAGTTCATTTCATAATCCTTTCTAACGTATTACTCTGTCTCGTTCGGTTGAACTAAGTTTATATTTTAGTTTACGAAGAAACGCGATCGGGCCCAATATTAGAGTGACCAAGTAACTCTAGGACCTAAATTCAATAGAAAATAGGTGAAACCAGGTGAAATAGTCGACACTAAGCTCTAATCAGTGATCTAAAAGACGTGCTGAGGTGAAATCGGAAATCGAAAATACCGCCTACTTCGCTAAATTGACCGAACCGTTGACCAATCATCAGCAAATGGTGATGAAGTCTAAGGGGTACATGACAAAATATTAATAAACGGAATATATTAAAAAACGACTTGAAATGTCAGATTTTGTAGTTATATGAATATGTATTTTTTTTGCCCCACAGAATATAAATAAAAATATATTATAATAAATCGATAACTAAAGGTTTGAATATTAAAATTATTATTGCAATAGGGAAGCGAACAGAAATTTTATAATTTTCAAATGTTGGTATAATTTACATGGTTATGATTGCAGTTAGGACTTAAAATACAACGCAAGATTTGAAAAATAAATAATGAAAATGTATTTTGATTTGGTCATTTTTAATCATCTCTTCTAGTTGGTTGTACAAACTTGGTGCAATATAGTTTGAATTCCTTTAGCTAAATCACGTATTTATTATAGCACTTGTGTAGTCTTAGGAAGCACCTAGATTAAGATTTAGGATTTGTTGTGTCCTATGCAAATTATCGTGATTTTTACGAATGTGGCAAAATACTACATTTTATAATGTAAAATTTCTCTAAATGGCCTTAGGGACGCATTTCTGTGATTTCATTAATACGTCCATTGTTATTAATTCATTAGAGTATCCGCCACTGTCGATAATCCAGTACCTTAGCAGATACTGCCATTTATGTCCACCTTATCTCTTCACCATTTATTCTTCTAATAATCATGATTTCTTTAGATTTTGTTAGATTATTTAAATCAAATTTAAATGTCTATGTCTTCTATAATTCGAAAAATAGTAATCTAAAATTGGAAAAATAGTACTCCGCGTTGGTTTAATGTTTCAAAGTATCTTCCTCGCAAAATGATGAATATCCTCTATGGTCGCTAAACTTCTATTGTTTCTATTTTTCCATTAGGTTACTGACAATCTATCAGGATAAAAAAAATCGGTTGTCTGTAAAGTCGGTTTACTGACGATAGTTGAACGTGACAACGTCATAAGAAAATACTGATGGAATGGTTGCATTTGAAGCAGTTTCATTTAAGATTCTGATATTGTTTATTACAAACACCCAAAAATATATGCTTTTATACTCACCGATTTGACTACAACATGTAAATGTATTATTGTATAGCAGTATAATTCTATAATTGTTTATTGTTAAAAGTTTATTGTTTTTTTTTAATTTGAAAGTTTGAAATCAGTTTGAAATCTCAAACTGTTAAATAACGGTTTGAGAAGCGTTTGAGCACGCTGCGCCATCTAGCGGTAGGTAATACGTCGTAAATAAACAATATCAGCGACAACCGCTAGATAGCGCATCGTAATGATAGCTTTTCATACTTTTTAAAATAAAAGTTGCTTACTTCGTTGCACTTCGTTGTACCCACAAGAAAATTGTCCGTTCAGTAATATCATTCCGTATATCAAGAATACAAATAAAATTATGTCAAGAATTTAAATCAATCTAGTGATTTTCATTCGTACTATTTTAGACTGAGGTTAGTAAATAATTCTTGTCGCAACCGGTAGATGGCAGCATTTAAATTGAATAATAAATATTATAATAAATGGAACGCCTCAAAGCGAGGTAACGCCGCATGAGTCATGTGTTTTCGTGCGTGCAGCATGCTCCATCGATTTATAAGAAGTTGTCACGTCAAAAGGTCGTTTTTTCTGCTAAAACGTGAGTGCCCTACTCTGATATCAGACAAGCAAAATATCAGACACCAAGGCCAGGAGCACGGTGAATTATTTAGTACAGGCGGTACACTACAAATATTTGTTTAGGATTTAAGAGGAAGAATAATTATACATATGTAAAATAACACTGCAAATCTTTGTTGTACATATAATAAACGTTCTTATGCTACACGGCCCGGAGGCATAGTGGTTAGGTCGCCTGATCTTACACTGTATGGTTCAATTCCGGGCTGGGTCACCATTTTTCGTAGAGATAAAATTAACGGAATTGCATTTTCAATTCTGTCGATCAAATGCAAAACAAAACACACACTTACACACATGTTACACGCATATATACATATAAACACGTCAATAAACCCGCCCATTGGAGTAAAAACGAACAAACGTACTTGCACTTATCTGGCCATTCCTTCCCAATTCCGGTCCAAAATCGGTATTTTTTTTTGTTCAGCTTCATGCAAGATTCACATCTTGAAAAAAAAGGATTTTATATTTGTTTATTTATTTAAACTTATCCTATTCTCTCTCTCTCTCTCTCTCTCTCTCTCTCTCTCTCTCTCTCTCTCTCTCTCTCTATATATCTCTCTCTCTCTCCCCCCTCTCTCTCTCTCTCACACACACACACACAAAAAAGAGTGTAATATGTTCAGGGTTCATCTAAGCATAATTTCCGTTTGTTTATTCCACCATAAATTCTAAATCTTCAAATCGACTTAGAAGTATGCTACATTGTCGGAATCGTTATGTTTTATCGAGTGTCATAGGGTACCTTGACTGTACAAATATTAAGTAAATAGTTGTCTAAATATCCAAATCTCTAAATGTCAATCAATTAACATAAATATATCGTGTTTGGTGTCAAATGACAAGGTCTGATTGAATACATATCGAAAATACAGATATTTCTATATTGATAAAAATGAATATAGAAATATGAGGCTGAAAATGAGTTTCGGAAGAATCCCTTCGCTTTCACCAAAAAAAGCTTTCAAAGAGGAACAGGGTATAATCAAGATAAACTCAGATGAGGTGTTCAACTATTTTAAGTCCACATATACCGCCCCGGAGGAACATATAACTTACAGGGATCCACCAGCTCTGAAGCCAAAAGAACCTGTTCTAGCATTCGATACTGATTCACCAACAATGGAGGAGCTGGAATGTCACATAAAAAGGAAACCAAATAGTTCCGCCCCAGGGCCAGATGGCATACCATATATCGTTTACAAAAAATGTCCATCAGTGCGTAAACATATGTTGAACATCTTCAAAAGAATATGGACAAACAGAGATGTGCCAGATTGCCTAGGTAAAGCCAAGTTTGTTCTTATACCTAAAATAAAAGAAGTTACTGATCCCAAGGATATTAGACCTATAGCCCTTACAAACACAATTTCCAAAATATTCTTCTCCATTATACAAGCCAGATTACTCAAACACATGTGTACCAATGACTATTTACCGAAAAAATATCAGAAAGGTTTTCTCCCAAGAGTTTCAGGATGTCTAGAACATAATTCCTTGCTAACTGAATGCCTTAAAGATGCAAGAAAGAACGAGAGACAAATAACTGCCACGTGGTTGGATTTTGAAAATGCCTTTGGTTCGGTGCGCCACGAATTACTATTAAAGGCGCTTGAATGGTATAATGTGCCACCTTTGATCTGCAATATAATAGCATCCTATTACAAAAAGCTTTCCTTCGTAATACAATTAAAAGGTGAAGCGGAGAAGACACCTGAAATTCACTATGGCGTAGGACTCTTCCAGGGTTGCTGCCTCTCTCCGGTGGCATTTAACATTGTTATCAACATTCTAATTGATACCCTTGTCGTAAAAGAAAGTAAATGGGGATACAGGTTCAAATACGGAGACAAATACATGGCGGCTATCCTGGCATTTGCGGACGACATAACACTATTAACCCGCAATCCAAAACAAAACCAAGCACTTCTCAAAGTAGTAGACGACTATTGCGAATGGACCAATGGAATGAAGATTAAACCGGCAAAGTGCTACTGTTTGAACTTAGTAAGGAAGGGTACAAAATTTATCTCAAACGACCCGGGTCTGACAGTGTCTGGTAAAACAATCGCAACAGTGGCTGATGAAGCTCCTTTCAAGTTTCTAGGGAAAAAAATCACTAGCAGAGGAAAGGAGCATCCCACCGAGGACATTGTCAAACTTTTTGATGAGTACCTTTGCCGAACTGACAATCTTCCCCTCCTTGGTACACATAAGGCATGGATCTACGATAACTACTTGACATCAAAACTTTTATGGCCATTTCTTGTCTATGACTTCTCTAAGCAAAATCTTAATAAATTAGACTCTAAAGTGACCAGATCCCTGAAATCATGGTTTGGCCTGGCTCACCCAGCTGACCCATCAACTCTATTTAGATCTCACAACAACTTTGGACTAAACATTAAGAAACCGTCAACGTTTTATCAAAAGGCGAGAATAGCCAAACGATGTATACTCAAAGACTCCAATGATAGTGCCATTCGAGCCCTACCGAACACATCGCTATCAGATAAAATGGAATCAAGACTCGACTTCTACAAATCATTCCAAGTTGGTATCCGCACTAATAGAGCTGGACTGGGTATGGAAACAGCTAAGTCTGACAAAGAAGTACTGAAAGATTTTGCCCAGGAGGACATGGTGCAAGGTTTCAAACTGCACGCCTTGAACTTAGAAATGCAGAATGACTGGTTGACTGTGGGTGACTTCTGCATCCCCCCTGCATTGAAGTGGAAATCCCTAATATACAACTGGTCCCCTGAACTGCTTAAGTTCTACCTAAATGCGTTCCAACTTACTCTGCCTGACCCGAGTAACCTAGTTCGGTGGGGGAAATCTACAAATAAAGTATGCCCGACGTGTAAGGAGTTCATAGGCACTGCCAAACATTTGCTATGTGGTTGCAAAATACTGCTTGACCGAGGCCATTATTCCTATCGCCATGATAAAGTCCTCCAAATCATCAGAGAGGCTATCAGCCTATCTATTGCACGGACCAGAAAAGGGCAAACGAGCAATGGCTTCAAGAAGGTCAACTTTGTAAAACCCGGAGCGAAGAAGCTGCCTAAAGATAGGACTAAACCGTCCTCAATTTTGGGAGCAGCAAAGGACTGGCAATTGCTGATGGACACACATGAGAAGCATTACCAAATGCCTTCAGAAATCTGCACCACAGCTTACAGACCGGATATTCTCATATTCTCAATGGCGACAAAGCATGTTGTACTTGTCGAACTTACAGTCCCATGGGAAAGCAACATACCGAAGGACCACAACTTCAAAGTAAACAAGTACTGCAATTTAGTAGACCGGATAGTGAGAAACGGATTTAAGACTGATCTCTTCGCCGTGGAAGTCGGAGCAAGAGGACTACCGGCGAAGTCACTCTACAGCCTCTTCAAGAATTTAGGCCTGCCAAGAGCGGCGCTGAGCTCATACATGGAGAGAGCCTCGAAAGCGGCACTGGAGGCATCCTACAGAATATGGATAGGTAGAGAGAGGGAGGCCGAGGGCGGGACTGGTGGTTCTCCGCGTCCTAGTCATCGCAGACTAGCTGATGAGGGCTTGTAGCGAGCCGAAACGTCACGCGCGCTGGAGAACTGTAGAGCGGCCGCTCACTAGTCCCACCTCGTCCGACACCCTCCTTTATTGCCAATGGGCCCGGATATGTTCGGTGAAGCCATTGAAAGCTGAGTTCAACACCTTCATTAATCACAAAAATACCGCATTAACAATAATTATAAAACAATACTTCAATTTGTTTAACTGCAGTCGTGTCTTTATTCCTTTTAATATATTTAATTGTTGTTCAGATTAGAAATATATTTTTTATGTCCTGAAAATGTATGCCCAATTTTAATGACTCTCAAATCGCATCACCTATAAGACAAACCACAAATTATGCATCAGATATATTCGCCAAGTCTGACTTTTTAGGATCAACTGGCATGTACGTGTACTACACGATTCACTGTGCGCCAGGCATTAGCTCTCCATTTTTCAGCGTGCTCTTTTTTGCGGGTTAGCCCAAAGTGCTGTTCGCGAGAGTAAACGGGTAATGGATGGCTCTCAGCCTTAAAATGTCCAGCAGTGTGGGAGAGGCGGCCATGTTAAATACATGAAATTATGTTATCCCCCCGCGTCCCGTGCACGTGTTGCGGCAGGGGCCCAATTGTTAAAATAAACGAAATCACGAAAAGTGAAGAATTTGACGTTCGGTATTCGCGTAATATGACAAGGTTTAAATTGTTGGGATAGCGCTGTCGAGAGTTATTCCTGGTATTCGTTAGGTATTGGAAGAAATATTTAATCATCCATGAGAAAACCAAAAATCTGTAACGGTGTATGCTCTTATCTCTTTAAAAACGACAGTTGGTTACCCTGTAACGGACCTTAAGTCCACTACATACGATCAACAAATGCATCGATTTCCAGTGAAATTCACTGACACAATTCAGCTATTATTTTGACTCGTGCAGCTATGAATCAGCACGGTGAAACAATACTTTTACTCAGAATATTTCAAATTGCATCATTGCACGGCCTATATAAACCGGCCAAAAAGCAACCAAATTATCAGTCCCCGATTGATCACCTTCCCCCAAGGTTGCGACGGCATATCCGGTACCCCTCTACGAGGTCGCTCAACGGATCCGGCTCCTTGGTTTCCTTTCCTCATTTTCTCTGAGTCTCGAACCATCAGTCTGTAATCCCACAGACTCGAGCCGTGCCCAGTACAAGATACTAGGAGCACATATACAATCCTCATCCACTTTCCTACATAACCGCCGTCGCGCAACCCTCGTGTCTCGATAAAGTAATCCGGGCACTCGTTAATTCGACAAGCGTTATAACTGGCAATATTCAATCGATTCAATCAATAAATATCTTCTGCTTCATCAAAACCGCCTTTAAATACGAAGATAACTCGCAAGTTGACACCACCACCTCACGTCGAATAATTTGGAGTCTTGTGAGGGTTGGTCCCTCACAACCCTATAGAAAAGCAAGCAGGAGCCATTTAAGCTGAAGGCTCCAAGCATTTTCACCCCTTCCGATTGTATGTTTGTTTTTTCTCTACTCTTTATTGTATAATTTCAAAATGGGCAGGTTTATTTTATGCGACAATCTCCTACAACCAAACAGTATGTAGTGTTCATATGTATTACATAGATCAACTGAATCGAAATGCAATTCCATTATTTTTATCCCAACTAGTGGTGACTCAGTCGGGATTCGGACTAGGAATTTAACAATATAGGATCGAGAAACCTAACCACCCGGCGTGTAAGTATGCAGGCACATTCACTGAAATAGTGTAATAATCATGCGAATTTAGATATTTAAATGATCCTTATTTTCGTGCTATATCTGTCAATATTTTATGTGTTTGATTTTAAAATACATTCCGTTTTTTTAAGTATATGATGTGTAAACATATTTTTCTATCTTGAATTGTATAATTATGTCAAAATCTTTTAATTAAATAAGTTAGCAATGAATGAATAATTTAGTTTTTTTTCCGGCAATTATAATATTACCCCTCCTGCAATCACCCAATTTGTTTAGTGCGTTTTTATTATGGCGGCAATTGCGGCGCTATTGTCACTCGTTGTGTTATTATAGTTATTTCCTTATTTTATTAAAGAGGTATAATGTCATCTCAACTATTAGTCATTTGTTGTACAAAAATAAAGATTTCTTCTGAAGATATTTCTGAGAGATTTCTTCTGAAGATATTATAGAAGGGATTTCTTCTATTATAGAAGAGATTTATAGAAGATATTATAGAGAGATATATAGAAGAGATTTCTTCTGAAGATATTATAACGTCGGTTGTCGCAATCTAACATATAAATACTTTGAAAAATATATTTTCGAATAGAAACAATAGGACATTTTTTTTTATTTTGCAAGCAAATCAATAAAATATTTTGTATATAAAATCACAAAATTTTTTTTTTTATAAAAAGATGGAAATTCAATTATTTATTAGTCGTAACGGGATGGTCGCAATGTTTCACGATGAGACAATCGGCCTGGACACGCATTTCCTTCCACACCAGCGTCCTTAAGACCAGCGTATCATGGGACACATTTGAAAAACGAATTTATCAATTCTTTGAGTCATCAGGCAAATAGACAATTTTGCCGATGGTATGACGTCAATTGAATTTAGGAATAAAAAAGTTTATCAATTTTTATGCATTGATTATCATCATGTGTCACTACAAACTCATCATGATATTAGTTAGTAATATATTAAATTATATATTACTAACTAATATCAAATCTCGTGTATTATTTGCTATGTATATATATGTGTAGGTATGTATATATATATTTATGTATGTATGTATGTATGCGTATGTATATATTCTTATGTATGCAATGCAACTTAGGTTCATAATATCAAAAGAGTAAGTTCGTCGATACAATTAAACAAAAATCATCATCCCTAGATACGTGTCTCTGACCTAGTTAGGAATGCGGATAAACATTTTCACCATAGGATGTGCTCAATCTCTCCCAACTCAACCATATTATGTAAATGGTGTTTATATGACATATTATATGAAGTTATTGTAAATTAATAAAATAAATAAATAAATAAATCTCTGATTACAACACTGCGTAATTTCTTGTCAAGATTACTACATTCTTGAAAGAGACTACGAATGAAGTAGAACTTGATTTATTGTAGTCTTCCACAAAATTAATATTTTGAATATTTTCCACTCTTAAATTTTATTCGGGTCTGGGAAGGCAATTTTTTAAAAATTTGTTTGGTGGGGCTTTACTAAGGTCTTTATGAGCCTTGTAACACTGCGACCATTGCTGATCTATTGTGTTCGCCACCTACTATAGTTCTGCGCTGAGCCTCGTGTCATTTAAGAACCGCAACAAGCTTTTGGCGCCAGATTGTTTTACCTCCTCAGGTTGGAGGTAATGACCACCCAAATGGGTGTATCTTTTACGCATCAGCGGGCCGTTTTCGCATATGGGGTGCAAAGGAGTTTTCTCTGACCCTTGACAGAACCTGCACATTTTTGTGTCTCGGGGCTTGAGGTTGTACATGTGTTTATTAAGGCCACAATGCCCCATGAGCGCCCTCACCAGTTTGCGTAGATTGTTTCTATTAAGAGATAAGGCCTCACGGGCCGTCTTAGGGTCGTAAGCCCTTATTAGCGCTTTGGGATGTTTCAACCCTGGCGTGTTGTTCCAGTGGTTGATGGATTGTTCTAAACATATTTGTTTGAGCATTAGGATTGCAAGGCTTTTTGGTATGCCACAACAAGGTTAAGGGCCGTATAACGTTCCCTTTGCTCCCGTTTTAGCAAGTTCGTCGGCTTTTTCATTTTCCTCGATTCTTGCATGGCCGGGAACCCATCTTAGAGCTACCCTATTCTTTTCGCCCAAGGAATTCAGTAGTGATACGCAGTTTTGCACTAGCTTTGAATTAATAGTATTCGAGGCTAGTGCCATAAGAGCTGCCTTGCTATCCGAGTGGTTATAAATACGGTGGCTGGCGTTGTTTTCATGGAGGTTAATATCCGCACATTCAATAATGGCGTATACCTCCGCTTGGAATTTCGAGTCGTATTTCCCCAAGTTTACACTTCTTTTGAAGTTTGGTCGCTCTCCATATATACCGCAGCCTACGTCCAGTCCCGATTTGGACCCATCAGTATACCATTTAAGGCTACCGGCCTCCCAGTGCAGTTGGCTGTTTAGTCTCCTGGCGGCAGTTCCACTGTAAAAAGTCTGGGAAGGCTATAGTTAAAATACTTAAATACATACAGTGTATCTGTATACAGGACAAAAAGCAAGTGCCTCAAAAATGTTATGGTGTTTTTTATTTATTATTTGATGTACTTATTGCTAGTGTATTATACAGAACAGTACCTGAAAGAGCAATGTGTGGCAGCAATAGGACGATAAGATGATTTTATGCAGTTACTAAACAAAGCCACCCACGGTATTTTACCCGCATGCCCCACTCTCTCTATGCACCTGAGCCGCTGCTTAGTGAGTCAGTAGACACAATTCCTTAGCGGAATCAAGAGTGCACGCCCACTCAACTAGCTGCAATTTTATCGTGGTCCGAATAAGCACAAGCGCGAATAAAAGATAATCAGTACACAAAAAGAGTTTTCATTTCTAACGAATTTCACTGTCGTTCGGATAACGTGTATATGGAGTCAGACAATTCAGGAAAGAGTAATTATTAAGACCTGTATTCTGTCTTAAACAAGTAAAAGAAACATCTCAAAATATGAATTATTGATGAACCCCTCTCATAATGTCAAAGGCCTCCGTTTCAGTTTCATCTACTCGAATAGGAGCACTTTGTCGTCACTTTGCTCAGAACTTCCCTACCCACCTCTAAACTTCTTTTTTCGCCGCCGGACACTGTAAATTTAATGAACGCACCCAGCCCATGAACACACAGTGGATCCACATACAACTTTGACATATTGTGCTTTTCAACCGTGATTTAGACAGTTTTCAAACACAGCGTCTGCCCTCGCCTTTGTCAGGCGCGGAGCCCTTTCACCGTGTGACCACTTCACATGGCCGACTTGGGTAAGTTTCCCTCCCACCGCGTGAATTTAATTACACTCACTCAGAATTATAATTAAGTTCAGGCGCGCGTGTAAGACCGCGTTATGATTCTGGTCTTTGGGCCGTTTACACAGGAGATGTCTCTTCATATCACATAATAGAGGAGCTTTTGATGTGGCTTTGCAATATCGTAATATACATTGAATATACAATTACTATTTCAACTTAAGATCTGCCGATTATAGTCTGATGTTTTCAGAAGATTGTAAATATATAAATACTCTGTTTCTTCAATTTTGTGGGAATATGACGTCTTTTATACACAAAAAGCGGTAACCTACGCTTTTAATGAATAGGTTTTAGCCCAAGAAAATTACACAAAAATGTAACCAGTTCTTCATAATTTCTTAGTAAAATATTCTTCTACAATTTAATCAGTCCGAAAAATTCGGATGGTTTAGAAAATCGTCATAATTATTCCGCAATATGTCCTGATGAATATACTGAAGGCTCCCGTGGGTTGGGGGAAGCTATGTAAGGGGAGAGGGGAGGTCAAATGTCCCCATCTACAGTTTTTTGCAGATATCTTAAAACTGTTAGGAGTACCATTATGACGACTTTTAATTAAAAATGCTTGTCCTGGAGGATCATAATAATCGCTATCTAGATATAAATTGAAAAATATTTCTTTAACCCGTTGAGTATGAGTCAACCAAATCTGGTCGCGAAACAATATCCGTTGATTACGAGTCGACCAAATCTGGTTGCGCGTTTTTTTCACTTCTTTGACGTTCTCATATTTATTCATAATTATCTAATTGTTTTACAAAATGATATTTCAATATTCTATATTCGAAATTTCAATGCAATCATTGTGCAGTTGTTCTTTTTATGATTGGTGTAGTAGTTTCGTAGTTATAGTACTTAAGGTCGATGTCGCCGAAAATCCTGTAAAAGAGACAGATGCATCCATGAAAATACCCATTTACTCCAAGGGTTAATCTCGTAGGGAAAGAATTAAAGTAAGCTGTAAACAAATAGAAACATTTCGAAGTTTATTAGTTGTCTTTTAAAGTGTGTTTTTTTAGCTTTCAATGTATTTTAAGATTCGTCATTAGGTGATCTATTAAAGAATTCACCCATGTTTACATATAGGTAATTATATTGTTGGAGATGTGAGGGTGTGTATAGTGTGTGTGTGTGTGTGTGTGTAAATGTCTTGCTATTTTTTTAAATATCATGATGATATACCTATTCAGTTTCCGTTCTTACTTTACTAATTAACCACTGCATGAGACTTTTTTTAAGAACCACCTTTTTCAGTCTTGAAGTATCGAAGTATTTTTTAAATACGTCAACTAAATATCGAAGAGAGGAATAGGATATTAGGACAAGACCTATCTTGTCAAGACCTCCTTCCCCCTTCCCCCCTCCCTCCCCTCACCTAGTGAGGGGAGGGGGGGGGGGGAAGGGGGTGGTAATTAATGGGTTAAGTAAATGTCTTATTATAGGTTTTTTAAACCCGATCAGTATTTCAAGTTGTCCCAGGGGCATAGGCATAGAGTTCCATAATCGGGCCGCCTGCACTGCAAATGAGTAGGACATGAATAATTACGAACGATGACCTATTTATTTAGTAATATATAATTTCAAGGGCATAATGGAAGGTCGTGGTATAAAAGAAGAGAGAAGATATTAACTAAATAAAAAGGCATATTTGAATGCAATAATAGAAATAGTAGGATTAGTAGGTAAAAATCCCGACATTTTGCTTACGGAAGGTAAATATGTGATCAGGCATCTTCAGGGAATAAACAGAGAAATAAATAGAGAAACTTGACTTCTAAATATAATATGAGAAAATATCCTGACAAAAAGCTTATCAACCGTCTTCAAAAAAAGGAGGAGTTTATCAATTCGGTTGCACCTTTTTTTTAATGTTTGTTACCTCAGAACTCCGTCATTTATAAACCGATTTGGAAAATTTTTTTTTTATTTGATAGCATATACTTCTAGATTGGTTCCATTTATACCAAAATCCTGTTCTGATAATGGCATCCATGAGGAATTGAAGGAAATCCTCAAATATTATGTAATGAAGTTAAAAAATTACAGGTTGGCTCAGTTCCGATGACAATACATTTTTTTATGGTAAGCAGGCCCTAATTCTACACCCTGGGTACGCTCTCGATGCACATACACGAAATTTTGTATAATCATTCAGTTATGATAGCCCGTTCACCATAACATGGATGCTGCATTGGTTTGCTCAGTTTAAAAATTTACAGGTTGTTTCATTTCCGATGACAATGCTTTTATGGTAAGCAGGACCTAATTCTACAACCTGGATTGGCTCCCGGTGAGGGGACTCCTCAACGGTCAACAGCACAGACACGAAATTTTGTATAATCATTCAATTATGATAGCCCGTTCACCATAACATGGCTGCTGCACACAGTGGCTCCCGACCAGGGGACTCCTCAACGATCAACAGCACAGATACAACATTTTGTATACGCATTCAATTATAATAGCCTGTTCTAAGTATTTCAATGACATGGCTACTGCACTTATAAAGAAATGGAGTCGGTTTTTTTTTGTTAAAATTTTGTCTATTATTTTGTTATATTTTTTGTAGGAAAGTTCCGATTACGAAGGCGCTATAATAAAAAATCAGCAATATGCGAGTAATAAATGCGCTTTCAATAATATCTGAATGAAGATATTCTCTGATTCTATGGAGAGATTTTAGATGATAAAAACACTATTAAGTTTGTATAAAATTACCATAAAATTTCCCTAATAATAAAATAAAATATTATTAAAACAAAACTTATATCTTTAATTCCCCTCCACTTCCTCCTATCCCATTCCAAGGCGACTGTATATTTTTACGATCTTTAAGTGGAAACTTTTAACCGGCATTGTAGTCTATAAATAAAATTCAGATATTTCTCCTGTAATAGCTGTAAGTTTCCTTAATAATAATAAAATAAAAAATAAAGTATCAAATATGGGACTCGAATGTGCGTCAAAAGTACAGGTAATATAGCATAGCCCTCAGGATCTTTAATATGCTATAAAAACATAACCTAATGAATATTACGCTGGTTTTATAAAAAAGACAATTTATGCTCAAATGGCGGACTTATCGCTATAGCGATATTTTACAGTCAACCTTTTGATAAAATAATTCCTAATTTTCACCGTACAATACACAAAGAAGTAGTAAAGTTAAATTTAAAATAAACTTATACAGATATATCATGTCATTAATCTATGCTAAGGTTGCCCAGGGAAGGATAAAGGAGAGGAGAAGGTAAGGTATTTGGTTAGTGGCTGTGTAAAAGTAAATGTTTCTTTAACAACTTTTTGAAAGTATGCAGAGAAGGTGCATGCCTGATAGAGTGAGGGAGCTGATTCCATAAACGAGCAGAATGGACTGTAAAAGAGTGCGTGTAAACAGAAGAATGATGTGTCGGAATGGCGAGTGTGTTATCCCGGCTGGATCGAAGTGGAAGACCGTGGCCTCTCAAAGGGTGGAAATTCTCCTTGAGATAGGAGAGTGAAGTAGGGTTATTGAGTATGTTGTAGAGTAGCGACAACGTATGCAAATTTCTTCGATCGCGAATAGGAAGCCAATGAAGTTGCTCACGAAAGCAGCTAACGTGGTTGAACTTTCGCAAATTAAAAACATACCTGAGTAAGATATTTTGCAGACGCTCCAGCTTATTCAAAATAACCTCACTGGCATCTATATAACAAACATCACCGTAGTCAAGATAGGTGGAAAGTCACAACATTTCTTAGTTGTTTTTGCCATTTCCTTAGGGATCGTTCATAAATCACGTGACGTTTGAAAGGGGGGGAGGGGGTTCGGAAAAAATCAGGATAAATTACAAGGGGGGGTGGGGGCGAAGGAGAGCTGTAGTGAGATATAATGTGTAATTTATTTTTTGTTGAACGCGCGATTTCTAAACCGAAAAACGGCGCGTGACCTTGACTCGCCGTTGCCAGGCGTTGCTTTTTTTTATTTTTATGCCAGTCAGAGACAACCTGTGACCTTAACCCTAAAAGCCTTATCTACGCCTGCAAGGCGTACACGCTGTCGAACATTCTCTATATCTTTTTATCGGCTAAAGTTAGCGCCTCGCGCTTTTTAGCCAACTCAGTGGCCGACGGGAGCTTGCCGATGGTGCCTGCGTCGCTAAGGTAAGACCCGCCGTTCTTGACTTATTGAGGTACTGCACGCCTGCGAGGCGTATGTTTAGACTTTGTGTAACTTTTAACTATGATTGTATGATCTTTATTTAGTAATAATAATAATAATAAACTCTTTATTTGCACTTAAAAAAGTATACAAAAAAGGCGAGCTTATTGCCACATGGCAATGTCTTACAGCTAACCTAAACATAGTGGTACATGCGCGCATAGTGAAAATAAAGATTATTACATAACATACAGACAAGTGGAAGTATTTATGACTAATCGTGCCCGAGGAGAGGAAATTGGGAGAGGAACAGGAGAGAAAGGGAAGAACTGGTTACTTCTTAGAAAGGTAGTAATCCTTAAGGTGAGTCTTGAACGATGGTAAAGAAGGCGAGTTTCGTATATTTGCTGGGAGATCGTTCCAGAGTCTTGCACCATGGACACAGAAAGAATAGGAATAGAAATCACTATTATGACTCGGAATTTTTAATAAACTGTCAGAGGCTGACCGAAGTACGAGACCGTGGGAACTTAGTGGTTCAAAAAGCTCCTGGAGATAGGATGGTGTTAATTGGGTGAGTACACGATATAGGAGAGCCAGTATATGAACATTTCTTCTTTGGCGTATTGGCAACCACTTTAACTGTGCCCTATAGTCGGACACGTGATCATACTTACGTAGACTGAAGATGAATCGTATGCATACATTTTGCAAACGTTCAAGTTTAGTAAGTTGTTTCTGCATTTTATCTATACATATTTCGTTAGTTTTTTGTACTTTTTATATACATTTTAGCATTGTTTCAGTTATCAATATGTCACGGTCTTGGCCTTGAGCGGAGATGAGACTTGAAGCTTCGAATTTGAAGAAATAATCACACGAAAATATAAGGCCAATTTTCGTAAAACCTACTGATTAGGGTAATAATCTTCAGGCAGGAGAACCTGAGCCCAAATAACGTAAATATTTCGCTTTTTACTCCTATAAAAAAAAGACAATGTCGAAATTAGTGTGATATAAGTCTAAAAAGTCAGTATGTTGCGAGCACAAAGTTGACGTTAGTGTACATGATTCTTAAATTATAGCTAGTCGTTAAAGGTCTGATAACTTTTAACGTTTGCCTTAAGAATAAGTAATTATTGTATAAAATATCACATAAAAAAATATAAAAATACGTTTCAGTTGATTTCTGAGAAATTGATTTTTATGTTTGAATAGAAAATATTTTTTTATTTTGTTGTAGTAAAAAACTGTAATTACAGTTTTTGTTGATAAAAGAATATTTTATTATTATATACCTATATTAAATTTCCTTCGAAAAATAGGATATTAGTAGGTATATTTTAGCCTACAGGATGTCATTTATATCAGGCTTTAAATACATCCAATATAGATTAGGCTTCTAGGGATAATGTATAACTAGACATTTTTATCACGGTACTTAATTTTTACAGAATTAAATTAGATAATACCTTAAATAATTACATTAAATTAAAATACATAATACATTAAATTAGATAATATTTTACAGAACTTACAGAAATATTTAAAGATATTATTCTGAAAATTAGAATATATTTTGTAGAAGATATTTTGTACCGAAAAATTACAAGTGATTTTGAGTAGGGGGGTAGTCTAAAACCTCATTACGTATCATCAGAGGGGTGGGAGGGGGGGGGGGTAAAAATTGCTAAAAACATCACGTGATTAATGGACGACCCCTTATTCGTAAACGCCGAAAAGAAAATATTATTTTTATCTCGTGGTGAAAATAATTATATTCCATCTATCTTCCTTATAAAATAACATAAGACCCCTTTATGTCTTACTATGTTGCCATAAGGTCTTCAAATAACAAATTTTCATGTTTGTAATTCCCGCCATTTATTAATGAAATTCTATGTAAATATCCCCGTAATTACTTATTTGCTGTTGCCCGAGGAATTGGAAGAAATAACATCATAAGTATAATATCTACTGTGTTGTTTTAGAAGGGCTCTTCTTTGTTCGTTGTTATGTTTCATGCTTTTGTTCCATGTTTCCAACGAGTCTAAACGCAGACCTTTGTAGTGTTCTCATCAATTTAATGGATTTTAGTATATTTCGCTTCTATTTTCTTTGTCGGCGGATATGCTCGAAGAATTTTACCCTAATTAAAATGGCTGTAAATGACCTGGAAAATAGAGAACGTATATATTAGTTATAGGCATTATACATCCCTGTGGCATAGTTTTTAGGTCACCTGATCTTACATTGTATGTAATGTTTCGGGATCGATTTTTGGCTAGGTTGCGTTTAAATTCTGTTGATCTAATGCAATAACCAGATATATGCATACTAATACACACGACAAGCACACACAAACACACACACAAACTCACCCTCACACACACACACACACACACACACACACACACACATGCAAAACATATGTACATGCATACATACATAGATGCATTCTTGAAGTGGATGAATCAAAACGAGCAAAACAGAAACTTTTCATTGAAAAAAAAAAAGGTTGGTAATTTGAATAATTTTACAGTCGAATAAAAGTTTGACAAACGTTGAGCGCGCTGCGCTATCTAGAGACTGGTAAAATATCGCGAATAAATAGTATTCGCGATATTTTACCTACCGCTAGATGGCGAAGCGCGCTCAACGCCTTTTATGGATTAATATGTGTTTGAATTTTAATATAAAAAAATATATATAACAATATCTAATATAAAATAATTTTTTTATAGCTACCCCTTATTATTTAAAAACATACCTCACTAGCATCTAATGTAGATAGAATATATCCTTTACAGGATATAGTTGTTATAATTATTAAAGGTGTTATTGGCCTTCAAAACCCAGCGACGGCAGGAAAAGAATTACGGCGAATGATTCTCTCTTGGACAATATTACGTGGCCCTTTCGCGTGTCACCTGAAGATGTATTCTTCTATATTTGTTGGCATTAGGAGGTAAATCATCCAATATAGTATAATAGAAATGTGATCACATATCCACTTTGATATCTATGAAGTTATTGGAATTGTAAGACAAAAAAATGCCTCGCTGATTAAGTTGCCAATGAATAAATTCGTATACTTTAATTAAAAGTATTAGTATAGCAAATTTCTCAAAGGAAATAGACCATTTTTTTTTCGACATGTTAACTTCCTTCCAAAGAATATTTTTAAAATCCTTCCCTTTCGTAAGCCTGGGTGGACAGCTTGTATTATTATATCATAAAATGTTTATGTGTCCAGATAATTGTCTACATATAGATTATTTAATATTAAATGTGACTGACTTAGACCGACTAAATATGACTGACTGGTAGCGAATGCTTTCGTGAAGCTTGGGCCATATGATCCAATGTGTTCTCGGGTCTGCCCAACTTGCGATTAAGCTTATATTCAGTAACCTCCTCGTATGAGGGACTAGCTCGAGAAGGACTGTCGCGACTCAGGCCTCACTGCTGGTGGATCGGTTCCCCTGGAGGATTGCCCTTCGGCGCTACTGGACGGGTTGCGTACCGTGCGGAGTCAGCCAATCGGTAATACACTGACTAATTACTGAAATAGTGTAGAGACTATGAAAATGTACTGTCTCCTAAGCTGCAAGGGTGGACGTTGATCTGCTGTCATGTAACTCTTGAAACGACCTATGGGTCACCCGACCCAAAATGGCATTTCGGGCATAGGACGCCCAGGTCCGCGATACATTTATAATGAATTACCGCTGTAATACAACTGGTAGAGGACGCGTAAAAGGACTTCAGTCCTGTAACCAGTCCGGAGGACGGAGGTATCCTGAAGGTTAATTCCAAACGGGGATATCCTGCCAAAACTGATAGCAAGGGGGCAAAGTGCCCCACTGGGTTTCCTTCTAATGCCTCACCGTAAAGCGTTGGACTCTGGCGGGTTTGTGGCTTTGCTGGACGATAGATTTGTATCATTCCAAAGTCTTCTAGGCTCACCCCACGAGAGATAGAACGATCATTATCGTTTAAACTTCCTGTGGTGACGGGTTCGCCCTTTGTAGTCGGTATCTCCAAATGACCGAGATCTAGACAATGCCAATACTCTTACATTAAATTTAAAAAAAAATACCTCTGAACTAATCATCTAATTATGCTGACACGGTATTTTATTTGGCTTTATCCAGCAAGTGTTAAGTTAAAATATACAATTACCTAATGTATAAACATATAAAACAGTATTATCCTTAAAAGTTCACTTTGTTTGTACAATGATTTAATACAATTATGTGTAAAAACAAATTTAAATAGAAATTTTAAATAAATTGTAATTAAGTTAATTGAATGATATAATACAATGGTCCTGGTCGCGTCTTTTCGTATATATATATAATGGAAATTCGTTCAAACAAACGGGACAGAGCATTACGTTAGAATGGAATATGAAATTAACGATCGTCGATTTTATGGTAACAGAACTACCTTATAAACTTATAGTCATCCTTCTTCTTCTTTTTTCCTTTTGGCAATCCACATAATGAGTTATAGTCATCCGAATACGTTTGAACGCTTATCGTGCGGTCTTACATTCAGCTGCTTTATCTTCGGTGGGTAGTTTAACCATTTATGGACCATGGGACATATGTATCGCATGATTCCAAAAATAATTTTATAAATTATCGGATGCCAATAATTTATAAATGATATTTTTTCCATGTTATTGAGACATGAGTATCTTAATATTAGCAAAAAAATATATTGTTTAAAAGTATGACGTATTTTTTTTTCAAAATATCGTAAGTGACCAATAAACTCTCGTTATTTTAAATTAACAAATAGAATATTTATTTCGCCTACTTGCATTTGTTTTTTTTTCTTTTAGTACGCGTGATTTCTGAGTTAAATCATTATATAATCAAATTTTGGGAAAAGTTGTGACTTTGCATGTTTATGGATCACAGTGAATGAGACAGGGCAATACATTATATACCCAACAATTTATATAAAATCTATTGAACCAATTTTCACAAAACTTGACATACATGTTATTTAAGTCGCCTTTTAGCAGTTTTGTGTATCAAAAATTTCCATAGGTACTCTACCGCCAAGCTTATCGTCCTCAAAAAGTTAATGCGAAAAAGTAACAACCGCTCTATTTCACAATCCGCTCTAACGTATGCCATGTCTCGTTTTAGCTCACATACAAACGCAATCGAGCCCAATATCCGCAAAACGGAACACTAATCATCATATTACCGTAATAACAGTAAGTGATAGGCATGTAATCGTCCCTAATTAGGTATTGTTAGTACATACTTAAAATATTAATTGACTACCCGCAGATATCGTATGCGGCGTGCAATCGTACCTGGCATTCGCATACGGTGTGCGAATTTACTCTTATTGCAATTAGGGACGCGCCGTTTAATCCAATTAAAGGTACGATATAATTAAATCCCGGCAACGAGTCCATGCTGAGAACTGCGCTGTCTACGGGCGAGTGAATTTTGAAATAGCAGCGGTGGGTGTCTTGCCTCCTACAACGATATAGGTCAAGCGTGTGTTGTACTCAATTCAGATATATAAGAAGTAATGAGAATGTATAGGTACGGTACGCTCCTTTGACCACCACTCGCACTTAGACCCTACTTTAGAACATCGTACACTACCATATACTTTCCCATTTACTGGATAAATGATCACACAGAGAAAAGGACCTAACTGTTCAGTGATGTATGATGAATCATATTTAGGTATTAAATTTCGTTCGGTGATGTATGATGTATCATATTTAGAATATTGAACCCTACCATAAGATAGGGTTCAATATTCGACTCACCATTTTGGATAATGGTCATACAGAGAAAAGGATTTAGCTGTTCGGTGATGTATGATGAATTATATTTAAGTATCATATTTCGTTCGGTGATGTATGATGTATCATATTTAAAATATTGAACCTTACTATATACTATCCCCATTTACTGGATAAATGATCACGCAGAGAAAAGAACCTAGCTGAGCGGTGATATAATATGTATCATACTCGTATTTAAGTATCATAATTTGTTCGGTGATGTATCATGTATCATATTTAAAATATCGTACCATACCATATACTATCCCCATTTACTGGATAAATGATCACACAGAGAAAATGACATAGCTGTTCGGCTATGTATAATATATCTTAATCTAAGTATCATATTTCGTTCGGTGGTATCATATTTACATATACTGCTTCATTTACTGGATAAATTATCATACAGAGAAAAGAACCTAGCTGTGCTGTGATGTATTATATATCATACTCGTATTGGGTGATGTATAATGTATCATATTTAGAATATCGTACCATACTATACTATCCCCATTTACTGTATAAATGATCACACAGAGGATAGGATCTAGCTGTTCGTATTGTAGGTATGGTACGCTCCTTTGACCATCACTCGCACTTAGACCCTACTTTAGAACATCGTACACTACCATATACTTTCCCTTTTACTTGATAAATGACCACACAGAGAAAAATAATTAGGTGTGCGGTGATGTATGGTATATCATACTCGTATTTAAATATCATATTTCATTCGGTGACCTAGCTATTCGGTGATGTGCCCTGACTCATATTTAAGTAATGGCAAAAAATCGGCTGTCGTCCCCAGACTTTCTCGGCAGGTAGCAAAGGACTGATTTCATCTGAATATTAATTTCATAAATAAAACCGAGCGCCCATTCTCAGCCAGTGGACGAACCCGGTTAAATTCAGTTGCAACCTACTCGGGCGGCGCGGTTCGTTTCTTGGCTAAGGGCGGGGTTGAGCGACGCGACAATAGAAGGCGTTAATATTTTATGGAAAATTAATATTATTAGTGTAGCTTTGCATATGATATATTCCAACCCAAATTTCACAACGTGAATTCTGACCAACAAGGTAATATACAATATTATGACATTATATGACCGAGTTGACTATTAATATTTTTTTGATTATTGTTTATTTTGTATGTTTACCTATATACATAAAAACATTTCTATACGTCTTTTTAAATGTTTGCACCGTGTAAAGCAGCCTTATTCAAAGCCACTATCGCTCTGATATCGCTATAATTTAGTAGCTACCTAACATGTAATCACATGAACACTATCTGCTCCTATGTTAGGTAGATACAATCTACTAGAAATTAGTTTTCATGATGTTGAATATTAATATACCTAGTTAAATCAAAATTAATATTCTATTTGATTCATATTGAGTCACTAACATGACCTTTGAGGGAGGAGAAGCTATCTCCTTTACAGACGACACGGTTATTGTATTCAGAGGAAAATCCTGGGACGATATGTATAATTACACCGAAAACGGACTATCTATAATTAAAGCATGTCTAAATTACAATCTACTGACATTTAATGACTCTAAAACTAAATACATGACCTTTCAAATAAAGAAAACTTACGACAACCAAATCCTGCGCAAACTAAAAATCCACACATGCAACACTGTCGTTGACGGCAAGAATGAGACACAGCCTTATACGTTTACGGAGGTGGAAAGAGTAGATACAATAAAGTACCTAGGATTAACTCTGGACTATACAAGTTGGAAGATCACATCAGGTGCACTGCAACAAAGTTGAGAAAACTTGTATGTGTATTCAAGTCAATAAGAAATACCGTATCCAAAGATTTAGTACGAACGATATATATGCCATTGGCCTATAAGTTACTAGCATACGGAATCATAGCTTGGGGTGGAGCCTCGCTGAAAGCTTTTGATTCTCTAATTAAAGCTTAAAAGTCACTATTAAGAGTAATACACAAAAAACCCTTCCGGTATTCTTCTGAGAGCTTGTACAAGGAATCTAAAGTCCTAGACGTTCGTCAGATATATGTACGCTAACGTAGTCCTACTCGACTATTATAATCATGAGAATTATTATATATATTCAACACACGATTAAGTAATACAAGTAACAACAAACAGACAGCATTTAATCCCAAAAAAGAGAACAAGTTTTGCGCAAAAACACTTTTCTTAAATTGCTCCTTGACTGTTCAACAAAATGAATAGTGTTTTTTCCTGCAGGACTGAAATCTAGGACTAGTCACGGCGTAAAGAAAAACCTAACTAAGTCACTTTTGACTATGGGTCGACAAGAAACGGAGACATTAATAACATATATACTAAAATAGAGCACGATTTGTGAGATATATGTAAATATATATAGTATTATTTTATATTTATCTATAAAGTACCTATATATTTATTTATGTATATGTGTATATATATATATATATATATATATATATATATATATATATATATATATATATATATATATATATATATATATATATATATATATATATATATATATATATATATATATATATATATATATATATATATATATATATATATATATATATATATATATATATATATATATATATATATATATATATATATATATATATATATATATATATATATATATATATATATATATATATATATATATATATATATATATATATATGTATATACTTAAATTTAATATTATTACGCACTATTATTTGAAGACATATCTATCTTCTTAAATTTATCATAATAATATACAAAGATAATACAGGAAGTTACGAGAACTACTTTACCTTCTCTTATATTAAGCTTACCTTAGTACAGGCGAGGCTTAGTTAGGTGTAACTTTTTTGATTTAATAAAGAATTTTGAATTTTAATGAATTATATTGTTAACAAATGACCAATTCTAATATAAAATAACTGGCATTAAAATATTGTTACAATATGCTTTTAGTATATCTTCTGAATCATTAAATTGATACTGATACTGGTATATTATTTACGATAACATCCATGTTTTTTTTTTAACACCAAATTAATAATATGTATTTCCAGGGTATCCCTTTTTACATAATAATATAATGCTATAATTAACACAAAACGTTGACAAAATTCCCTCCTCTTTTCATTTTTACTAAAATACTACGTTTTATATACAGTGTATATAAAACGTGAAGTTTTTCTGATCTGTCTTAAATGAATAACCCGAGATATTTATTTTTATTTGAATTACCATAGGAAACATATTATTCTTAAAAACATATTAGTTAACAGTTGAAGCCATAGTAATAATGTTATTTAGAAACTTACATAACAAAACTAGAAAACAAATTTTCATATTATTTATTAATTTATAATATGATACCTACCCATGATTTGACAACAGTTTTGGTTTTCCTTTCTATTTGAGCTAACCATTCTTGGTTAGACGCTTACAAATGCCTAAAATGGTATCTAATCAATATTGGTTAGGGCGCTCCGCGCTGTGCTAACTTTGTAATATTTATTCATTATTATCTAAATTGTTTTACGAGATAATGTTATAAATGTTTTATATTTCAAATTTCAATGCGATATTTTATTCTTTTTACGATCCGGATAGTAGTTTAAAAGTTATGGTCGTTTTTTCTCAAGGCCATCGACTTTACGCGCAAAACTGTCCCGGGCAGAAGTGACACTAAATTTTTACCCCGCGATATTAAGGGTTAAATTTATTGATTTTATTTATATTTTTATATTCGGGTTATGTAAACATATACATATCAAAAGCAAATAACCAGCCGGCAGCTTTGCCCCTGACTACCAGTTATAGCCGGATTTTTTCGGCCCCGACTAGTTACAGGTTCGAGGTAGCTTGCGCGGTCCTCTACATGATGTAATTTAGTTTGAAATTTTCGCGGACCAAGGCGTCCTTTGCCCGTCTTTTACTAACGATAGGGTGGCCAATTGTTAATTCAAGAGTGGCTGACATCAGGTCAGCTGCTTAGAAAACCGTATGTCGTTCCACGACTCCCTCAGTTATTCGTCAGAGTATAATATCGACTGAAAGTCGACTTTCGCCGCACTGTGTGCAATCCCCCAGTAGCCGAGGTTCAATCATCCAGGGGAACTGATCTACCTTATTATAATAGATCTTAACCCCTCATTTTGCGAAGTAAACATTCGGCTGTCCCTTTTGTTTTGTCAGTTTGGCGCGTAAAATTGGCGAGAGTCGATGGCCTTGAGGAAAACCTTGAGGAAAACGATCATAAGTTATAAACCACTATACAGATCATAAAAAGAATAACTGTAAAATGACCGCATTGAAATTTGAAATATAAAACATTATCGTGCGGTAGGCGACCGTGCGTCCCGCAAGGGACGTTACGGAGCTAGCGGGTATAGATCTATATTGCTTTTAACCCCTCAAATGAATGGCGATTAGCTCGGGTTCGCCTACAGCAAAATGTATATAAATTTATATTTACATTTACATTTACATTTACATAGAGCGGGGTTTACTATAGAGCTATAGCATTACTATAGAGCGGATTTATATAGAGCGGCGCACATTTACATTTATATTTACATTTATATAAATTTATATCCATTTTGTATACATTTTGCCATAGGTATCCATTATTGGACGCCTCACATGCGAGGTACAGAGGTAACTGTATGTAAGGTACAGAGGAACAAGTTTTTTTTTCAAAATGGTTTTATATTTCAATTTCTTATTTATAACCACAGATTATAAAGACAAAAGCATTCGTGCTTAATAGTTATATTTTTATTTACGATTCTAGGGAATTAAAAATACAAAATTTTAACAAAAAGAGAACCGACTTAATAATTGAGAACGGACTATCATAATTTAATGTGTAAACAAAATTTCGTGTCTGTGCTGTTGACCGTTGAGGAATTCCCTAGTTGGAAGCCAACCCTGGGTGCCGCAGTCTTCTCTTGGTGAAACTTCGAATGGGCTGTCGTAATTGAATGCATATACAAAATGTCGTGTCTGTGCTGTTGACCGTTGAGAAATCCCCTGATAGGGAGCCAACCCTGGGTGCAGCAGCCAGGTAAAACTTAAAACCATCAATAATAATTGAATGCGTATACAAAATTTAGTGTCTGTGCTGTTGACCGTTGGTGAGTCCCCTCGCCGGGAGTCAAACCTGGGAATCATCAGGTCATGCTTACCATAAAAAAATGCATTGTCATCGGAACTGAACCGACATGTAAAATTTCAACATCATATGATAATATTTTGAGGAGTTTCCTCAATTCCTTATGGAACCCATCATCAGAACGGGTGTTTGATAAAAATGGGACCAATCTGGAAGTACATCCTTTTAAATAAAAAAAGAATTTTGTAAATCGGTTCATAAATAACGGAGTTCTAAGGTAACACACATTACAAAAAAAAATACTACGGTATGATAACCTCCTCCATTTTTGAAATCGTTTAAACGAGAAGGCTACTTAGGAGGAGCTATACAGTGAGTTGAGCCGACTTCGAGAACGCTACGTACCTACTTATAAAAGTGTCATGGTCGGTTTTGGAACCGTAAATGAGTAAAATAAAAATGTCGTAAGGTGTCGATATAAGCACTAAAGCATCCCCCATCGCATCGCATGTCCGAGAAAGGCTTAAATCAGGGAGCAGGCTAGAGAGGAGCCTTACGAGAGGCGAGCTAGAACAATTTCCGTTATAGGATTTGACCTCTGCAGCGCATCGCGTCACTGGGGACAATTTCCTGATTGGGACGAGGCGACGAATTTCCAACCGCAAGGTGAACATTTTAAAAATCAATAGAGGTAACGCCTGGGGAAAACTCCTCCATATTTTAAGAATCCAAAGAATTTAATTAAATTAATCATGAAAGCATCTTATTTTGACAGCTATTTTGACAGTAAAGAATTCTTTACAAACCTTATCAAATATAAAAATATTATACTGTTTTCTACAATGTTTCTTTATATATTTTTTTATATTATACAATTTTATACAGGTCTACCCTATTTTGATAACATTATACAATCTTTAGTATAAACTTCTCTGCCAGAAATTAAGATTGAAGTTTCTTCTTTCATTTCATTGAGCATATGGAGGTTTTTTATATTTTTATTTCAATTTAATGGCTTGTTGATAACAAACTCAGCCTAATTGTATCATATTTTAAATGTTGGAAGCTTTCGAAATTTAAATTATTTCGTTATGTCATTCTTCATTTATGAAACGGCTTTGCCGAAGTGATCAATGTGTTTTATTTTTGATTTTTTCGCTTTTATTCGTCTTAATTGGAGGCATTTTGTGTTGCAAAAGGATTAGCTTGATTTTTGAGATATATGGATGAATAGTGATCGTTAGTCGACTGCAAAGGGACCCTTAAAATTACATTGCACAGTCGAAAGTCGTGCACATCCGTAAGTATATCTCATTCAAATATTAGCATTTCCCGATCCAAGCTGGGATTTCCTTCGCTGCTTTTTAAGTAGCTTTTACTATTTTTATTTTAAATGAAAACATCATCCTATAAACGGATTTCTTTACATATGGATGAACAGTGATCGTTAGTCGACTGCAAAGGGACCCTTAAACTTACATTGTACAGTCGAAAGACGTGCACATTCGTAAATACATCTCATTCAAATATTAGCATTTCTCGATCCAAGCTGGGATTTCCTTCGCTGCTATTTAAGTAGCTTTTAGTATTTTTTTTGCGCCCAAAATTTTTTTTTCATTTTATTTGCACCCAAAATATTCGGGAGTGATCTTTTCTTCAGTTAAAGCTTGCCCTAGTTATCTCGGGTGTCGGAATTTTCGCACATAATATCCGCCCGAGTATACTCGGGCGTAGTCCTTAAGTGGTTAACTTGCAATGTTCGTATGTAAGTCGTCCGTTTCAAAATTTGCATACCATTTTCAACCACTTGCTGGTATCCCAATGAGCTGAAGTTGGAAAACTTATGAAAGTTTGGTGACAATGCAATATTATGCTGTCATCGAGCTGATGGCGCCGGGATGTAGGAACAATATATGGATAAATATATAAACAATAAAAATTTCACAAAAAAAAAACAAAAAAAAACATTAGCACAAAAAATGCTTTCTGTAACAGGCGTCATGTTTTTTATTCTTTTTAATATATTTAATTGTCGTAAATGTATTTTTACCAAAATTAGCAGTCGATTTTGGTCTATTTTCTCCGCAATTTTATTAGGACTTTTTGTCCTTAGTCGCTACATTTACACTTACATGGTTTACAAACATTTATCGGCATTTTAGGTAAAGCCTTTTCGATAGATAAAATCTAGTGAATCTATTCCTGAAAAACAAAAAATGACGTCTGTAAATGACTTCCTGTTTATTATTATTGCTAACTCAACAATCTGCAAGATAATTAGGGCAAAAGTCGACAAATGACGCAGTGGCCCAAAAGAGTCGCCGCCGAAAACACCGCTTACAAGTAAGAGCAGTAAATCGAAATTAGCAAAACGAAAATGATTTTTTTCGCTTTGGGTATAAGTAATTTGATCATCCAGCATCCGGCGGGTCTACTTATGAAATCGCAACGGTAAAAATTGCCGCTGCCGTTGATTTATTTGCCGAACACGTCGCCAAATGGTCCAAACTCGATTATCCGCTCATAAAACATAAATCAAGATAATTTGATGGGACCATTTCCGCCAGAAAGCGGTTCTCCACTTTCAATCTCTAGGGGCATAATAAATGTTTACGAACAACGTTATTTGTAGATCCGTCCCTTAATCGACAAAAAAAAATGGAATGGATTTTGCCGATTTATCATCTAGAAGGGTCAAGAGTAATTATTAAGCTGGAAGAAGTTTTAGGATAATGTAATTTACTTTTCCGGCCCACCAAACGACGACGAGGAAAAGTATTGTAAACGAGTTATTACTTTACTGCCCTACCAGCCGACGAGGAGGTAAGAGTTGTGAACGCGCTAATAAAATTCCCTAGAAGACATTCGACATGACGTTTTATTATTGTGCGATTTGCTTTTGCTCAAAACAAAATCAAAAAATAAGTGCAATTTGTGGTTATACTGCGCCGTTCAATTCTCGTGTCATGGCCGGTCGGTATTTGGTAGGTACTTGTCATTGGCGCATTTGGCGAAAGAGGCAGTACTTTTTGTGAGATTGGTGGTAAGTATAATAATGTGATTGCAATAAAGATATTTCTGTTATTTTACGTGTGACAAGATACTGAAAAAAATATGTATGTTATTGTATATGTGATTAAATGTCCGACAGTTGCATGTTATCAAGTGTATTAACCCCTCCTATCGCGGGGTAAAAATTTAGTCGTCACTTCTGCCCGGGACACTTTTGCGCGTGAAGTCGATGGCCTTGAGAAAAACGACCATAACTTTTAAACTACTATACGGATCGTAAAAAGAATAACTGTAAAATGATCGCATTGAAATTTGAAATTTATAATATTATAACCTTATCTCGTCAAACAATTAAGATAATAATGAATAAATATTTAAAAAGTTGGCATTTTACGCAGCGCGGAGCGCCCTAACCAATATTGGTTAGATACAATTTTAGCATTTGTAAGCGTCTAACCAAAAATGGTTAACTCAAATTGGAAGGGTTAAACTGTGTAGAGAAGACTGCGTGAAAATTAGTTGGTTCGTAAGCTCATAATGGATATACAGAGGACTAGAGATGTCGCGACTCATGAAAATGGACGCTTCTACGCTGTATCATAGGAATGTGACGCCTTACCAATAATTTACAATGCAGATTTGGACGATTTTCATTTTGATAAAATAATAGCAAACAAAGAATAAACTCAATTCATTTCAATTACAGTCATACTTTTATTATTGTAAAAAAAGTAATGTATTGAAAAAACAGTTGCACGTTAATACTAAAGAATTGAAGTTTATGTTGATTTTATATTAATAATGCGAGTTGATGAATAATGTTTTCCTCAATCCTGATGGTTTTTCAACGCCAGCCAACATATAATTGGCCATATGAGAATCACGGATTTTCTGGATCCAACCCACAAATGGACATTGTTAGCCCTTGTGACTTAATAATAGTCATTGTGAATGCTAATCGAATAGGAATTGCAGGCGTCTGAATGAAATCGGCGAGTCTGAAGAAATCATTGGGATCCGTGGCAGGACAACAACTTCCCCTTGAAACTTGTCGTTTAAAATAGTAGCATCAAGAACATTTCCCTTGATTTTGTTAATGATTAATCGCGTGCCTCATTGTTAATGATTAATCGGTGCATTTAGATTCTGAAGCAAAATGATTGGTAAACCAATTTTTAATCGCAAGTTAGCAGGTGGCATTCCCAGTAAAACCAGTAAATTCAAGAATTCAATAGGATAGCTGACTTCTTCAGAACAACGGCGTCGATCGATTTGAACAACATCTCATTGCCAGGCTGTGACTGTTGTATTTTAAAATTAATAGCGTGAATATCTATATTTTTGCAGCCAAAATAGTTCATTCACGTAGCCATGGATGATAATGCGCATTCCATGTATCACGCAATTGTGATACACGAAATATTGAAACACAGAGAATAGAAATTGAAATGTGAAAACAACGCCAGCTACGACTCAAGGGACTTGTGCAATATATTGGGTGCGTACGTTGAATACCACAGAATTTGACATCAGCGCCACCCATGGTACATAACATAACTATGAATTACTCTCAGAAGGTCAATTATTCCTGAATTTCTGAGGAGGTTTTAACGGTGAACTATAATTAAACTTATATTGTTTTTATTTAAAATAATATTGGGGGGTCATAAATATGTGATATCAGAAAAAAGTAAAAAAAATCGACAAGAAATAAAAGGAAAATAAATACTAGAATCCGATTGCAGCGCCATTCAGTAAATAAATATGTTATACAGTGTGATACAGACTTGATCCATAATGCACTTAAAATGGACACTCCACACAGGTGGGTCGCGTACACTAAATATAGAGATTTTCTATTGAACGAAGAATCTAATCATCATTTATGCTCAAGACAAATTTACAGATTTGACAAATTTCCGAATGAATCGTTGGAAATGAAAAGTGGAAGGAAAGGCGTTCGACGCCTTGGATGAAACGAATTGGGACGGAGTGAAAATGGAAGCCCTGCGGAAAAGGAATTTGAATAAATGCTCGAAGGCGCGACAGGCTTTCGGTCGACAACCGAAGGCCGATAATTGCGTGAAAGATGTACTCGCATAAAGGGCTCACGGCAGCGGCGTAGACAGCTATTCGTCCTAAGTCGGGGAGAGGGGAGACCAGAATCGTTGGTTTTTGAGGAATGTAGAATTGCGCTCTGGCGTTCAAGTAGACGTAATATCGTTATTATATAGCATTGGGTCCTAACTTATGAAGTTGCTGTTCTACATATAAAGGAAATTTAAGGCCAAAAACTTTGTATGAAATATATAATACCATATTAAATTAATAGAAATATTGACCCTGCAGATTTGTCTTTTAATGGGATATGCTTAACTCATCTGCTGTAAAACTCTCGTGGACAGGAACAAATGGTTGCTTTAAAGGCGATTTTCACCGACTCTAAAGTTTATTTTTTCCCTTGTAAAAAGTTATCTAAATTGTGAAAAAAAACTCTATTGGAGCAAGGTCTGTACGGTGGATGACCAAGAGTATTCAGCCGCAACTCCTGTAACTTTGCGACCGTTTGCAGTGAAATCTTCGGTTATACGTTGTCATGCGGAAGCAGTGGCGATGAGCGATTGACCAGTCTCGGTTAATTTAATCACGAGCTTCTCCATCATTGTTTGCAGTTCTTAATAGTACACATTTACGGTAACTGTATAGCCAGTAACTGTATGCAAGAATCTGTGGTATAAAACACTACCACAGGATCTCATATTTGAAAACAATGCAAATTTCCACTTTTACCATGGTTGCACAATTGAAAATATTTAACCAAAAACAAACGAGGGAAAGAGAATTAAAAAGCTGATTATTAAAAAAGAATCATATTGCCTTAAATGAATTTGAATTTGAAGGTATCCAAGTTCGAAGTGGCCAGTAGGAAAAAAATAGCAATTACATAGGTAAGTATCCAATATTAGTCTACGCCGTCGAAATGTAGGTGGCGCTGATAGCATTGACAGCGAAACTAATAGAACTTTATTTGTCCATCTACGAGTATAATAACATTGATAATGAATGGTTTTTTTATAAAAGACTGATTGTTTATAAAAATTCAATAATTTAACCAATGATAACAATAATACCATTCCATTATTGGTGCTATTTGACGCTGATTACATCACAGAAATAATACTAGGAGGTAGGATACCATGTATTAGACTATCTGAAATTTGAAGTGTATAAATATTACGTATTCATAACTGTATACCAAATTAACGATTTCAATCTATGTAAATATAAATAAAATATTATGAACTATAATTTAAAAAATTGTTTATTATAATATTATTATGTTATTTCGAGATAGGATACCGTATACGCATGTTCTAAAGTGCGCCATATAAAGTGCATCACCATACTGTTATACCACGTACGTCGCCATATTAACCATAAGAGCATTTAATATTAATAACCATTAATAATTTTTGGACTATAAGTGCCATATACACGATGTTTTTCGTTATAAAATCCTAGCTACCAAATCTTAGTACGTAATGGAGCAATCTGATACAGTATAGAGATTGGCAGAGTTGTGCACTAAACCGATAATTCGCTATTGGTGGCGAGCGGTGTGAGACTAAATTTCTAACACATTTCAATGAAAGCAATTTTTAAACTATTTCCTTTATACATTATTGCAAATATTACTAGTAAAATAATCAGTTTATAGTAAATACTATACCAATTATCATTAGGGATGATTAATATTTTTATTGACGAATTACAAAAACCATACAAGATTAAGAAATGAAATCATAAAAAATGTAGCATATTTTTCTCATGTTTGGTACAGCAAAATAATATATACAATCTATCAACACCCATTATTTCATTTTCCCTCTCCGAAACCCTATAGTAAGCACTTAGCGTATTGGAGGCAATTCAAATGATATATTGTTTGAAACGAGTCATCGACCAGATTTTTAAAATTCAAAATAATTATATTACTTTTTGTAGCGCCGTAGAATTCTCTTAGCAATAATAGATATTACGAAACCAAAATTTCATCCAATGGGCAAAATTTGAAGTCCCTAAATTGATTAGGGCGATTAAAATTTGATTAGGGCGTCTTCTGGTGATCGATTTTAACCACGACCATTTTAATTCTTGCCATGACCAAATGATAACTGAATGCCCAATTTTAGCTCAATCAGATGAAATGTTTGGGCGCAATCGTGGCGGAATACACACAGTCACAGACACACATAAGTGCTTTCACAATACTTTCCCTCTGCCGGGAAAGTAATAAGATGGTTAGAAGGTTTAGGAAGGTAAGTGTCTTTATATATTAAAACTAGCTGACCCGTGACCACTCTGTTGGGCGGTAAAACATTTTACTTGTGATGAAATTATGAATGTGCTTCGGTTAGTACTGAGTGCTATGATTTATTTCCTGACTGCCAAAAGAAGGGTTATATTTTTACTGCATATGTACCTATGTATGTATTTGCATGCCAATTTGACTATATTACCGTTATTTGTGAGTGTCTTCTTGTGAGTGTCTAATTTGTAAGCGTCTTATCTCTATAACCATTTATGCAGTAAAAGGGAAACTATATGCAATAAACGGGAAAAATCTTTTATTTTAAACACTTGCGACGATAAATTTACTTATTTGGATACGAATTCATATCTGTTGATAATATGACCAATAAACATGACCTAACGATTTGAAATATTTTTTAAAAATAAAATACTACTTTTTGAGACTTAAATATAAAATTTAGACATATACTGTCGCTGACTTTTTTGTAGGCATTACCAAGCTCAACAACTTTTCTCTAGAACTCAATCATATATCTCTCATCGTTAAAGCAGCATTCGTAAGAAACGTTTGCATTCGACCGTTTTTTCTCCGACCTACTTTGCAAATCTAACTACCACGAAAAAGTCTTTTAATTTTTCGGATTAAAACGTAGCCCTATGATACTCACAAATAACGTGGCTTTCTATTGATAAAAGAATTGTCAAAATCGGTTCAGTAGATCAAGAGATTACTTCCTACAACTTCACAAACTTTACCTCTTTAGAATATTAGTATAGATATTTGTTATTTGTAAACTCTTGCAACTAATCACAAATAGAAAAATCATAAAACGCTTGCTTTGCATTACAAAATCGCAGGCAGTATCTAACGATATTGAAATCTAACGACATTACGATATTGAAAACGCTGCAGCTAATTCTGAAAGTTTCTAATCATTTACAATTATCAAACAATACATCCACGTCATAAATCATAAATTACGCGACTGTTTGTTGTGTGTGTACTCAAATATGTACATCGGCTTAGTAATCAAAGGGCACAGCGAAAGAGTAAGTGGGTCATTGATGGCCTGTGTGGCCTTTATACAATGTAAGTACGTACTTGGGGTGACAACACGAACTCCATTACGTGTACGTGAAATTGACTCTTTGCATGTCGAATAGGTCGATGGGTTGATAGTTGTTTGCAGCTTTTGTGACGACCCGGCGCAATCGTTGAACCGACAAGGCGTGCTCTATCATGAACCACGGCTCAGTAGGTTTTTTCCACCAAATTGCTCAATTCTGATATCGAAACTAAATTAAAGTTGCTGTGTAAAATCATCATGTGGGAATGTATATAAGTAATTAATTTAAGGAAGAACGAAAACTGATAGTGTCCTAATGACATTTTAAATATAACAATTCACTTATACATACAATTCACACACTCTCACACGTTTAACAATATAAATTACCTATACAAGAGTGAATTCAGATTTTTATTTTCATTACGCAATATTTTGTATTTTATATTTGGGTTTATTTTATAATTTTCTACTACTTTTATTAGTTACTCATTAGTTTGATTTTTTATGACTTGATTTTACTATAATAATTTTGTAACCATTTTGATATAATTATGAAACCAAAAGATAAAAAAAACTGTGGCAATTAGGCAAAACTACATAAGTCAGAAATACCATTTTCTCAGGGGAACATTTTGAAATTTATGACTAAAATTGGCACATGGAATAAAAGATGTGTGCTCTCTTAAACTATATGTGTAATTTTAAAATAATATGTATCAATAAAAAGATAATTAACTTATGCTACTATGACCACCTATCAATAGTTAAGAAAAAGTACATAAGTTACACATATATAGTTTTGCTCATCTGAACAATATATAACTAGTGAGAAAGTAGGTGCTATAACTTCTTTTATATTGTGCTTGGAGCTATGTAGCTTTTCCCAATGAAAGAGTAAAAAAAACGCTTTTAAATGGTCATTTTAATTCATTTTGGTCAAAAAACGACTTATCTAGTTTTGCTTAATTGCCACAGAAAATATCCTTTCATAAAAATCATACCAAATTGGTTTCTTCCTGAAATAGGGACTGCCTAGTTAAGATTGACCCAAAATCAATGTTTTTTAAATATTTTCTATGGATTTTCTTGAATAAATAAAATAAATGAAGAAAATATTACTTGTATAAATGCCGCTTATCACAGCTAATTTCGGTAACTTCTGTTTAATATGGAATTCCAAATATAATAAGGCTTTTATACCTTTAAATAAAAGCTGTTAATTAAAAGTTTGAATAAAAGCTTCGCACTACTGCGATAGTGTTAACGTTACGACCGCATTACGTTTTGTTCCAAAACATGCCTAAAAACATCGCCAAGCCGACGCTGAGGGAAGTGGTAACCTTGGTCGTGCACCTCGAGGCAAAAATCGATAGCCAGTTGGCACTGATTGAGAACCCGAATCAATTCTAAGTTCTCATTCGAATACAATTACCGCACATCGGAAAAATATACTTCTTCTTCCGATATTCTTATTCCTCCGTGGGAACCTGTTCCGCTTTATCTAGAATGCTTTACCTTCAAAGAAAATAGACCAAGAAGTGCTCAGGATCTATAAGGTTCCGGATGAAAATATTCTTCTTCTTCTGTTGGTCCCTATCCCGCCTTACCTAGACTTCTTTAATAGATACCAAGGGCTTGGGATGCAAAAGGGATTTTGGTGGGGCGGTGTTGGAGGGGGTAGCGTTGTTAAAAGGAGGAACGGGGTGGTTGGCGGAGTTAGAGGGAGGGGTGAGTAGAGGGTTGTTACTGGGGGGAGGCGGCGGGGGCGTGGAAGGGTTTGAGTGAGATGGAAGTTTAAGGGGGTTTTGGGGGGGGGGGGGGTTAGGGATTTGGCGCGCGAAGGGTTGACTGCTTACCGGGAAAATCTTGGGGTGACACTACCGATTTCTTTAGTTAGACCCCAAACATACTTGCTATTTGAGTTAATTAAATTAATTTTAAGCCTTTTTCATAATTGTGTTTTTGAACATAATTATTTTCTGAATTCATAATTATCCATGATGAACATACCTTAAAAAGTCGATTTAGCCTTCGAAGAGTTACACTAATTCATCACAATTTAAAATCCCATTTCAGAGTGCACATAACCGCAGGAAATGTAATGGAATTCGTGACCCGTCATTCTTTCTGTCTGTACAATCACACAATACCCCGTCTAATCAAAGCAAATGTGTCCATAGAGACAGCCGTAACAGGATGCTATGCGTGCATATCTCGGGGGCAGTCAAGATTACACAGCCTGCATTGCGGACTGCTAGAATGCCTTTGCTAGTGCTAGCTTTTGTAGTGCACGAATACATCGCGATTAGTATTCCATATTTACTCATCAATTCATATAAACAGCAAATAAATAAGTTTATAAATTTCAATTATAAATTTACTAGCTGTTGCAATTATCATAATCGTCATAGCTATAAAATTGTCATAAAAAATAATTAGTTTAAAATTTAAAATTATTTTTTTATCTATAGGTATCCACCATCATTTAGCAGCCATAACTTTTACATATGTTTTGAAGAATTGCTAACTGGATATCTCTTTTATATAAACGAGGATGATGTTATACATTTTTGGACCAGTGAACGAAAAATTTCTTTGTGTATAAGTTTTTCTCATTAGAAACACATTCAATTAATATCCAACTCCTCTCCTGGTTGCTAATGTTTGTTTTGTATTTGATAGTAAGGTTTTCGTACGCAGATGGATTAAAATATTTTTTGCATATATAAACGCTTAAAACATTAAATTCCTTAAATAATATATTAAACCTAATAATCAATTATTTAAGAACCCAACACAGCGCCGGCGATATTGAACGCCACAAAGGAACCGGAGAACAGTAACTGTGATAATTATTAAACTGTATTGGTTATACTGTATATGTATGTGTAACTGATAGCGAATGGTTGCTGTTAGTGAATGGTTTCGTGCAGCTTGGGCCGTGTAAGCGACTTCGGACCCGTAGCCAGTCGGGAGGATGGAGGTATCCTGAAGGTTACCTCCAAACGGAGATATATTACCAAAACTGGCAGTTAGAGGGCGTCCGCTGGGTACCTTTCCTGGTGCCTCGCCATAAGGAGTTGGTCTCTAACGGGCTGTTAGCCAGCTAGATAATATATTGTCTTGTCTCTTAGACTTCTACGCTCATACCACGGCTGAAAGAACGAATACATATCGCCATACCAACCTGGGGAGACGGGTTCGCCAGTTGTAATCGAAATCGCCCTACTATATATGTCGGTAATACTATATAGGTAAATACTCATATATCCGAAAGGTGACGCTACGTCCAACCCCCACAATGACCGTTAAGTGACGCACATTTTTATTCAGCTCTGGGTCCACTTTAATTGACAGTGAGTTAAGAAACATTCGATTTCAGCATTCCAAGGGATCGCCGTATAATTGAGTAGGCCATTACTTTCTCACGTTCCGTACGGCAGCGGACGCAATCTGACCTAACCGGCCAATGGTCAGCTATTAGCTTTACGATCTCCTCCTCTTTGATGGATGTCGCTACTGCGGACCGTCTTATTTGTGTCTACGTATGAAGTGAGTTTTATTGGCTGTCGGAATACTGATAGTTAATAAGTATAGGGGCTGTTCAAAAGAGCGCGATCAATATTTTAAGAGGTAACTCTTTTTGTAAAACTTATATAACCAAAAAATATATATTATACAATTTTGAATAAACTTCATAAAAATCATAGATATATTTCTACATCAAAAACTAAGATGAAACTCATGTTCAACTTTTTTTGATTTAGGCCTTGGCTACCGTGAAAAACTGTTTGATTACGTTCAATAGTCAAAAATTCAGATATATTTCTCCGTAAGAAATGGTTATATCAGTCTCGAGTGCTATAGCTATATATATATATTTATTTTATTATATCACAAAAAGTAATGGCGTTAGTACTTAAACATAGTTTGTGTTGCTCCTAACTATGTAGGGCCTGTTCTAAGGAGAACACCAATACGAATAATTATAAAAATATATAACTTCCAAAGAAAATTTCGGAATTTCATTTAGGTTAAATATGAAGACTATCGCGGTTGTTTGATATTTTATAAACAAGATAAAAACGTAACTTCGACGTTTCGGCGATGTTGCAACCACCGTAGTCCAGGGTAGACTAAAGTGCTGCCAATCATCGAATTATTATATATGTGCTGATCCTGGCGCCTTTTGCCGGTCAAAAACACGTAGAATCTGTTGGCTATCAGATCGTTTTTAAGGTTAGGTCACGCCAGGTTCACAGCTACCCCCGCTATTAAGAAATGCTATGTCTCCAGACACCTCAGTTATTCGCTGAATTGCGTAGGCGTCGCTGACACAGCCTGGTACGCAAACTGCCCAGTTCCGCCCCAGGTGTTCCAACGAATCCGCACGTTTGATCCCAACCGCCTCCGACTGTAGGCTACAGCCGAAGGCAGAGATCACAGCAGCCCTGACAGGCTCCTTCTTCAAGGTGGCTACCAGATGGGAGTAGAACCGTGAGTTGGGCCGACCAAGATAACACGAAAATTGGCCAACACCACCGAAGCTGGATGGACCATTTGGAACCTAAATAGTAAAATGACTTGGAGGTGTCAACTACAACAAGCGAACTCGTCACCTTAAACAATTTTAATGATATTCGATGGTCCTGTCTCCCGTGAGGTGATTGTAGAAGACTTGGGACGAAACCGTCCACACGCGCTGTGCACCCAGTGGGTCGACACTCTCGCCCTTACTTCCAGATACGGCCAGATTTCTCAGGCCTACCGACTGGTTAGGCCGGAGAAATCTGGGTTCGTGGTCGCTTACGCTGTCCTTTCTCTTACGTAGCGGTGGTTCGGTATCTACCGAATCACGCGCGAACAACGGCATCCTTTGCACGGTTGTTTATCCGGTATTGGGTATCCGATTAAACAATTTAAGAGCAGTTGCCGTAAAGTTAACAACCAACCCCGCTCTAGAGGAAATAAAGCCATTTCCAGACTCCTTCGGTTATCAGTGGGAATGAACAGTAGACTGACTGACGCCACATGTTGCACAAACCGTCCAGGAACACCGAAAGCACGATTCCTAGGGGAACTGGCCCGCAGGCACTGAGTCCTCCTCGGGCTTGCACTTCTGCTTGGAGGCTACCGGATGGCTGTAGACCTGTAAGTTTAACCAACCCTAAAACATGGGTCATCTAATGAAAATAAACAAATATTGAAACCAGTAATATAGTCCTATACTGGCGTTCGAGAAGAGGCAAGACAAGTTTTAAATACAGTTTCAAAAATTATCTTACCTTTATTCAGTTTCGAATTTCGCCAAAACTCGACTGCATTAGCGCGAGCGACTTTCTTACTATAATCTCCATAACAATGATGCTCGAAATAAACTCGAGAAAAATACGACGCGGTAAACAAAAACAGCTCTAAGATGCAGCGTCCGTGAAGTAAAAACGACACTTCTTGAACTTGTTGTCGCCGGAGCAAGTTTTAAGTAAGTCGGGACATATTTCAAACAGCCGCGTCAAAGTTGCCCGAAGCGCCGTTCAACGCTTCGGTCGCGATGGGGTATGAACTTATCTATCGCCAAGAGGACAATTATATCGTATAAGTGAGGGGTAAGCGAGTCACACTTATATATTTTAAGTTTCTAGAATAAGTAGTAGATGCGTATAAAATATTATTATCTTTTTTATGTTTGGACAAGTCATTTTAGCATTTCACACAAACTTGAAAGTTTTCAAAATACGATGCATACGATTTATCTTTGGTCTACGAAGGTATTTATTTATTTCATTTTATTTCATTAGCAAATCAACATACAAGTTTAGACCAATTCGTTGAGGTGCAATATAAACACAAAAATAAAAAATGCAATGATTGTATCTACCTACACAACATGTTTATATAAGCATTAAATACAAATGCAGGCATTAGGATTAGAAAAAAACAATTTTACAGAAAACATAAAGAATAAACTAATTGATCTTATTTGCTAACTGTATATAAATAATTTATAATCTACATGCAATCTTATATTTGTTGCCATGGCCCTATTGAGTATTCAGGTTTTTTTACAGTTAAAACTAATCCGATGATCGCGTCTTGCCTTACAGCTAAGGACTAAGTAGCCAATCATACGCAAGTTACCGTACGAGATCGCCCCTCTATAAGCATATGCGACATTAACACTAACAGCAACACTAACTCTACCACCTAGTGGAGTTTTCCAATGCTACAAATTTGAAATATTCCAGTCTTTCATTGTAGCCAGTTAGTCGATCCTTGAAGCCGTATTTAAATTACAGTATACCTAATAACTTCTTTTGAATAGGTCCAACTCCATCGGAATAGGTTTTAAAATTTGGTTTCCACATTGAAAACTCAAAGTTAAGATGGGAGTACAATAGTGACTACGAATATATGGTTATAAAATTTAAGATAAAATCTCGCAGGTCTCCGCTGAGACTGTCGGGGAAAAGTGTTTTATAATTGAAATGTTTGAAAAGAGAGTCTCTGAGTTCTTAGTAACTGAAAAATAACGCAGTCGTTCAATTACGCGAAGCCGCCGCGCGCGCGGCTTGCTCAACTGTCGGATAAAAATATTTTAATTTAAAATCGAAACGTGGCCCGTCAGCGACACATTTCCGTAATAACGAATTAAAATCCGAGGAAATATTGCGGGTCGCCGAGTCGGGTGAGTTTGGACGGGGACGGCGATGGCTGGGCGTCGCGTCGCCTCGTTTGTCGGGCATCAAATGACAAACGATCCATCAAAAGTTGGCAAATAAATTTGATAACAAGCTGGAAGGTCGACGGGCGGCGTCCCAGGCAAATGTCCCGCCGCGGCCTCGTAATCGCGAAACGAGAAAGTTTTTGATGGTGATGAAAATCGAAATGTGAACATGTCACCTCCCGCCGACGACGACATCTTCCCCGCCGAAACTTTTTACGATCTATCAAGGCGGTGTGTCCTAATTAGGATCGTAATATACTGGCCTACTTATAATATAGAATATTCGGAAAACCGTGGCCACCTGCTTTAAATTTGTCTAATATTGGCGATCATTTCATCGGTGCTCATTCGATTGCACATAGAGTGATAAATTTGTAAATAGAATTACATTTGTAATTATCCAAATGAGTTCGAGTTGTCAATGAGAGTTGTTAATTTGGGAAGCCAACCCAGCTACACTCAGAATCTCAGGTCTGGTTATATGCGTCTTCACAGAGGAATATGCCGATCCAGTGAGGATTGCATCAGCATATGCGAAAACGGACGACACAGTAGTGTCGGAGACAATTCTAGCAGCAGTGAATCCGAATGTCTGACCGTTTCTGCTACTACAACTTCAGTCTGATCATTTTAACATTAATATTGACCATGTATGCACCAGTGTATGCACCAGTGTATGCACCTGTTGCTGACAAATATGATGATGTCATTGATGAATTCAACGTACAAATATAAGACGTGCTCAACTCAATGATAAAGCATGACATAAATATTGTTATGGGAGACTTCAATGTAAAGGTTGGTCAAGGTAAAGTTGAAAACTATGTTGGAGATTTCGGATTGGGAGAAACGTATGAACGCGGAGATAGACTTGTGCAATTCTGCCAGAAGAAGGACTTTATTGTCTCTAATAAAATGTTCAAATTGCCACCAAGACATCTTATACGTGGAAATCACCCGCAGACAAACATATTGCGCGGAATCAAATCGATTATATACTAATCAGTAGATGTCATAGTCACTGTCATAGGAACACTGTCAAGTCAGTGAAAACTCACCCTGGCGCTGACATTGGCTCGGATCATATCCCCTTAGTGGCGAAGCTGTGTATAAAACTTAAGAAATTGTGTCATCCAATACCAAAACCAAAATGGATACTAATAAAATAAGAAACCATGATTTTCGGATAAAGTTACATCTTAGCACAAACAATGAAATCTGCCGGTAAAAATTATCTGAACCGGACTACAATGACGTTGAAAACACATGGACGGATTTCAAAAATGCAATCGTGCAAACGGGAACAGCTGTACTATCTCCCTCTCCGGTTATTAAGAATAAAGATTGGTTGACCACAGGAATACTGCAGCTAATTACAACGCGAAGGAAATAAAAAGGAAAAAACCATCAAAAATACAAATCAATACAAAACACCATAAGGAAGAGGATAAAAGAGGCGAAGGAGACTTGGATGGCAAAAAATGTCAAGAAACGATCACATTACTATACAAAAAAGTATCAGAAAAGTTTTTAGTAAAATATATCATACTAAAACACAACTCACGTTGTTAGAAGAACAAGGAAATTTCGGTTCTTCGGTAGAGGAAAAACTAGTGATTTTGGAATCATATATCCGAACTCTATTCCATGACAGTATAAGAGTCAACACAGATGTTTCTACACGGAATCTGGCCCTGCGTTAATTAAATCTGAGGTAGCTCATGCTATCAAGTCAGCAAAACTAGGGAAGGCTGTTGGATCAGAAGACATTCCAGTAGAGATACTTCAAGAAATCGATGATTGTAATCTAGATTTCCTTACAAACTTCTTCAACAACATTTACTCAACTGGCTACATACCAAGAGACTGGCTGAAATATACTTTTGTTACCTTGCCAAAAATTAATCATCCCAATAAATGCAGCGATTACCGGACTATATCCTTGATGAGTCTTATGCTAAAAATCTTCTTGAAGATAATCCATAAAAGGATTTATCCTAAATGTAAGGCAGTTATATTCAAAACTCAATTTGGATTTCGTGCGGGTCTAGGCACACGTGATGCTCTTTTTGGATATCATGTGCTCGTACATTGATGTTTTGATATAAAGGGAGTTACATATTATCTGCTTCATTGACTATGAGAACGCCTTCGACCGAGTTAGGCATGTAAAACTATTTGAAAGCCTCAAGTCGGCTGGAGTCGAGAGTCAAGACCTTCAAATAGTAAAAAAATCTATATTGTCAACAAGAGGCCAACGTGAGAGTCGATGAACTCCTTTCAGCTGATGTAGAAATACTCAGGGGAGTGCGATAGGGCTGCATACTATCACCATTGTTGTTCAATATTTACGCCGAGGCTATCTTTTCAATAGCTCTGTACGGTGTCTCGGAAGGAATAACAGTTAACGGTCATGTCATTAACAATATCAAATATGCTGATGACACCATCTTCATAGCTGACACCAGGCAGAGTTTGCAGAAACTCGTGGATATCGTCACCGTAGCGAGTGTGTTATACGGCATTAACATCAACGCCAAAAAGGCCAAATACATGGTAGTAAGTTGATCACCGCAGTCAAAGTCAAACTTTTTCATAAATATCGATGGTACCTACAGACCTTGAAAGAGTGAGCCAATACAAATACCTGGGTGTCATAGTCAACGACAAAAGAGACCAAAGTGTCGAAATTAAATGCCGAATTGAGCAGGCCCGTAGCGTCTTTCGAAAAATGGAGAATGTTCTTTGTGACCGTAATTTAAGCTTTAATCTACGCACACGTATAGCAAAATGCTACGTATTCTCCATCCTCAGGCCTCAGCTCCATCCTATATGGAGCTGAGGCCTGGACACTCACAGAAAGCATGGCCAAGCACATTGAAGCGTTTGAGATGTGGGTGTATCGGAGAATGCTTAAAATATCGTGGATCCAGAAGGTTCGAAATACAACAGTCCTTCAAAGACTGAATAAAAAAGGGACTGAAATACTCAAAACCATAAAGAGACGCAAGCTCAAATACTTTGGCCACATAATGCGCAACCCCAAATACGCACTCTTGCAAATAGTAACCCAGGGAAAAAATCAAGGCGCGAGGAGGCTTCGCAGCCAATGACATCATGGCTGCAAAATCTACGCCAGTGGTTCCAGCTGAGCACTGGCGCGTTGTTCCATGCTGCGGTCTCCAAGACTGAAATCAGCAAGATGATTGCCAACCTTCGTTACGAGACAATTCTACAAAAAGAAGAAGAACTTTTAGTAGGTTCCAGATACTATTTTTTTTAATCCAATCTATAAATTCTCGACACCCTATGCATGTCAAGTAAAATTAGAATGAGAAGTAATGAGACTCACTACCTAACACAAATATTTTGACTCGTCCAAAAGCGATTTTTAGCCGTCAATTGGACACAATCTTAATGTAATGTAATGTAATGATGCCAGGCTTGTTGGCAATTCTCAGTTGCCTTGCTGTTTGGTGTCGTTATAACAACCAGGTGTGGTGGGTTCGCCCGTAGCAATTGACACTCTTCAATGGAGCCAGAAAAGCGTTCCTGCGGGAACGCTTTATCGCCTACGGGAATTTACGAATCAACTGACTTTTTGCTCATACAAATACGACTAGTCCGTGACAAACAAGTGTAGCTGTGTCATAAAGATGTGACCTTCAGCGCTCTACTTTATATTTAATACTATTAATGGCAGTAACATTCTCAGACACCATTTTAATAAGACATGTCTGCAGCAGTTACATAACAGCCCGGTCACTAAAACCTCCGTCTCATCCTTCATTTATGACACTTTCATTTCGGCTTAAGCCCCTTTGCTAATACCGTAATTCGAGCGTATTTCTGCGTGGGCGTTTGCTGCGGATCGGTCAGTCGCCTGTTTGCGTATGCAGATTACAGTTAACTATCCGGGGGACCCCTTAGCGGTCACTAATTAGCGGTTTGTTAAAGTGTCCACCAACTAAGCTACCTGTTAAGTAATTCCTGCTTCTTGCTACCATATTTGAGGACCGAAGCTTTGTAGTACCTAATGACCCTATTACTGTTGAGGTATACCTTCAGATAATAATAATAATATATACAACGATAATAAAAATAATATTCAATTATTAGTGCCATCTATCGCATTTTTATATGCTGATTACACAAAGAAACAATATAGGGAGATAGTATGCCTTAGTAATTATTAGGTATTAAAACTTAATACTAAATAAAAAAAATCGCCTATGGTACCCCAAGACTTTTCCGGCAAGCAGACGACCCCCGCCCCTCCGCCGCTCCCAAAACCCTCAACCCCCCCCCTTCTACCGTGTAATTAACCCTTAAAATACTCGAATTCCGTTTAAAATACTCGAAAAAGCATATTTGACGTTATGAAACAGCTAAATGAGGTTATTTAAAGAATTACTCGATATTATATTTCAGGTTTGAAAGTTTCAGGCTGGGAAGGATATTACAAAGAACAATTTTGCAGTAACATTACAAAAACCATTCAAGACGCAACTTTCATTCGAATTTCCAGTTTAGCCACGGAATCTTAAACAACATTGTTGTTACACTGCAAGGATAAATAAATAGAGAAGGGACTCCTTTAAAAGGAAATAGCGAAAGCCCGTAAAGAGGCTTTAGCGCTGGGGGCGGGCCGAGCGTCGCCCGCATCCGGGCTTTTGACGTTGCGGCGACCCACTGAAAGCGGACGACTGTCAGGAAAAAATCTTGGGAGTTTCTAATCATAGCTCTAATTACTTTAATATTACTTACAATAATAAAAACAATGGTAAGTAATTTAAGGTTCAGATGGAAATACGCAATTTTAGGTTCATATGGACTAAGATGCCATATTTTATATCCTTGTTATTTCTGTGATGTGGTCGGCTTATATAAAAAAAATACGATAGATGATACTGATAATTAAATAGTATCATTGTTATTATTGGTTAAATATTTGTTTTTTTATAATCAATCGCTCCTTTATAAAAAAAACATTAATTATCAATATATTGTTATATAATGGATGGCCAAATAAACTGATATTAGTTTGGCCGCCAGTACTATCAGTGCCACCTGCATTTTGCCTTTTCAGAAGGGTTGCCAAATTGTATTATGGAGTTGAGCAATCTGATAACATACATATATAATCAATGGTTGTATCACATCTGTGTTGCATGTGAGGAATAATTCAGCCATATTTTTAGATGAAGTATTCATCGATGCAAAGCTTTTAAATAAGAAACTTTACTTTTTCTACCGCTTTTTACGGATTGCCGTTTAAAAATAAAAACAAAAGAACGTGATTACAATTAATTGTGCTATCTTAGCTAGATTAAGTCACTGACTTCACAACAGAATCATTCGGTCCTATATTTGGGGCTTGAAAGTTTCATACTTATCTGGGAAGAACGACAAATTGCAAAGAGGACTTTTGGAGTAACATTACAAAGAGCACTGAAGCCGCATCTTTCTTTTGAATTTCCAGTTTAGCCACGGATTTTTGATCAACATTGGTGTTACACTGCCAGGATAAATAAATAAACGAGGGACTCCCTCAAAAGGAAATAGCGAAAGCCCGTAAATGTATGAAGAGGCTTTAGCGCTGGGGGCAGGGCCGAGTGTCGCCCGCATTCGGGCTTTTGACGTTGCGGCGACGTTCTGAAAGCGGACGGCTGTCAGCGAAATTAATGAGAAGAACACATCTTGGGATATTTTCGCAAACACTTTCCCGAGCGCGGCGCGAATTCGCCCCAGTAAAATAACGAGGGGTTTTGTGCGTTCGCAAATTTATCACACTCGCCGAAAGTTCGTTGAAATTCGCCGCTCATGTGATGTCTGTCCGCTGTCACCGTACGAAACCTACATAACTGGCAAAGGAAATTTAAAACAACTAAATATATTTAAAAGAATTAAAAACACGACTGACGTTACAGAGAGGGAAGTATTGCATTTATAACTATATAGTGGTCACACTCATCCGAAGGCTCTCGAACACCCATCCGACGGCCTCCACGCATGAAGTGCGAGCCTGGGTAGGACTCTGGCCTTGGTCAGTTTCCCCTGGGAATCAAACTTCTGGCGCTCCTGGGTGGTCTGCGCACCGTGCGGCGTAAGCCAATCGACTGTGCACTCTGATTAACAACTTGGGTTGTCGACTACAGCGGGGGCAAGCCCGTCACGAGAGGAAGTTTTAACGATTAGTCGTTCTATCTCCCTGGAGTGAGCATAGAAGACTTAGAACAAAACAGTCCACCATCTAGCTACGTCACAACCCGTTAGAGACGGAGCCAGATATGTTACCTGGCGGGCCGACACTCACGCCTTAACTACCAATTGTGACCAGATTTCTCCGGTCTTTCGATTGGTTCCGAGTTCGAGGTCGCTTGCGCAGTCCTCTCCCTTACGAAGCGGTGAAACTGTATATACCGGATCTATCGCGGACCATGGCGTACTTTGCCCGGCTTTCACCCAGGATCGGATGGCCGATGGTCATTTCAAGAGCAGTCGCCGTAAGGTACGCAACCACCCCCGCTCTATAGGAAACAATACAGCTTCCAGACTCCCCCGACTGTTAGTCAGAGAGCACGCAAAGATTACAGCCGAAAAATCCCGGGATCTATTCTTTGCGCTCCGCGGAGTGAGTCGGGCCGACTGGGGAATTCGTTTCCCGGCGGTCATGACTATCTATAAGGGCGTCTTCGTCCCGCGTGCGACTTATGCCGCACGCGCTTGGACGGAGTCTGCTGTTCCTGAGGCGACGCGTGTCGCGCTGCTGCGCGGACAGCGCATCCCTCTGGTGGCCCTGACCGGGGCGTACAGAACGACGTCCACTCTTGCGTTACCCGTTATCGCTGTCGTTCTGCCGATTGGCCTGGAGATTCTGGAGCGTGCAGCGTTGTCGCGGTACCGCCGGGGCGAGCCGGTAGTCCTTCATGGCCTATCGATCGACCCGGTGGCGCACCGAGCTGGGGAGTTTGCCCGCCTGATTCGGGTGGAGTCCTTGCGTGTCTGGCAGGCTAGATGGGACGCCGGGGGTACGGGCCGCCTCACCCATTGCTTTTTCCCGTCCGTTGCAGTGCGGATGGCAAATTCGTTTCTGCGGTTCGACCACCATACCACGCAGCTGGTTGGGGGCCACGGAGAGTTCAGAGCCAAACTATTTGACTTTGGACTTGCCGATGACCCCCGGTGCGCCTGTGGGTATGGTCGCCAAACTGCGGAACACGTAATTTGGTCTTGCCCAATTCTAGCGGCTGCACGGGAGAAATTGATGGATGCAGTGGGCGCGTGCGTTGGGCGTTCTCCGATTTGGTACCCGGATTTGGTCAGTTGTAGGAGCTGCTTCCAGTCGTTTGGCGAGTTTGTGGGGCACTGGGTGGCTTCTTGGGAAAGCATGAGGCTTCGGGATACCCCCCAGGGGGTACCCTCTTCCTTGGTGGCGTGATTCGGCGGCTACTTCCAGCCCGAAGTGCCCGTCTTTGTGTCCGTCTCTTTACCGCCCCGAGGGGCGTTTCGTTCTTTGCAGGATCCAGGGATTCCTCCCCCCAGTGGCTGCTCCGAGACCTGCCCACGGACAGTGCGCCTTCACTTTCATTGTTCTGGAGCGTCCTCTACCCCGCTTACCGGCTCCTAAATTTACGATATTGTTGTTTCTTTTCTCGTTAAATTTTGTAATATTTTGTAATTTTTTATTTTTTTTGTAAATACCTTTTATTTTTTGAATAAATGGGTTCTCGGGGCGGTACGGGGGGGGTGGTTTACCCTATTTCACCCCCTGCGCGTTTTACCCTTCTGGTACGCGCAGGGTTGTCGTAGCACGACATCCCGGGCAGACAAGACGACCCTCGTCGTTATAACTGCCCGGGCGGTGGGCGGGGTTTGCTGCCCTCACCTATCGCCTTGAAACTCTTTACTGTTAGTCAGAGTCCCGGGCAGACAAGACGACCCTCGTCGTTATAACTGCCCGGGCGGTGGGCGGGGTTTGCTGCCCTCACCTATCGCCTTGAAACTCTTAACCTGTTAGTCAGAGTCATACGTCTACATACCCCCTCACTAACCTTTGTTAGTCCCCCCGACATCCTGTCTGTGTTTGGTAGCCTGTCTTTGTTTAACTTTAATCTCTGCTTTGTGTTTATTTTATTATTATTTTTACGACTATTTCTTATCTTCTTTTGTTGTTATCTTCTTTTGTTTTTTATACTGAATAAATGGGTTTTCGGGGTGGTACGGGGGGGTGGCTACCTATCTTTACCCCCCGCGCGTATACCCTTATGGTACGCGCGGGGTGTCGTTGCACGATATCCCGGGCAGATAAGACGACCACCGTCGTTATAACTGCCCGGGCGGTGGGTGGGTTCTCCACCCTCACCTGCCGACTTGAAACCACTAAACTGTTAGTCAGAGTTGGGGGCTAACGGGCCCATGATGAGTTGGCCACGATGACCCATGTGTTCAGGGTCGGTCACACTCACGGGTCAACACCCATCCGATGGCCTCCACGCATGGGGTGCGAACCTGGGTAGGACACTGGGTCAACCAGTCTCCCCTTGGAATCAAACCTCAGGCGCTCCTGGACGGTCTGCGCACCGAGCGGCGCAAGCCAATCGATTGTGCTCTCCGACTAACAGTCGGGAGAGTCTGGGAACTGTATTGTTTTCTATAGAGCGGGGGTGGTTGTCTACCTTACGGCGACTGCTCTTGAAATGACCATTGGCCATCCGATCCCGGTTCAGAGTCGGGCAAAGGACGCCTTGGTCCGCGATAGATTCGGTGTACACCGTTTCACCGCTTCGTAAGGGAGAGGACCGCGCAAGCGACCTCGAACTCGGAACCAATCGAGAGACCGGAGAAATCTGGTCACAATTGGAAGCAAGGGCGCGAGTGTCGGCCCGCCAGGTAACATTACTGGCTATCTCGCGGTAAAGGCGTTGGTCTCTTGCGGGTTGTGGCGTAGCTAGACGTCGGATTTGTAATGTCCAAAGTCTTCTACGCTCACTGCACGGTCGATAGAACGATGAATCGTTAAAACGTCCTGCGGTGACGGGTTCGCCCGTTGTGGTTAACATCTCAATATGCTCTTGAAACAACCATCGGCCATCCGATCCTGGGTGAACAGCCGGCCAAAGGACGCTGTGGTCCGCGATAGATTCGGTATACACCGTTTCACCGCTTTGTAAAGGAGAGGACCGTGCAAGCGACCTCAAACTCGTAACCAATCGAGAGACCGGAGTAATCTGGTCACAATTGGAAGTAAGGGCGCGAGTGTCGGAGTTACTTATTTTAATATGAATTCATAATTGTTGATAATATGACCAATAAGCATGACCTAACGATTTAAATTATTTTTTAATATAAAAAACTACTTTTTGTGACTTAAATATAAAATTTAGATATATGCTGTCGCTGAATTTTGTTGTAGGCCTTATCAAGTTCTATAAATTTTCTTTAAAACTTAATCATATATCTCTCATCGTTAAGGCAGCGTTCGTTAGAAACGTTTTCGTTCGACCGTTTTTTCCGACTTACTTTGGAAATCCGACTACCACGAAAGTCTTTTCATTTTTCGGATTAATATATAGTATATGACACTCACAAATAACGTGGCTTTCTATTGGTAAAAGAATTTTCAAAATCAGTTCAGTAGATCCAGAGATTACTTCCAACAACGTCACAAACTTTACCTCTTCATAATATTAGTATAGATAATGATGCCCCAATCGTATTTTTGTTGAATTACAAGGAATTTTGCTGAAACTCCATTACTCGATTATATGTTTCATCATTATCCGTAAGGGTAATACGAAAATAACGGTATAATGTAGCTTCAACATGATTGATGTAACTCACTATAATTTTACTTATATAACAACATGCTGTCATGGTAAAAACAAGATCTAATTGTGCACCGTATTGAATGTGCGGTGTAGTTACCATGCCCGTGACAACGTAACTACACCGTTACGCATCATGTTGATTCATTCGTACGGACCATAGTCCATGTTATATACCATATCTCTTTTGAAACATGCGTATTTTCGTGTATTACAGCATTACATTTCTCCCAGTGTAGAGACAACCGCCTTTGGAGCCGCCAAGTTATCCGTATTGGCCTGTTGAAACGTTATTTTAATTTGTTAGATTTCTTTCATTGTTAGAGTTATTTTAATTTTAATTCAATTTTGATTGTTACAAAATTGCTACAAACTTTGAATGCCATTTTATATTTTACATAGGACACATCGCACAGAATTAAATTATAGGTTTTTAAATCGAGCATTTCGGCAATCCTCTGGGGTAGCTAGCCATCAGCAAATTAATTGGAGCTGTCAACTACAACGGGCGAACCCGTCACCTCTGGAAGTTTTAACGATATTTCATCGTTCTGTCTCCCCTGAGGTGAGGGAACACTTGGGACGAAAGAGTCAACTGTATAGTTATGCAACTCTACTGTAAGAACCCAACGCCTTACTACGAGAAACCGAGTTTGCCGAGCGGGCCGAAATTCGCGCCCCTACTTCCAGTTACAGCCAGATTTCCCCGACCTCCCGGCTGGTTACAGGTTTTAGGTCGCTTGTGTGGTCCTCTTCCATACGCAGCGGTGATTCGGTGTTTACCGAATCTATCGCGAACCACGGCAACCTTAGCCCGGCTCTTTATCAGGTATCATTTAACCGATTGGCCGTTTCAAGAGCAGTTGCCGTAAGGTTAACAGTCACCCCCGCTCTTCAATAGGAAACAAAGCCGTTTCCAGACTTCCTCGGTTATCAGTCGGAATGAACAGTCGATTGGCTGACGCCGCACGGTGCGCAAACCGTCCGTGAACGTCCGAAGTACGATTCTCAGGGGAACTGGCCCGCACATAGTCCTACCCAGGGTCGCACTTTTGCTTGGAGGCTGCCGGATGGGTGATGACCTGTGAGTTCGGCCCTAACACGTGGCTCATAATAGCTCAACATACACTGGACCCGTTAGCTCCCCCATCAGCAGAGCATCCAAGGAAGTCCAGAAAGAAGCAGTACTTTAAGGTACTCCTTTTCTCATTCCTGACTTTATCCACACTTTACTACTGTATACCAGACAGTAGCTTCTCTTAGAAACCCATTGAAATCGAAGTGAATACGTAACGATTCGTAAGGGCTCGGATATGGCCGCCAGATGTCCGCTACTAGGCCCCAAACGTTCGAAAATTCGCCAGCCTTTACCTGCGCGTAACGCTAATCAAAGGCGTTCGTCGAGACGTACCCCTCTGTCCACATTTATCGCATCCAGCAATACCCTATAGCTCGAGAGTAAACCTACTGTTTGGTATGCTGTGACTTGACTGTCCAGCTCTCGCCAGTTTTTGCTAAATTATACAGTCCGCTGCCTGACGTTCAGGATGTCATACACAAAGTGAGTTTTGTTTATGATTTCTATTGATTTGATTTTTCCGAAATCTCCTATTTTTGATTTAAATCCGAAAGCATTACAGTACACAAAAAATATACTTACATAATCTCCTGGTACTGTATGCGGTTCGGAGAATTGCACTTTGTCATATTTTTTTTTTACGCTTAAGCGCCGAAGCAATGTGGGAGCTGTAAATTAAACCTGCGCCGCAACGCGACGACTAGAAGTGAACGTAACGATACTCGCCATTACACACAGTTTTTATGGCCTGTTGATTTATCGCCGGGGGAATACCCGGTTTATGTTCCGCCTTTTGACCGATTTTTTTTATTTGATGGCCTCCCGCGCTTACTTGCGGCAATCAAAGATTAAGCACCTCCGCCGAAATTCGTTTTAAAAGAAATAAATCGCCTGAAACGCGGCTTTTGGCGTACGATTTTGTATACGATTTTGATATAATGATTTTTAATCCATTTTTTTATGCAGGATATACTTGGTTACGTAAATATTTAATAAAATAATAATTATTATTACATACTTTAATTGGACCTAATTGTGATACGAGGTCTCACGCAGAAGCCAGATGGCAAGATCGGCCATGAGCAAGCTAGAAAGGCTGTGGAAGAATCGGGGTATAAGTCAGCGGACTAAGGTCAGGCTGGTTCGAGCTCTGGTTTTTTCGATGCTTCTCTATGCATCGGAGACATGGACCCTGAAGGCTCGGATACGCACCAAAATCGATGCACTGGAGATGTGGTGTTGGCATAAAATGCTGGAAATCCTATAGACAGCACGCCGCACCAACAAATCTGTCCTGGAAGAACTCAGCATACAAGTGAGGCTCTCCACCGTATGCATGAGAAGGGTCCTGCAGTTCTTAGGTCATGTTGCCAGGAGAAACCCAGAGAATCTGGAGAAAATGCTTTCCGGGGGTCAAGTAGAGGGAAGAAGAAGCAGAGGCAGATCACCGGCCAGATGGAAAGAATTCATCAAAGAAGGTACAAAAGGGTCAATATAATCTGTGACCCGCCATGCAGAAGACAGGCCGAAATGGAGGAGCCTCGTAGGCAAACTGTTGTCTAGTGGCCACGATCCTAAGTAATGAGGGAACGATGGAGAAGAAGAAATTTTGTTACATAAAGGTGAACTTATTGCCACATGGCAATGTCTTACAACTAACATAATTACAGTGGTACATGCGCGCATTGTACATATATAGAAGATTATTACGGTCGTCTGCATAAAATACAGACCAGTAAAGGTATTTTGTGAGTGAGTTCTCTGTTCTTGATATACGGCAAACATTTCCTAAAACGATAATACTCTATTATCACAAACATAAAGAATTGCACCAACATACAACCCATAAAATTATAACACGGGCGATAACTAATAGTAACCACATAGTGCCCAAACTGAATAATAGTACCCATGCACAGAGACATTTGCTATACTTGGCACCGTCGTTGTTCAATAAAACTAAGGATATACCCGGCATTAATACTCAAGGTATAAATATGAACAAAAAAAGACTAACCCACTGGTTGATCACCCAGGGAAGGAAATAAACTGAAAAACGAATTTGTTTTATTACTGGCTAACTTACCATTCCTAACACAGTAACCATTATTATCATTATTATTCACCTAACATATATTTGTGACGGGCCACCCCTCAGTAGACTCCAAGTTGTTTGATGTGAGGAGGTGGTATCAATTTGCGGGTTATCTTCGTATGGAAAGTCGATTGAAAGTGTATCAGAAGGTATTTATTGAGATTTGTATTGCCACTTTGCTAACGCTTTCCGAATAGGATAGAGGTTGACGCGAATGTAGTGGCTATCTGCCTGTAGTTACGAGGGTGAATGGATAAGGCTATAGCGATAAGTCCGCCATTTGTGCATAAATTGTCTTTTTTATAAAACCAGCGTAATATTCATTAAGTTATGTTTTTATAGCACAATAAAGTTATTCTATTCTATTCTATTCTATTCTATAAGGATTGTAATTGTGCTCCGAGTATCTCGTACTCGGAACGGCTCGAGTCTGGAGGAGTTCAGACCGATGCTCGCTCGTCTCGATATCTGGAAGGAAGGAAGAGGTACCCAAAATGGTCCGACCCGTTGACCTTAACTCGTGAGAGAAGTGCCGGGTGATTCCGCCGCTGTCTTGGGGGACGTGATCATTCGAGAAATGATACCTTGGTCATATTTTCGCCGCCTTATAAAGGCCGAAAAATGACGCAATTCAAAATATTCCGAGTAAAAGTGTTATTCTATGTAATTGATTTGACAAAGTAGTTTAAATCGTGCTAATTCAGCGCTACACGAGGTAGAACAATAGCTGTATTGGTGTCAGTGCATTTCACTGGAATTCAATGCATTTGCTGACTGACATGTACGATACTTAAGGATCGTTACATATTTATGATTGGCATGCTTTTTGTTTTCTATATTATTATTTTCACATAATTTTAAGATTATTCGAAATTTTATTTTTTACAAAAATTTTAGTTTGCTTGTTTTTTTTTGTACGGCATTCTTCAAGGTATGTTTTTATTTAGCATGAGGCAGCACTTAATTATACGAATCTGAGCCTACCTTAGTGCGGACGTCTCGTGCGATCCAGTTAGGTTAGGTTTAATTTATTTGTAACTGTTATTATGATTTTTGTAAAATAAAGAATTTGAATTTGAATTTGAATTCTAAAACTAAGAATGCTCCAGGATAGGAAATTGGGAGAGAAATAGGAGAGAAAGGGAAGAAATGGTTACTTTTTAGAATGGTAGTAATCTTTGAGGTGAGTCTTAACCCTTGGAGTAAATGGGTATTTTCATGGATGCATCTGTCTCTTTTGCAGGATTTTCGGCGACATCGACCTTAAAGTACTATAACTACGAAACTACTACACCAATCATAAAAAGAACAACTGCACAATGATTGCATTGAAATTTCGAATATAGAATATTGAAATATCATTTTGTAAAACAATTAGATAATTATGAATAAATACGCGGAACCAGATCTGGTCGTATCATACTCAACGGATGATTGTTTCACAACCAGATTTGGTCGTATCATACTCAACGGGCAAGATGATGGCAAAGAAGGAGAGTTTCGTATATTTGTCGTATAAAAATCTTTATCCCATATTAAAAGGCGATCTTATTATTAATTTACAGCATTATCTTCCAGATAACCCATAATTCAGTGAATATATCTTGGTAATATGCGCTAATATTAAAATTAGGTAAATGTAAGCATTGATTATATGGGGTATTAGATTTATCAATGCCACACTCAATGTGATATCTAGAACAAGCGAACCGGCCACCCCAGGAAGTTATAACGATATGCAATCCTACTTTCGACCTGGTGTGAGCGTAGAGAGTTAGAGACAAAACAGTCCACTAATTTAGCTACGTCGCACTCCCGACTAAATCTTTACGCGAAGCACTGGAAAGCACGATATAGATCGTTATTTCAGCCGCGAGGTAATTACCAGAGACTCAGGGATAACACAGTCCACAGTCTAGCTCCGCCAATATGCCCGTAAGAAGCCGACTACTGGCCTGTTGTTGGCGGCAATTCAGTTCGAATTTATTGCGAACCGTGGCGCGATTTGACCGTCAAGCTCACACAGGATCGGGTGGCCAACGAGTAGTTTAAAAGGTAGCTCACACCAGTTCAACAACCAACTGCTGGTTAGGAAACGTACTTTTCCAAACCACTCGAGTTTTCGTCGGAGTGCTCAGTCGATTGGCTAACGCCGCACTATGCGAAAGCCGCCCAGCAGCGCCCGAGGTGTCCCCCGGATTGAATGCGATCCCACCTGTCCACGACGTAGCCGTCATAGGGTTTACACAGTCTTATCCAGGTTCGTTCCTCTTCGAGGAGGCGAGCGCATGGGAGTTGAACCGTGAGTTGAGCCGACCCAAGATAACAAGCAGGTCATATTGCCCAAGCTGCACGGAACAGTTAGCTGCCTATTAATATGCTATATTGAGATGTTAACCAGAACGGGCGAACCCGTCACCGCAGGACGTTTTAACGATTCATCGTTCTATCGACCGTGCAGTGAGCGTAGAAGACTTTGGACATTACAAATCCGACGTCTAGCTACGCCACAACCCGCAAGAGACCAACGCCTTTACCGCGAGATAGCCAGTAATGTTACCTGGCGGGCCAACACTCGCGCCCTTGCTTCCAATTGTGATTAGATTTCTCCGGTCTCTCGATTGGTTCCGAGTTCGAGGTCGCATGCGCGGTCCTCTCCCTTACGAAGCGGTGAAACGGTGTACACCGAATCTATCGCGGACCAAGGCGTCCTTTGCCCGACTCTGAACCGGGATCGGATGGCCAATTGTCATTTCAAGAGCAGTCGCCGTAAGGTAGGCAACCACCCCCGCTCTATAGGAAACAATACAGTTCCCAGACTCCCCCGACTGTTAGTCGGAGAGCAAAATCGATTGGCTTGCGCCGCTCGGTGCGCAGACCGTCCAGGAGCGCCAGAGGTTTGATTCCCAGGGGAGACTGGTTGACCCAGTGTCCTACCCAGGTTCGCACCCCATGCGTGGAGGCCATCGGATGGGTGTTGACCCGTGAGTGTGACCGACCCTGAACACATGGGTCATCGTGGCCACCTCATCATGGGCCCGTTAGCTCCCAATAGCTCCCAATTAGCTATATATGTAGGTACACATCATTATAATATATTGATGAAAACTTAATCTGTACAGTGCGCAAACACGTACGTTGGCATTTGTAAAAACCGCCAACAAATGGGATTTATATATTATAAAATAAATATTTCTTTTTGTATGCGAATATTATAGGTTAATGGCCGTCGAATGAAAGGATATAATTTTAATGAGGAATTACGTAGGTAATTTGTCATTTCCAATATGTCACATCAATTTAATTATTCTGATTACAATATTTCAGGTATAATTAAAGCTGTGCCGCGCCAGGGCATCAATTAAATGAGCTAATTAGCCGACGATACTAATTAATATTAACTTAAACCAATTGGTTTTGACAGAAAATTGCAATAGCGGTAGGTTTCATAACTTTTCTATACTACCTATGTCACCCTAAGACTTTCCCGGCAAGACTTTACAGAATCACAGTAATGTTGGAAGATGCTTTATCTTGGAATAAACAACATTGGAATTTATAACCATAAATAACATTTCACATTATTTCGAGCAAAATCGAAATATTTGCGTAGTAGCGTAACGCCACCTAGCGGAAATCCAGTGATAAAGCTTCCAAAACACACGTCGGCATCTAAGCAAAGACACGAACCGCAGCCGCGGTTCATAGGCAGTAGTGCGCAGTAACATAGATACGCGGTATCAGATGGCGATAGCCGCCCGCAAATTTAAGTAAAGACAATAGAATTATATAGAATAGAATGATAGACTATAGAATACACAAAAACAAGTTGGTCCGGTTTCAATCACAATGTTTTCAACTCTTACCATGACCAAATGATGCCTACATGCCAATTATCAGCTCGATCGGATGAAGCGTTTAGGCGCTATCGTGGAGGAATATACACAGTTCCACAGAGTCAAATTATACACAAATGAGAAGGTAGGTTAAGATTTAAAAAAAAGCCTCATTTTTTAAAACTCATAAAATACAATGATGACAATATAAAACAGATATCATATGATCATTTCAGGTGTTGTGGTTGAAATCGGTCTACCAGGGGGCGCATTCATCTTATTTTAATATCGTAATATGACTTATAAACTTGAAATTTGGTACACAGATACTTTGATGGGTCGAAATTATATTAAACTAGCTGACCCGTGCCCACTTCGTTGGGCGGTAAAACTTTTTACCTGTGATGAAATTATGAGTGTGGTTCGGTTAGTACTGAGTACTATGATTTATTTTTCTGACTGCCAAAAAAAGGGTTGTGAGAGTTGCCACCCTTCACTAGACTCCAATTGATTGTGAGCGAAGGGTGGATCTCATCGTGAAGTTTTCTCCGTGAATGAAAGTCGTGGATGTCGAAGTAGAAGTATTTAATCAGAAAGTTGAAGTGAGTCGCCAGTTCTTAACGCCTTGATTGTTATTTCGCCGTAGTGTATTAGTGTGGGCGCTAGGTGAAGCCGTAGTAGTGCGTCCGAAGTGTGTAGTCGAGGAGCGAGGCTTGACGATCGGTATCGCGGGTAATGCAGGTACTGCTTGATAATGAAGCGTAGTCGCGGTAACTGTCCGCCAAGGGAATGATATATAGCCGTGTACTTGTCCACCAAGGGAATGATGCGTAGAGCGCGGTAACTATCCGCCAAGGGAATGATATCGATTGATTGAAATGTACTACGTTTTATACCGTGAGCGGTGATGTAATAGCTATGAGTGGGGTGCGACATGTGTATCGATCAGAAGAAATGACATGAGTGATCGCTTGACTGTGCATAAATTGCCGAATTTAGTTGGAAATTAACTGCAGCTGTCTCGTGTAGATTTGAGCGCGTTTGCGGTTTCCATTCTGTGGAAATTACTTTTTTGTTGTGGGTATGTTGGACCGACAGGGCTCCAATAGGGTTATATTTTTACTACATAATGTATGTATGTATTTGCATGCCAATTTGATTATAATACCGTTACTGTGAATGCTCTATTTGTGAGTGTCTTAAAGAGTGTCTTATTTGTGAGCGTATTATCTCTTTAACTATTTATGCAGTAAAAGGGAAATTATATGTAGTAAAAGAGAAAAGTGTTTTGTTTTAAACAATTGAGACGATAAATTTACTTATTTTGATAATAATTCATAATTGTTGATAATATGACCAATAAACATGACCTAACGATTTAAATTATTTTTTTAATATGAAATACTACTTTTTGTGACTTAAATATAAAAGTTAGACATATGCTGTTGCTGACTTTTTTGTAGGCATTATCAAGCTCTACAACTTTTCTCTAGAAATTAATCATATATCTCTCATCGTTAAGGCAGCGTTAGTTAGAAACATTTTCGTTCAACCGCTTTTTCTCCGACTTACTTAGCAAATCCGACTACCACGAAAAAGTCTTTTCATTTTTTAACGTATAGCACGGATTAATGTATAGCCTATGACACTCACAAATAACGTGGCTTTCTATTGGTATAAGAATTTTCGAAATCGGTTCAGTAGATCCAGAGATTACTTCCTACCACGTCACAAACTTTACCTCTTTATAATATTAGTATAGATTATAAATTATCGGTAGCCAATATATGTATGTAGGCGATCGAATCGAAAGCTTGTAATGTATTGTATTCTCACTATTCGCACTCGTCGCGAACTATCCCTTTCAATCATGACAACCTTATTTCTCAAGGAATATTTCGTTCAAAATCCTTACACAGATCCTTGGCTATTGCCGGGAAAGTTTTGGGTTGAATCAACCAAATTTCTACCATTGCACTAACTTTACATTTTTCCTGTGTTTTGATAGATGGCTAATGTGGTTTTTACTCTGCGTACATTTTTGAATCATAAGCTCCTCAATCAAAGACACAATGTAAAACCTCTTCATACGAAACTAAGATGTCAAATTTACATCAATATTTTGTAAAGCGTCTATTCGCTCTCTCATTTTATGCGCGAGCGGCAGCGAATGGCGAGACGTAATATTCTTCTTCAGAATGTACGCTACAAACCACCGAAGCAAATTTACAAGTGCTTTGTATGGCTTTCGCTTGTTTGTTATCTCGGAATGGTTGAGTAATTCACGTTTTCTCCACAGAAAATATGCTTTCGAACAAGTGCCATTGTGACTCGTTGCCCGATTGCGGGGAACTCCACTGAAGGGGACAGTTTCTGGGGCTCAATGGGTTTCTGAGAATTTACCTGAAACGTTGTTTTCATAGAAAATACGCGTTTTAAAATTCTGGAAAAAATATCAAAACAATAAAGAGTAAGTGAGTTTGATAGTAGTCATTATGTCAAAATAATATTATATTTAAAATAAAAAAATCGACTTTCCTAAATTGATAGCATGAATGGGAATAAAAAACCTAATGAGACTGATAGAGACGGTCCAGGGTAGCGTCTACTCTGGACAACGGCGGCTGCTACGTCGCCGAAACGTCGGGTGCTACAAAATTCACGTGGTTAATTCGTTTTTTAACTTATTTATAATGTCAAATAACTGCGATAGTCTCCGATTTCATAAATAATTTAATATTATTATTAATATATTGCCAAGTCTACTAAATTTCTAGGAATTTGCATCGATAAAAATATGTCATAGAAAACCCACATAGACCAGCTAAATCAAAATTATGTTCAGCTTGCTGTGCGTTATCCAGATTTAAGAAAGATATTGGACGAAAAGTAAATTGTAAGTGCATACTATTCTCTGGTTGAATCCCACTTGTGATATGGGATTTTATTGTGGGCAAATGCCACTTATATTAAAGAGGTATTTATTTTACAAAAAGAGCTGTGAGAGCAATACGCGGATTAAATAGGAGAGAATCTTGCAAACCACTATTTCGTGAACTAAAGATCCCCACCGTTTATGCCATACTTATTCACGAAAGCCTGTGCGAGTTCTATAAAAATAAAGGAAAGCACCAAACTCTTGCCCACATACATTCCCACAATACAAAGCACAAATCAATGTATACTCATAATTCTATACCTGCAACATCACAATTTCAAAGGACAACTCAATACAGAAGCATAACATTTTATAACAGGTTTCCAGAGGAATTAAAAAATATACAATTATATGCTCCATTTAAAAAACTTACCATGGAATTTTTATTGCAAAAATGTCTATATGGCACGGACCTTTAAAATTTTATATTCACAATCGACTACTTGTTTATTTTATTTAACTTCCATTTTAATCCTATTCTGAACACTTCATTTTATAGACAATTTACTTACTGATTATGTAGCATGATTTAGGAATTATTGCTTGTATTTTAATTTTTATATTTTTACTTTGATTATTATTTGATCCTTTCCAAATTGGAACCCTTGATAATAATTATTATTATTGATTTATTTATTTGCGAGATCATTCAATGGATTTGCCTTTCTATTATTTTTTCTTTATTATTTATAGATTTATACAATTTTTATTTGGATTTGGTATTTCTATTTTTAATATTTCTTAATGCTCTCTTTAATATTTAGACAATGTAATGGCTGATTTTGTATAGTTTATTGACTTTCAGATTTCTATCGTGATTTAATTTTATTTTTGCCAGATATATTATGATATGTTTAAAATATGAATATTATAAAAAATGTATTTATTAATTATAAGTTCTATACCCTCGCCGAGTTTTTTTTTGGAACAAATAAACTTTGAACTTTGAATTTTGAACTTATTGTGTTAGGGAATGATTTATACATACTTTGTTGCCTCTTATCATATCCACCATTCGTGATCTTTTGTGATACTGCTTCCTAAATATCCCAGACCAATGCGACACTTCTTATAAACCTCGGAGCTTTTCTGGGTGTGAATTGGCTGCAACCATCACATGTTAAAATCGCCTTTGCTATACGACTCTCTATTTTTGATAAATTTCTGTTAAGCGATTAGGATATTTCTTCTTGATATATTTTAATATTTTTAATATTATAATATCTTTTAATATCTTTTAATATTTTTAATATTTTTTATTATTATTATTATTTTTTGACGACCACATTTTAGGGCAATTTAGGGAAATTTAGTGTTATTAGCTTTTTACTAAAACTTGTACATTTATAAGCAATCAAGCAATCAAGCAAACTTGATTGTAATATTAGAGTCCTGTTCACCCTAGAACGGGCTAGTCCCAGTTAGGTGACAGAAACAAATAAGCAAAAGGTTAGAGTTTTGCCATTAGGTTCCTGTTATTTTTGTAAGCAAATCAATGTTTTATAATATTTTATAAATTCTTAAATAAATAATAAATAACCATGGTTACAAACCTCTTTGGTTTATAAAAGGGGCGTCTGCCTGCCATAAAATCGCTAATCATGGCGAATCAAGCTTGGAAAATATCTATATGACAGTTTAAGTGACGTTTGTCCTCGACTTGTCTCTTAAAATCGACTTCCATTGGCCCGTATTCCGTTTCTCGCAGGTGCTTAACTTGAGGTTTAAAAACGCGCTAAAACTACGCTTAAATTTAAACTGACGTTTTGGTATTCCCTTTCCTGGGTCCTAACTGGAGCGTGCATATGTAGAGGCTATCAGGCTCCTAAATTGATGTTAAGCACCGTCTAGGGTATTTTTCGTATTCAGTTTCTACAAGTGTCATGGCGGATGAGTCATGTTCCGGGTATTAACTAAAAACGGTCTAAATTGCTTTCTCTCGTGATGTCTAAGATTTTCTACCGCGATTTCAAAGAGGGTTGCTCAGCATTGGCTTCTAAATCAAAGAAGGAAGATGAGCGCCGATTATCGTAAGTAATCGTTAATTAATATATCTATTTTTCCCTGAAAATCCTGTTTCAATATTTTTTGTACATGATGGGAAATAGCCTTATATATTTTTTAACCTTGTATATTGTACGATGAAAAGCCTTGTATATTAGTATATTTTAAAACAAACGAAAACGTGACGACAATCGCCTTGCGGTAACGAGGCGACGGGCGGACGGGCGAGGGAGGAACCGAGCTGACAAAATTAAGTTTGGATCGAAAGTTCAAGATCAAGGTGCTGAAATTCCTAATATTTTGCATTTTTAAGTTCCTTGTTTAATTTAAGCCTGCGAGAAACGGAATATGGGCTATTTAGTCTCTTTCTTGTAATATAAATTTTGGCGGAGATGACAGTGGAATTTCATTAAGTAGCCATTTTTTTAATTGTATAAAATGGTACTCTCTTTTTTTTCATATCATCATCAAGACGGTTGAATGTTTTAGGTGCTATATACATAGTATAATCGTCTGTGAGCAAGTCAATAATCCCATTCAGGTCGGCATAATAAATACATCAAATCAGTCAACATTTTCAAAATCGTAGCAGCAAAATCGTAGCTGAAAAAATTGTATTTTGTACTTTCATATTCCAAAGGCCGTACTGTTAAAATAATGTCAGTTATAAAAGAATAAGTAGGTATATGATATGCACGAGCACGCTATCCCGTGAGATCGCATTTGGCATATAGAATTATTCAGCTTCGCTTAATCCCCCCGTCCCCCCACCTATTCCCCACCCCGCCCCTTCACCGCCTCGGGCACAACATAAAAGAATCGCCAGCAAATATGAAAGCGGAGATATGATTAAAAAGCTTCTAGGCAAGGCGATATATTTCGCCATGGGGTATAAGATTGCTCAATGCCATAAAACTAGAGCTGTCGACTACAACGAGCGAACCCGTCACCTCAGGAAGTTTTAACGAAATTTGATCGATCTGTCTCCCGTGAGGTGAGCGTAGAAGAGGATAAAGCAGTCCACCGTCAAGCTCCGCCACATGCCCGTAAGAGGCCAAAGCCTTAACCGCGAGAAAGCCAGGTATGTTACCCAGCGGGCCGACACTCGCGCCATTACTACCAGTTGCAACCATATTACTCCGGTCTCCCGACTGGTTACGAGTTCTTACACTCACGCCCTTACTTCCAATTGCGACCAGATTACTCCAGTCTCTCGATTGGTTACGAGTTCGAGGTCGCTTGCGCTGTCCTCTCCCTTACGTAGCGGTGAATCGGTGTCTACCGAATTTATCGCGGAACACGACATCCTTTTCCCGGCTGTTCATCCGGAATCGGGTAGCCAATGGTCTTTTCAAGAGCAGTCGCCGTAAGGTGAATAACTACCTCCGCTCAGAATGCACAATCGATTGGCTGACGCTGCACGGTGCGCAAACCGTCCAGGAGCGCCAGAAGATTGACTCCTGGGGGAAACTAGTCATCAGGCCAGAGTCCTGCCCGGGCTCGCACTTTAAGTGTGGAGGCCGCCGGATGGGTGTTGACCCGTGAGTGTGACCGACCCTGAACAAATGGGTCTTCGTGGCCAACTCCAACAGGACCCATTAGCTCCCTAGATGCCATAGGACGTTTTCGCAACCTTTCTGCGTCGGTGATATGCAGGTGGCGCTGATAGCATTGTCCGGTGAACCTATTTACAATTTATTTGGCCATGTAAAATAACATTGATAATGAATGTTTTTTTTATAAAGGACTGATTGAACATCAAAACCCATTATTTAAATGTCAACAACATAAATATTCTCCCTGCCAGCTCTATCGAAGACCTACAAATACTGCTTAATCGGGTTGAGTCGATATGTGCACAAAATGGTCTGAATATAAACATCAACAAGACCAAGCTCATGGTTGTCGGACGTACATCGTCAGCTGCCACCGTCCACATCAAAAACCAACCTCTGGAGAGTTTTCGCCAATATAAATACCTTGGCTGTATTGTGAACGATCAAGAAGACCATAGCGTAGAAATCAGATGTCGCATCAACAAGCTAGAGCTGCGTTTATCAAAATGAGCCAACTCTTCTGCAACAGTAGTCTGAAACTCTCCACTAGATGACGCCTGGTGAGGTGTTACATATCTTCAGTCCCCCTGTACGAAGTAGAAGCGTGGACTTTAACCCAGACTTTGTACAAAAAGGTTATAAGCTTTCTAGATGTATATTTACAGGAGAATACTGAAAATATCTTTGACGGATAGAGTCACAAGTGAGACGGTTATGCATAGAATGCCCAAAGGATTAGAATTACTGAATACCATTAAAAAACAATATTACATTACAATGGCCACATAATACTATCTAATCCAACAAATACCACCTATTCTAATTAATCCTGCAAGGAAAGATAAACGGCCGCCGAAGACCTGGCCGAAGAAGAACCCACTGGCTACAAAACCTCGTTGAATGGTTCAACTCAAGAACCACGGAGTTGTTCCGCGCCGCAACCTCACCGGCCCAAGTGGCCATAATGACTGCCGACCTCCGATAGGAGATGGCACTTTAAGAATAAAAAGAATATAAATATGCCATTATTAGCTCCATCTATCACATTTTTACTTAGGATTATTATATCACAGAAATAATACGACAGAAATAATAATGCTATATATTGGTCTATTATAAACATTAACGCTTGTAATCCTTTAGTAAAACCTCATGGTCCAGGCCACGAAAATGTGCAGGTTCTGCCAAGGGGCAGAGGAAACTCCCCTGCAGCGCATGTGCGAGTGTGGCCCGCTGATGCATCATTACCTCCAACATGAGAAGGTAAAACAATCTGATGCCAAAAGCCTGTTGCGGTTCATAAATGACACGAGGCTAAGCGCAGAACTATAGTAGGTGGCGAACATAATAGATCAGCAATTATCGCAGTGTTACAAGGCTCATAAAGACCTTAGAAAAGCCCCACGAGGTGCTCCCCCAGATTGGATACGATCCCGATTATCCCCGATAGGCCGTGACAGGGTTCTCATAGGGACTAACCCCTCCTGGTTAGTTCCTCTTCGAGGAGGCTACCGGATGTGAGCCTAGGCTACCTGAGATGACCTAAAGATCATTATACGTTAAATCAGTAAACATTTGCAAAAGTGCAAAATCGTGGCATAATGTTTAGTGTTTGGTTGTTTCTTTTGTGTTTGGTTGATTATATGAAGCCAGTGCTGGCTTGGTATTGGTCTCGTATGAACAGTTTCACAAGCCAAGCCAGCGTTCTATTCATGCCAGCGCTGGCGTGAATAGAACGCTTGTCTATTTTTCAAGCCAGTGACCTCCGCCCGCGCGCCCCACTGGGGTCCCGGACTGACTGACGAACACGTGTGGACGCATCGCGCCAGTCGCTGGCGCATATCCATAGAGAGCATGCGCTTTTGTTTTTTTGTTTAGATTTTTCGCTATAAAATGGCGAGGAAATTAAGTGAAGACGAAAATTTATTCAGTTATATAGAGAGCACGAATGTTTGTGGGATAAGCGTTGTGATGCATACAAAAATAAACAAATGCGCGGTTCGGCACTAGAACAACTTCGAGAAGGAATGAATATAATAATATGTAGAAGGACTGACTATCGATGCAGTTAAAGCAAAAATTAAGAGTATTCGAAATACCTACTATTTGGAAATCGACAAAATCGCTTCTAAATCGGATCTATCGCTTAGCCATTTTCTAGTTCAAAGTGGTTTTTTGTTTACGATTTCTTCCTCTAATATATTATTCAACTCTTCCAATAAGAGTGCTGAGATGACCTATAAACATTTCTTTTCAACATCTTGCGGTGTCGACTACAACGGGCGAGCCCGTCACCACAGGACGTTTTAACGATTAGTCGTTCTGTCGCCCTGCAGTGAACGTAGAAGACTTTGGACAGTACAATCCTACGTCCAGCTACGTCACAACCCGTGAGAATCCAACGCCTTACCGCGAGTTAGCCTGGAATAAACCCGGCGGGCTCGAGATACTCGCGCCCTCACTTCCAATTGTGACCAGATTTCTCCGGTCTCTCGATTGGTTCCAAGTTCGAGGTCGCTTACGCGGTCCTCTCCCTTATGAAGCGGTGAAACGTAGTGCACCGAATCTATCGCGGACCAAGGCGTCCTTTGCCCGCCTCTTACCCGGGATCGGATGGCCAATGGTCAATTCAAGAGCAGTCGCCATAAGGTACGCAACCACCCCCGCTCTATAGGAAACAATACAGTTCCCGGACTCCCCCGACTGTTAGTCGGAGAGCACAATCGATTGGCTTGCGCCGCACGGTGTGCAGACCGTTCAGGGGCGCCAGAGGTTTGATTCCCAGGGGAGACTGGTTGACCCAGTGTCCTACCCAGGATTCGCACCCCATGCGGGGAGGCCGTCGGATAGGTGTTGACCCGTGAGTGTGACCGACCCTGAACACATGGGCCATCGTGGCCAACTCATCATGGGCCCGTTAGCCCCCATTACTTTTCAACAGTTAAGAGTTTCAAGGCGATAGGTGAGGGCAGCAAACCCCGCCCACCGCCCGGGCAGTTATAACGACGAGGGTCGTCTTGTCTGCCCGGGATGTCGTGCTACGACAACCCTGCGCGTACCAGAAGGGTAGAACGCGCAGGGGGTGTAATAGGGTAAACCACCCCCCCCGTACCGCCCCGAGAACCCATTTATTTATAATAAAATATATTTACAAAGTAAAAATTTACAAAATAATACTAAATTTACCATACAATAGAAAAAGAAAAAAAAAACAACAAATATCACAAATTTAGGGCCGGTAAGCGGGGTAGAGGACGCTCCAGAAACGATGATGGTGGAGGCGCACGGTCCGTGGGCAGGTCTCGGAGCAGCCACGGGGGGGAGGAATCCCTGGATCCTGCAAAGAACGAAACGCCCCTCGGGGCGGTAAAGAGACGTACACAAAGACGGGCACTTCGGGCTGGAAGTAGCCGCCGAATCACGCCACCAAGGAAGAGGGTACCCCCTGGGGGGTATCCCGAGGCCTCATGCTTTCCCAAGAAGCCACCCAGTGCTCCACAAACTCGCCAAACGACTGGAAGCAGCTCCTACAACTGACCAGATCCGGGTACCAAATCGGAGAGCGCCCAACGCACGCGCCCACTGCATCCATCAATTTCTCCCGTGCAGCCGCTAGAATTGGGCAAGACCAAAAACTTTTCAACAGCCGGATTTGTCCCGAATCAATTTTTTGACGTGTGCACACTACAAGAAAAATCCTGTAATGACTCACCTCGTCTAAACAACACGGGCCGAGCCAGCATTGGGTTGTCTGTAGGACTGGCGCCAGCGCACTGGCTTCGTATAAACCTTGCTTAATTCCAAAGTTCAAGCCGTTATAATAATGTTACTTATAATAGATTAAGTATATTATTTGGGCCAGCACGCTATCCATGGAATAGCATTTGGAATATAGAATTATTCAGCTTCGCTTAATCCCCCCCCCCCCCCTTTCTCCCCCTGCCTATTCCCCACCACGTCTCGGGCACATAAAGGAATCGCCAGCAAATATGATAGCGGAGATAAGATTAAAAAGCTTTGAGGCAAAGCGATATATTTTACGGGGGAGAACAAGTGAGACCGTCCATTACACTTACGCCTTAAGAAGCCCTTTATATCTCGCGAGCAAACTGTCGAACTTTGGCTTTATTATGATTGGCTATATCTTGATTGATTCTGCTTTCTTTTGCGGTTCCAACTCTTTTACCAGATTGTGTACACTCTTTATATCCGGGGTCTTTAAGTAAAAGTCGGAAGTGATTCGGTAGCGGATTTTTTCTACCTAATGACGCTCAACTGAGTTTATCTATGTATACTAATATTATAAAGAGGTAAAGTTTGTGAGGTTGTAGGAAGTAATCTCTGGATCTACTAAACCGATTTTGAAAATTCTTTTACCAATAGAAAGCCACGTTATTTGTGAGTGTAGTAGGCTATATATTAATCCTAAAAATGAAAAGACTTTTTCGTGGTAGTCGGATTTCCAAAGTAAGTCGGAAAAAACGGTCGAACGAAAACGTTTCTAACGAACGATGAGAGATATATGAATAAGTTTTAGAGAAAAGTTGTAGAGCTTGATAATGCCTACAAAAAAGTCAGCGACAGCATATGTCTAACTTTTATATTTAAGTAACAAACAGTAGTATTTTATATTTTAAAAAAAATAATTTAAATCGTTAGGTCATGTTTATTGTTTATATTATCAACAATTATGAATTATTATCAAAATGAGTAAATTTATTGTCTCAAATGTTTAAAACACAAGACTTTTCCCTTTTACTGCATATAATTTCACTTTTACTGCATAAATGGTTAAAGAGATAAAACACTCACAAATAAGACACACAAGAAGACACTCACAAATAACGGTAATATAGTCAAATTGGCATTCAAATACATACATACATATGCAGTAAAAATATAACCCTTCTTTTGGGAGTCAGGAAATAAATCATAGCACTCAGTACTAACCAAACCACACTCATAATTTCATCACAAGTAAAAAGTTATACAGCCCAACGAAGTGGGCACGGGTCAGCTAGTCAGATGATAAATTAATGTAAAGAAGATAATCTTTACTGCATTAAATAACACAGACATGTATCTGGCTGGTTTTGGCGGGTGCTTGTCTACTTTCGGGAAAATCTTGGGTGGACACAACCGATTTATCTTTATATTAATAATAATTATTTCTTTTATTTAAGAAAAGCTTTTGAAGGTAGTTAGAGTAGTTGAGTATGGTTAAATTTCAAGAGCAAATTTTACAAAGAAATCTAGCAGAAATAGAAACATTCTTTACTTTTTCGCAATACTTTTTCCGATTTAGTTAAATTCATTACCTATATATTCTTGGATGCTACACTTTTTGCTACCCGCCTCATTGAGCCCTAAAAGAAGCTCAAAAACTATAAAAAAATACGATAAAGGGCAATTACGGAGCTTTTGCCGTATATTTAATAAGATATATTAAATATCTACATATTTTGTGGCAGAAATATTTATACTTCCTTGGTAGGAGGAAAGTTCTGTGAACGCGCAAGTTAGATCTTGAAAATACTATATACAATGACTTTGCGCGCGGGGGGAGGTTGGGTTGGCGCGCTGGGGTTGGGGTTTGGCGGGTGCTTGTCTACTTGCCGGGAAAGTCTCGGGTGACAAAACCACTTTATCTTTATTAGAGGGAAGTAATTAATATTTATTACTTTTTTTTTAAAAAACCTTTTCAACGTAGTTAGAGTAAGTAATTTATGTTAAATTTCAAGAGCAAATTTAACGATGAAATCTAGCAAAAATAAAAATCTTTTACTTTTTTTTTTGTTTATAAAAAATTACAAAGCTTTTGCAGTATTTTTAATAAGACATATTAAATATCTAAATATTTTGTTGGCAGAGATATTTATACTTCCTTGGTAGAGGGAAAGTTGAACGCGCAAGTTAGATCTTGAAAATACTATAAATGTATATACAATGACTTTGCGCGTGGGGGGAGGTTGTGTTGGCACGCTGGGGTAGGGGTTTGGCGGGTGCTTGTCTACTTGCCGGGAAAGTCTCGGGTGACACAACCACTTTATCTTTATTAGAGGGAAGTAATTAATATTTATTACTTTTTTTAAAAAAAACCTTTTCAACGTAGTTAGAGTAAGTAATTTATGTTAAATTTCAAGAGCAAATTTAACGATGAAATCTAGCAAAAATAACAATCCTTTACTTTTTTGAAATTATCCTTCCAATTAAGTTAAATTCATTACCTATGTATTCTTGAATGCGACACTTTTTGCTACCCGTCTCATTGAGCCCTAAAAGAAGCTCCTCTGACGTATACGTGTTTAGAGCGAAAAGCGCGCCGTTTGAAGCATCAATTTTTAATTCATTTCTCTCTCTTTGAGGAGGGATATTATAAATACGTCATTATCGCACTTCCGAGGAGAGCATTATTGCGTTTTCGGCGTGTACAAATGAAATTCGTGGAAAATTTCGCCCATTCAGGAGGAATTATTAATTCTAACGTCGTTTATAATACCGTTTTAATATGATAATTCATTTATTATGCGGCATAATTCGCGTGCTCAGGTCAGACAGAGCCAGGTAAAGTTGTTGTACTTGCTGATAGAAGAAAAACTTCGGTTGTATCACCTCCAGACTTTCCCGGCAAGTAGCCAGGGACTTATTTTATCTGTATATTAATTTCACAAATAAGTTCGATAAGCAATTGGCGAAAATTTATGTTTAATATGCGACGCAATGTAATGTGAGTTTGAATTTCGAACCCGCGTCAATTCATTAAATTTAAAAATCAAACTGCCTTCGAATTCAAATTTCGAACGATCCATGCATCGCAAGCTCAGCCGCATTTAAGGGCCTTCTATTTAATTAATGACGCATATTCCAACCAAAATTTAACAATTTGGTTTCGGGCCTTAATGGCACATGTGTATACAATTTCAAACCTGACTCCAATATTTCGAGATTAAAGTATGACTAGCACGCCTCCTGGTGGACTGATTTCAACCACAATCTTTTCATCTCTTGTCATGACCAAAGAATGTCATGAAAACATTTCAGCTCAATCAGATTAACCGTTTGTTCGCTCTTGTGGAGGAATACATACACAGGCACACAGATAGACTTCTGAAAATGGATTTAATCGCCTCGAGGAGGGGGGGGGGGGGTCAAAATATATATTTCCGTCATCTAGGTATCGAATTTCAAGTCTCTAACTGCAGTATTTTGAGATTTAAGTATGACCAGCCCTCCCTCTAAGGAATCTATTTTAACTAAAATCTTTTCAACTCTTGCCATGACCGGAATATGCCTGCATGACAAATTTCAACTCAATCGGACGACGCGCTTAGGTACAATCGTGGAGGAATACACACTCGCAAACACACACATAGACACACACGCGCACACACACACATACAGATTTTCAGACAGACTTCAGCCTGGAAATGGTCAATCGTCTGGGGGGGAGGGGGAGGGGAGGGGGGGATATATTTATATGTCTTCAACTCAAAAAAAAATGACCTTCACATTGCTTTCCCACTGCCGGAAATTTAGAAAGGTAGTTGCCGAAGTTAGAAAATATATATCTGACATATTATATATCGTTCCCCTCTTCTGAACCCCCTATCCTGAACGTCAGGCAGCGGACTGTATTTATTAGCAAGGGCTGGTAAGAGCATGACAGTTAAGTGTGGATAAAGCCAGCAAGGCGATTTTATATCTCCTTCGCTAAAAACTCGAAACGAACCGAAACGTTACGCTTCGAAACGATTTTGGCGAAGCAAAACATAACATTATCTCGTATCGGCCGATTTTATAATAAACACATTTTGCTTCGCTCAGTTGTTAATATTTGCGATAGAAATTTGGCAACATTGTTTACTAAAGCAAGATGCGCACATGCGTGAACTATGCGACGCATGCGCGCACGGGTCGGCTGTCAATCGTCAAACGGTATCTAAAATATTAATCTATATCTGGAAAAAAAACGTAGAGTTTTATATGATAGTAAATGCTTTTACCACTAAACTAACATGCATTGATTTACAAATATTTTGATTTCGTATTGAAAAGCAATAATAATCACAATATTTATCAAATATAGCCTATGGCACCTGTCGTGCCATATGTATAAGTATCAATGTAATGAGATATTTTATGCCTTTCCGATAAACTGTTATCTGATGTACTTAAAAATTTGTACAATCTGCACTCGGTTGACAATAAGCGATCTTAATAACTTGTCACAGTTTATTGAAAACTAAATATCTCGTACGCCATTAACAGCAGGCATGGTCTTTCCGATATTATGTACTGGTATATCTGAGATCATTATACAACTTAAGTTGTCGACTACAGCGGGCGAGCCCGTCACCTCAGGAAGTTTTAACGATTAATCGTTCTATCTCCCTAGAGTGAGCGCAGAAGACTTAAGGACAAAACAGTCCAACGTCTAGGTACGCCACAAGCCCGTAAGAGGCCAACGCCTTAACCGCGAGATAGCCAGGATTGTTACTCGGCGGGCCGACACTCACGCCCTTACTTCCAATTGTGACCAGATTACTCCGGTCTCTCGATTGGTTACGAGTTCGAGGTCGCTTGCGCGGTCCTCTCCTTAACGAAGCGTTGAAACGGTGTATACCGAATCTATATCGGACCACAGCGTCCTTTGCCCGGCTGTTCGCCCAGAATCGGATGGCCGATAGTCATTTCAAGAGTAGTCGCCGTAAGGTCCGCAACCACCCCCGCTCTATAGGAAACAGTACTGCTTCCAGACTCCCCCGACTGTTAGTCAGAGTGCTAACGGAGCTAACTGTTAGGGAGCTAACGGGCCCAATGGGAGCTAAAGGGCCCATGATGGGTTGGCCACGAAGACCCATGTGTTCAGGGTCGGTCACACTCACGGGTCAACACCCATCCGACGGCCTCCACGCACGGGGTGCGAACCTGGGTAGGACTCTGGCCCTGGTCAGTTTCCCCTGGGAATCAAAGCTCCTGGACGGTCTGCGCACCGTGCGGCTCAAGCCAATCGATTGTGCACTCCGACTAACAGTCGGGGGAGTCTGGAAGCTGTATTGTTTCCTATAGAGCGGGGGTGGTTGCGTACCTTACGGCGACTGCTCTTGAAATGACCATTGGCCATCCGATCCGGGGTCAGAGGCGGGCAAAGGACGCCATGGTCCGCGATAGATTCGGTATTCTCCGTTTCACCGCTTCGTAAGGGAGAGGACCGCGCAAGCGACCTCGAACTCGGAACCAATCGAGAAACCGGAGAAATCTGGTCACAATTGGTAGCAAGGGCGCGAGTGTCGCCCGCCAGGTAGCATTCCTGGCTATCTCGCGGTAAGGCGTTGGTCTCTTGCGGGTTGTGGCGTAGCTAGACGTCGGGTTGTTTTGTCCAAAGTCTTCTACGCTCACTCCAGGGAGATAGAACTACTAATCTTTAAAACTCCCTGTGGTGATGGGCTCGCCCATTGTAGTCGACACCTCAAGATGTTAGTCAGAGTGCACAGTCGATTAGATTACGCCGCACGGTGCGCAGACCGTCCAGGAGCGCCAGAAGGATGATTCCTATAGAAAACTGACCATAAGGCCAGAGACCTACCCAGGCTCGCACTTCATGCGTGGAGGCCGTCGGATAGGTGTTGACCCGTGAGTGTGACCAACCCTGAACAGAATGGGTCTTCGTGGCCAACTCAGCAAGGGCCCATTAACTCCCAGATCATTTTATACAGACAAAAGGTCTACCCTCGCCTATCGGTCCATGCATTGTAGACCCTCTCTTCAGTATACCAATTCCAACCTACTTGATCTTTCCACCTACATAATTGCAGATACGCATCATTGTGTTTGTATGGCGAGCATTTCCAGCAAAATGAGTACTTTATGTTGTGTTTATTACGATGAATTATTTGTACAATCGCACACTACTTCGCCTAGAATATGTTGGCAAGCTAAGATTATTTTAGTTGTTTAGGGTAAAGAGGGGCGAGTTTTTAAAATATGATAGTATGGGAAATACGAAAACATTGCAGACACAAAAAAATGTTAAAAGGAGTCACAAGTTAAATTTTCGAGCATTAAAAAAGGAGTATTATTTATTTTATTTATTTATTTTTATTTATTTACTAAACTAGTTTATAAGAGGTTCTACAATTGACAGAGTCAAAATAAGCCAAAATTACTACTCGGATATCAATATAAACCAAAATTACAAAATGAATCGAAATTACTACCCCAATATTATGTATAAATCATTATAAAGTATACATACAAAATGGTTGAACCGTCAAGCGCAGATTTCTACGATATATAAAAACAATATCATACATTATCATATGTACCATCGGGCTCTCATACTATCATAGGTACATATCGTGATATTTATCAATCAGAATTATTTGATAATTTCACAAGTTATATACAATAATAAAATACATAATACTCTAAAATGCCCGCGAGAGTCCAACGTCTTACCGCAAGGAACTAGGAAGTGAAACTAGAGGGCAGCCTCATGCCCATACTACCAGATTTGGATTTCTCCGTCCTTCAGTCTGGTCGCACGTTCGAACTTGCTTACGCGGCCACTAGCTGGTGTTAGCGGTGGTTAATTAATTTCGAATATGTATGGTGTTCTCCCAGATTGGATATGATTCCGATTATCGGCGACACATATGTGACAGGGTTCACACAGAGACTAACCACTCCAGGTTAGTCCTTCCTTAGTTGGCTACCGGATGCGAGTTGAAGCGTTAGTTGAGACGACCCGAGCAAAAGACCGAGCCGTTAGTAAGACCAAAGTAAGAGCCGACCCTAAAGAGACCCGACCTAAATCAGTAAACATTTGCCAAACTGAAAAATCGTGGAATTATTTTTTGTGTTTTGTTGTTTCTTATTCCAATGTTCAAGCCGTTATAATAATGTTACTTATAATAGATTAAGTATATTATTTGGGCCAGCAAGCTATCCATGAGATTGCATTTGGCATATAGAATTATTCAGCTTCGCTTAATCCGCCCCCCCCCCCTTCCCCCCGCTTATTCCCCACCACGCTTCGGGCACAACATAAAAGAATCGCCAGCAAATATGAAAGCGGAGATAAGATTAAAAAGCTTCGAGGCAAAGCGATATATTTTGCGGGGGAGGACAAGTGAGACCGTCCATTACACTTACGCCTTAAGAAGCCCTTTTTATCTCGCGAGCAAACTGCCGAACTTTGGCTTTATTATGATTGGCTAGATCTCGATTGATTTTGCCCTCTTTTGCGGACCCAACTCTTTTACCAGAATTTATACACTCTTGTATAACCGCGGTCTTTGCGTAAAAGTCGGAAGTGATTCGGTGACGGAGTTTCCGATCGAGTGTCGCTTGACTGGCTTGTCAGATGTTGAATAAATAAATATAATAAAGAGAATCATCGTTGCAAATAACACAGAAGTGTAACCTATAATTTTGGTTATTTTAATTGATAACCATTATTTTTGGTTACACTATTGTTATAAGGGATTTTCAAACTTTAAATAAAAGAAAGCTTTAATATCGGGACCTTTTCAATTGCAATGTTCACTAGACTGGTCGAAAACCCTATTTACAAGATTAAAGAATATGAAGGAATATTTAGCAAAAATTTGCGATATTATGCACTATTTAATGTACCTATTATTTTAATACAATACATTTATATTAGGATATATTATTTTTATTTATTTATAAGTACCTATTAAAATGGTTACGACTAATTATACCAAAAAAGTTCAAGAATCAAACATAAACAGTTCAGAGAAACCGTCACATCGTGTTTGGCACCTGCCTAAAACTCATCTAACTAGGTCAACTAAGGCCTGTATCTAGATGAGCTAATTATAATTACGTATAATGACAATGACAAGCACGTCATATCAGGTAACTACATATAACTAAACAAAATGTTTACTAGCTATAATATCTATAAATATATATATTAGATATATATACAATATATACAAACATAGATATAATATATAGATATATATATATATATATATATATATATATATATATATATATATATATATATATATATATATATATATATATATATATATATATATATATATATATATATATATATATATATATATATATATATATATATATATATATATATATATATATATATATATATATATATATATATATATATATATATATATATATATACGCTTTGTTTTGAGATGTGGATGAAGGGCGATCGTTCGCTAGTGATAAAGGGATCCCATTAAACCTACATTGCACTGTCGAAAGTGGTGCTCATCCAGGCATACATCTCATTTAAAATAAGCATTTCCCAATCCAGTCCGGGAAAACCTTCTAGCTATGTAAGTGGCTTTTATTATTTTTATTTTTTCATCAAAGTGTCATCCTTTAAACGAATTCTTTAAAAAAAGAAATTTTACAAAAAACCAATGAAATATTAACAATATTATACAATTTTATCTTATGTTTTGAACTCTTGTAAATATTATATAGCCTTAAGTATAAACTTCTCGACCAGAAATTACGATTTATATCTTATTTCATGGCAACGAGCAAATGAAGTATTTTATTTTTATTTTCATTTAATGGCTGGCTGATAGCGAGCCCAGCAATGGTATATTGTCCTTTTAAAGAGTGGATATATTCGAATTTCAAATCGAATTTTCGGTATGTCAATCCGCATTTAAGAGACGATTCATTGTGATTTTTTTCATTGTTTTTGGTTTAATTTGTCTTTAATAAAGACATTTTATTTTGGTTTGCAAAAGGATACGCTTTGTTTTTGAGATGTGGATGAAGGGCGATCGTTCGCTGGCGATAAAGGGATCCCATTAAACCTACATTGCACTGTCGAAAGTGGTGCTCATCCAGGCATACATCTCATTTAAAATAAGCATTTCCCAATCCAGTCCGGGAAAACCTTCTAGCTATGTAAGTGGCTTTTATTATTTTTATTTTTTCATCAAAGTGTCATCCTTTAAAAGAATTCTTTAAAAAAAGAAATTTTACAAAAAACCAATCAAATATTATATATATATATATATATATATATATATATATATATATATATATATATATATATATATATATATATATATATATATATATATATATATATATATATATATATATATATATATATATATATATATATATATATATATATATATATATATATATATATATATATATATATATATATATATATATATATATATATATATATATATATATATATATATATATATATATATATATATATATATATATATATATATATATATATATATATATATATATATATATATATAGACTTTTTTATTGAAAATTTTGTATTTTTATACACTTTAGGGTTTTTGGTTAGTAAAAGGGATAGAGTTGAGTACCTTAGCCGAACGTTTCGGAAACGTTCGGCTAAGGTACTCAACTCTATCCCTTTTACTATATATATATATATATATATATATATATATATATATATATATATATATATATATATATATATATATATATATATATATATATATATATATATATATATATATATATATATATATATATATATATATATATATATATATATATATATATTTATATATATATATATATATATATATATATATATATATATATATATATATATATATATATATATATATATATATATATATATATATATATATATATATATATATATATATATATATATATATATATATATATATATATATATATATATATATATATATATATATATATATATATATATATATATATATATATATATATATATATATATATATATATATATATATATATATATATATATATATATATATATATATATATATATATATATATATATATATATATATATATATATATATATATATATATATATATATATATATATATATATATATATATATATATATATATATATATATATATATATATATATATATATATATATATATATATATATATATATATATATATATATATATATATATATATATATATATATTCAAGAGTTAATTTAAGAAACAATTACTAATTGTTGCTGTGGTATAATTTAATTATTGAAGAAAGACATGAAAGACTTTTTATCAGGGTGTGGAGCCCGGCTAGGATGTGGAGGGGTCAATTTGACCCTGCTCATTTTGTTTTGTGTACAGTATTTTATCCAGCGGTCGTACGCTGGCGAACTTCTCAGTAGCTGGAGCTACTGAATTTTCCTTCCCTCTGCGAGCTACCACTCAGTCGTCCTGCTCCTGCGGATGGAGATAAAAAAGTGCGAACGCAAAAAGGGTATTTATAACCCTTCCACAAACACGACGTAGCAATTTCGTGCCATTATCTAAACAATATTTTTCAAAAAAATGGCCTCTGACAGTGTTCTATGCAATGCTGAATATGAAAATGAAAGTATGTTTATGATGAATATATATGAATGTTTGCGAATTTGCGAATGAATGTTTGTGAATTCGCACATTTGTCAACAACACATTGATCTGTTCTGTCGACCATGTGCTACGGCGAGAGATGATTAATACCTTAAACGACTTAAATAGTAATTTTGTAATGAAAAATGATTTATCTCTTCTATAGTGCCCTAAAAAAAGTATTAGTTTTATGAAATAGATTGATTTTGTTGTTTTTTTTTAATATGTAACGGAGAGTCCTGCTTAAGTTGATTATTTGGTAAACTTTTTTAGTGTTCAAAATAAAAACACTTGTCTGGCGCATAATGGTATTTTTTTAAATAAAAATTATTTATTTAGTAACGTATTTATAAGTTTCATTGTGTAGTTTCGTGTGTAGTTTCGAAGATTACCCCCTACATACAAAATTACATACTTTACTTCTTTATAATAATGTATAATTACTTAATAATAATCCTACGTACGAGAGCAGACTGGATCACTTCGGCATTCAAGCTCTAGAAGACCGACGCAGTGTGGCTGATATGGTACTGTTACACAAAGTTATCCACAATACCATAGATAGTCCATACCTTGTCGAAAACTTTTTTTCGTTCCTCCGCTATTAATTCGCAATTCACGCACGTTTGAGGCCTCTCGCGCCAATACCAACTACGGGAAAAATTTCATCGCTTATAGGCTGATGTGCACGTACGACTCTCGTTTCTCCACCATCGACATTTTCAAACCTCAACCAACCGACGTTCGTTAAGGAATTATTCAAATCAATTGCGCCTAACGAGCTTGGTAATACCTATCGTACTTAGTTATATACTTTTCATGCAACATATCAGTAGCTACTACAATTATTTATAAATATTTATAATATATCTATAAATATCTATAAACATCAATAAATATCTGTATCTATATATCCACTATCTATATCTATATTTATATCTATATACATATACATATACCATAGTCTAACTCCTCCTTCCTAATCACTTCGAATTCCCTACCTCTCCCATCGGTTTTCTATATTAATTTTATATTTAATATGAACATAGTTTATAATTAATTTTTAAGTAAATATGCTGAAATATGTTCAATATGTTACTTTCGTAAAAAACGATTATCGGCGTAATGTTTTTATTTTTTTTCTAAATATATTTATGCACACGTATGTATATTGTATGCGCTGTATGTTTCCAGAAATAAAAAATAATATAAGTATAGATTTTCTATCTAAATTTCCATATGTATCAATGTAATGAGGTATTGAATGCTGCTTTCCCGATAAACTGTATTATCTGATGTACTTAAAGATGTATAAAGCTACACCCGGTTGACTATAAGCGATCGTAAATTATCACAGTTCATTGAAAATTAAATGTCTGATAAGCCATTAAGTGCAAACATGGTATTTCCGATAGTATGTACCTACTAGTATATTCGATATCATTATACAGACAAAAGGTCTACCCTTCCCTATCGGTCCATGCATTGTAAACCCTCACTTCGGCATGCCAATTTCAACCTACTTGACCTTTCCACCTACATAATTGCGGACCCGCATCATTGTGTTTGTTTAGCGAGCATTTCCAGCAAAATGAGTACTTTATGTTATGTTTATTACGATGAATTATTTGTACAATCTCACACTATTTCGCCTAGAATATGTTGGCAAGCCAACATTACTTTACTTGTTTAAGATAAATACAGATGAGTTTTTAAAAAAGATCAGTATGGGGAAATACAAAACTATCGCAGATAAAAAAAAAAAAAAATCACGCGATACGGTTTTTCGAGAAATTAATGGGGTCGACTATTATTGTTTTTCAAAATTTTGGAGACTCACTATTTCTTATAAAAACGTTTTTTGTTACCAATCGGTCCAATTTAATATTAGAAATAAATCATTGTAGCGCAACATTAATCAAAATTTTTTTAGAAGTTGATTGAAATAGACATTATTTGTTCTATAAGAAAAGAACACTGTAACAAAAACAACATGCAAAATTAGGTTAGGGTATTCATATTGCTGCTGTATTCATTTCCTATTATCGACTCAAAGTTAATAATATTAATGCAGCTCTTATGGCACTAGCCTCGGATACCATTAATTCAAAGCTAGTGCAAAACTGCATATCACTACTGAATTCCCTGGGCGAAAAGAACAGGGTAATTCTAAGATGGGTTCCCGGCCATGCAGGAATAGAGGGAAATGAAAATGCCGATGAACTTGCTAAGACGGGAGCAAAGGGAACGTTATATGGCACTAAACCTTGCTGTGGCGTACCAAAAAGCCTTGCAAACTTAATGCTCAAACAAATATGTTTAGAACAATCCGTAAACCACTGGAACAACACGCCAGGGTTGAATCATTCCAAAGTGCTAATTAAGGCTTACGACCGTAAGACGGCCCGTGAGGCCTTATCGCTAAATGCGAACAATCTACGCATACTGGTGAGGGCGCTCACGGGGCATAGTGGCCTGAACAAACACATGTTCAACCTCAAGAAATTATGAACCCAACTAAAGCGTCTTATTGTTAATATCGGGTCCTTATTTATGTAATTGATATTTTTTCACTCTGGCAAATTTGAACGTGGATAACTTGGGTATGAGTTGAAATTTTAATTTCAAATAAATTTGAGTTCAAGGCCATGTTATTCTTTTTAAGAATCTACTATTTATTTGTCTTTCCGTCGTTGATTTTTGCTCAAATTTCGATTGTGCAACCATGGTAAAGTGGAAAATTTGCATTATTTTCAAATATAAGATCCTGTGCCGGTGTTTTATATTACAGCTTCTTGCAGTCTTGCTATACAGTTACCGTAAATGTGTACTGTTGAGAACTGCAAACAATGATGGAGAAGCTGGTGATTAAATAACCGATCCTGGTCAATCGCTCATCTCCACTGCTTCTGCATGGCAACGTATTTCACTGCAAACAGTCGCAGAGCTGCAGGAGTCTGGAGACTCCTGGTCAATCACCATACTTGCCAAACCTTGCTCCAGTAGAGCTTCATTTTTTTTTCAGAATTTAGCTATCTATTTACATATGGAAAAAATCCACTTTGAAGAGTCGGTGGTAAACGTCTTCAAAGCATTCGTTGGTTTCTGTCCACGAGAGTTTTACAGCAGAGGAATTAAGCAAATCCCATTGAAATGACAAAACTTTAAAGATAAGAGGGGTCAATATTTCTAATAATTAAATATATATTTTTCTTACAAAATTTTTGGCTCTAAATTACATTTATAGAACAGCATCTTCATAGGTAAGTACCCAATATTACTACTATTATTGTTAATTGAATGCACTCATTACGACAATAACAATAACGTAAATATATTAAATGTAAGGTTCATTTGTTAGATTTGTCAAAGTTCATAGGTACATAATTTAACTTTGCGCATTACTTAGAGAAAGGGGCTGTAGTAACTTCTTACAAAACATATTTTGAGCCGATAGCATCTGCGGCGAGCGATAAGGCGCGGGGAATTCCCTGGCAATATTTCGTTTCGACTTTGCCTGCGGCTTGTTCGCTCGCTCCATCGCTGTGGGCTTGAATTAAATTTAATCTTTTTCAAAAAACTTTTCCATTTGTACACTCTTGTTATCATTAATGTGTATTTTTTCTGCGTTTGTGGTACTGCTGGTCTTGAGATTTTAATTGAATCTTATGTTTGAATTGCTAACTGAGGTAAGGTTGTTGGTAATTAATTTTAGAAAGCTTATGTTTTTGAAACATGATTGCCTTGTTGCTATGCGACTATGTTGTATTTAAGAAATCTAGTGCGTGCATCTTACAGTGCGTTTCCCGTCTCGCTCTCGCGGAAGTACGTCGTCCCTCTGAGGCTGCTCGAGCGTTGACTGGCGCATTCTAAAGCCTCGTATCGACTTGCGAAGTGAGCGGCTCGATGTAAGTGCATCAGCGAGCGACTCACAGAGAGCGTACGATCCGCTGACAGCCAGCCCTGCTCCACCCTTCTATTTGAATCGAAGGCTTTATCGCAATTTCACGGCCAGTGGCATAGTGGTTAGATCGCCTGAACTTACATTGAAAGGTTCCGGGTTCGGTTTCCAGTTGGGTCACCATTTTCCATTGGGATAAAAATAACGGAATTGCATTTCGATTCTGTCGGTCGAATGCAAAAACAAGACACACACTTACACACATGTTTTATTCATACATACTTATTAACACTTAATAGTAGTGATGGTTGTAAAAGATTGTTGTATGACAATAAACCCGCCCATTATGAAATTTTACAATAAAGAGTATAAACAAACAAACAAATAAGTAATTTCAGGGCAAGCATCCTCTTTTTTTTATTTGTTCCTCTAATTTGTTTCAAGCATCTTCTCTTGATAATAAGTGGGGTCATTAGGATCTCTAAGTATGTGATATACAAAGATATCAGGACCGAAGTTTTTTCGTACCTTTCGCTATCGAACTGCGCGCATGACCGTCTGGGGCGGCTCAGACTGAGCGCCCTTTGAGCACCGCCAAAAACAAAAAACGGACACCGCGCAGCTCGGAGTTGAGCGGCACGGAACGAGCCGCTTGATTCGAACCGCCCACAGCGCGCCGCGCTCGCAAGTCGATACGAGGCCTAATCAAATATCCCGGCGGCAGGCGACCGGCAACCATTACAAACAAACATCTTCTCGCACACGGAGCTCGCACGCTTGCCTCGTCCACCTCCGGCAACCCTTCCGTATAGCGAACTGTTTCGTGCAGCTTGGGCCACAAGATACACTGTGTTTCCAGGTCGGTCCGACTCACGATTTAGCTCCTATTCAGTAGCCTCCTCGGGTCGAGGACTACGGAGGGTAGGATTCTCGTGTCTCGGGCCTCGCGGCTGGTAGATCAGTTTCCCCTGTAGGAACGCCTCCTGGCGCTACTGGACGGTTTGTGTATCGTGCGGCGTCAACCAATCAGTTGTGCACTCTGACTAATAATTGAAGAAATGTGAAGACTATGAAAATATACTTTCTCCTAAGCAACGGGGGTAAATGTTGACATGTCGTCAACCACTCTTGAAATGACCTAATCATGGAATGATTTAATGAAATGAAATAAATGACCTAATAAGAAATGGCTACCTGATCCTGAATTCAGATCCGGGCAAAAGATGTTAATGGTCCGCGACAGATTCAAACTGTATCACCGCTGAATATTCGGTAGGTAGAGTTCGCGCAAACAACTTCGGACGCGTAACTAGTTGGAAGATTGAAGATGATATCCTGCTGGTTAATTCCAGATGGAGATATCCTTCCAAAACTGGTAGTCAAGGGCTGCCCGCTAGGTACCTTTCCCGGGGCCTCGTAAATGCAGAAAAAACGAAAAATATACAATATCGCCCAAGTCAACTGCAGCCCCAAGACCATAATATCGACCTTAATGGAAAAATATTAAAAACTGTGAGCGAGACTAAATTTCTTGGGATCGTCACTGATGAAAACCTTAACTGGAAACAGCACGTCCAACACTTATGTTCAAAATTATATACATTCCTATATACATATATATATATATATATATATATATATATATATATATATATATATATATATATATATATATATATATATATATATATATATATATATATATATATATATATATATATATATATATATATATATATATATATATATATATATATATATATATATATATATATATATATATTTATACATATATATTTATATAATATACATATATACATATATATTTATATAATAAATATATATACATTCCTAAAATTTTAAAACATACAACATCAGTAGAGACTTGCCTAACAACATATTATGGCTACGTATATCCGCATCTAAACTACGGCATTATAATGTGAGGCAACTCAACAGAAGTCCAACGAATATTCAAAATACAGAAGTCCTGTGTTCGACTTTTAAATGGAGTAGCGCCAGACACTTCCTGCAGGCCGCTCTTCGTTAGCATGTCTATAATGACTGTGCCCTCTCTGTATATACTGGAATGTTGTAAATTCATTAAAAATAATCCCGATATCTACTCCTTACGAAGAGATGTGTGAGAGTGGCCACCGTTCACTTGACTCCAATTATTCGTGAGCGAAGGGTGGTTCTCATCACTAAGTTTTCTCCGTATTGAAAGTCGTTGTAGTTGAAGTTGAAGTATTTATTCAGAAGGTATGTGATCAGTTGCCAGTTTGTAATGCCTTGTTTGATATTCCGCCGGTGTGTAGGTAGTGTGGGCCCGAGGTGATGTCGTGGTTGTGTAGCCGAAGTGTGAAGTTTGAAGATCGCGGATAATATATGACTGATCGATGTATAAGCGCGTACTTAGAGCGGGCGACGGTCCACTAGGGGAATGATGTCCACCAAGGGAATGATAAAATATGTGTCGAATGTACTGCTTTTTATATGGTATGTAATGATGCAATATCCACCGGTGGGGGAGGATAACTGTGTCAATTCGTATCGATCAGAAGAAATGGCATGAGTCATCGGTTGACTGTGCATAAAATGCCGAATTTAGTTGGAATTCAATTGCAGTTGCCTCGTGTATATTTGAGCGTGTTTGCGGTTTCGATTCTATAGAAATTACTTCTTTTGTTGTGGATATGTCGGACGAAGTGACTCCGACAGATGTACATTCATGGATTACGAGGAATAGAAACCTCATAAATTGTCCCTCAGTGAGGACAGAAATGTGTAAAAAGGGACCTGAGTTCTATTGCGTTAAATATTTTACCACTATTCCACAAAACATCAAATCAATGCAACAACCAGGATTCAAACAGATAATTAAGCACTGGCTCAAAAATAAATGCTATTATAGCGTGAATGACTTTTTAAACGATAATGACAAATAAATAATATAACATATTTTTATTGTAATTCTCCAACATTTTAAATTTTAAACATTTATATTTAATTCTAGCTCTAAATCTGAAAAACCGTAGATAGCCTAATAATTCCAGATTGATATTTTAATTTAAAAACAAACTGACATCTGATTTATATATAGTAATGGAAATTTACTAAATTTGTAAATAATTGTTCTAATTATTATTTTGTTAATACCTATGTCTAAAACGTAATATTTTTGGACTTGTTTTTCTTCAACTGCAAAGTGAACATATTAAATTATAGAAAAATACATACGCCTGATTGGTAAACTGTATTGCACTTATCCATTTTGTACAACCTACTTATGGTTCACAATAAAGAATTATAAGAATTATAAGATTTTTTTTTTAAAACTGTCCTTCCAATTGTTCCATTATGTAAAAACTTTTTTACTTATTTAAAAAAAAAAAATTGTATTCAAAAACTATGGTTGACCATAAAAACTCCCTCCATTAATTTGTTATTTTTTTTCGTAATTTTAGATTGCATATTTTTTGTGTAATCAAAGATTTATATAAAAATGGCAGGAGCTCTGTTTCATTGAGCCCATCTCCCTTTTAATAGATCACTAAAATTTATAAAACTGTCGTTTTAATTATTTTAGGTATGCAGATTTTAAATCTATTGATAATATGTGTGCTCTCTATATATTAAAAAATCGGTAATGACATCCACATAAGAGAAGTTGTGCTAGGTACATATATAATTATTATTTAATTTATTTATTCAATGATTGTACCAAAATAAATGGATTTAAAATATCGCTGAAGTAAAGAATCAGAATATTGAAAAAAAAACTTCTTAAGATAGGCATAGCTCAAGTAACGAATGGCGCTATGCACATCTTACGAGGCTACCTACGACTCAGATATCATATTATATATTAGTATCAAATAGCGTCAGTCTAGAGATTTTGGCCCCACTTTACCTAATCTCGTCAACTTTAATCAAGATTTTCAATTTATATTTATTTTATCGCCGTGAACCCGTAGTAAGGAGGAGTCGCGTTACCGCGCAGCTTATGCCCCTGCCTACGGCTGTAATATATTTCATTGAAGTACCGACACAGCTTAATATCGTTGAACGGAAAAGTGAAGTTAACATCAAAGCGTCACAAAGGCCCGCAGGCAAAAGCTCGTTTTAAATTACAAAAAGGAGGTCGACTGCGAAATATTGACGGAGAGCAATAAGTATGTCATTTTTATAGATTGCATAATATCATCAGATTGCAAATTTGAGTTCGAGAATTAGAAAGCTGGTTTATGTATTTCTTCGGCTGCGCAACATTCTGTCCAAAACAACCATAAGAATGGTATACTGCAACAGCCAGTGTTGCAACCATCTTCGATGTGTCATTTCCTCTCATAAACAATAGATAATATTAAATATAAATATATAAAAGTTCAAAATAATTTAAAGTTCAAACAATGAGTGCCAAACGCTCTCTATAAAAAAATTCAGACGCGCTCTACGCATTAATTCACTTTCGAATATTCTAGAAGGCCGTTAGGTAGGTAGAAATCATATCCGATAGTTGCGAGCCGGACAAAGAAATATACCCACCGGTCATCACTTTTTGGGTTGGAGGCGGTCCGGGACTGTCGGTCCCGGGCCGTCATTCACAGATACAAGAAACCCTACGCCGAGTCACTAGTCTTGCCGATTGAAAAAAAATTTAATGTGTTAGAATCAGTGCTCAATAGTTCCAAGGTAGGAATTTAATCATATATAGATGCTAATTAGCTCATGTCTCCAGAAAATATAGTGTGATTTCCGTCATTACAGAGACGCACCGACGGTTCGGGGACTGGTTTTTTTTTTGGTTCTTCTTCTTTTTTTTTGGTTATTTTTTTTTGGTTTCCTTTTTCTTTTCTATTTCTTTTTTTTTTGAGATTTTTCTCACCGTATCTGTCATTTTCATCTTTTATTGTCCTATTCTTTTGTAATTTTAGCCAGGTCGCAAGGCCATATAAATACTTATTTTTTTTAGAAAAGTAGTTAATACATTTTCTTTATATAAGAGAGGTAGCGCGATACAAGCCGGTTGGGGCTAATATCATTTTTTTTTCACTTCTTTCTGTTCTTGGTTCTTCCACGTCCTTTTATTTAAAAAAAAAATAATTAGATTTTATATATAAAAACCGGTTACACAAATCGGACGCGAGGTAGACGAAGTTGACTTAGGGGTCTCCGGAAAAGGTGTGACCTACCGTATATATAAAAAATACCTAATAGGTACCCTATTTATTATAATAGTGTGATTCCCTAATACGTCGAAATAGGTATCCCTAAAAATTCGTTTTATCTTACTCATATTAATCTTCTAAAAAGTTTTCACGGTATCCGGTAAGGTTGGTTGCGGCAAATACGGTGCGGTAGTAGTATTAAGCGTTTGTATTATCTAAAAGATCAAGAAAGTTAAATACATTCTTTATTAAAAAAAAAATATTTAATATTTATGTTCGCCATAAAAGAGCGAGATTTAAAATAATATTCATAACCCGCTGGGGTGAAAGGTCGTGTTCTTTTTTTGGGCTCAGCCTTCGCGACGTCTCCCGAGGCGAATTGTACCGATATATTGTTCATTTCAATAGATTTAAGCAAAGCATTTAATGTAGCGAGAATTCAACACAAAAGAAAATGTAACTTGTAAATTTAAATATCTTTGAATATTTTCTTGTTTTTCCTTTCCTCTTTCGTAAAATAAAGCACATCTTTTAAATCACATCAATCTCGAGTTATAATTTCATTTTCCATGAAAGGAAAAAGGGATGAAGAAGGGTTATACAAAGTAAAAAAAAATATATTTAATTATCTTTTTGGTTATCTACCTTTTATTTCTATCTACCTTACCTAAGTATCCTTTCCTTCTTTGGTACCATTCAGTAGTTTTTTTATATTTTTGTTCCGTTCCTTTTTGCTACCGTGGAGTAGCGCCCCCCAAGAAAAATAGTAACTTTGATACCTTTGCAAAAAAATATATTCCTCTTCCTATTTTTATCTATGGGGTACCTCTCACCCATACCCATTGCAAATATATTTCTTTAATCAGTAGTTTTTCCGCCATCGGCTTCTTTCGTTTTCCCCCTCCGTTACCCTCGTTATTTTTTATTTATTTTTTTTAGTTCTTGATTTCCTCATTTTATTCAATATCTCGGGTTTTCTTTAATTTCCTAATTTCTTTTGGGATATATTTCCGTTTCATATATTTTCCATATTTTTATTTTATTAATATTAATTATTTATTCCTTTCGCCGACGTGTCGCTTGCAAAGCGACAGCTATCGGTCGCGGTGCAAAGCAAAGTATACCGTAGTAGCCGAATCACCCGTAAAGAGGGCGCTGTTCGCGGTCCAATAAATTTCGTTTGGCCGCTGTCGGCGTCTTTCTCTCGTCACAGCTCATTGGCCGGTCGAACGGAGAATCAGATTATGAGCCAGAAATAAAGAAAAAAATATAGATATATTACGATATATAGAAACGCAGAAGTTCACCAGATTTTTTAAGATTTCTTTTCTTCCCTAGACCGGACGCCTCCTCAAGGCGAACCCCATTTCACGCAGGGCACCGCATTCCTTTAAATAGCGCGCAGATCCGCGCTCTCTGAGAGTTTCCCCCCCGACCTTCTCCGACATCCCTCCTTAAACGAGCAGCCGGCCTCTCAGGCGGTGTTACCCTGTCTCCCAATAAATTCGCCGCGCAGAAACCTGTTTCCGGTGCAGGATCTGCTTGCTCAACCAGCGAACCGTTCCAGCACTTGGTAGTCTGGCGCCCTATGCTTTTATAGCTACATTATCATTTAATAATAAGTAAATACCTCTTATTGACTACCAAATCGCTGTTTTGCCTAATAACATCAACATAATATCAATTTGCGTAAATAAACTTCAATAAATAGAACGGTCTCGTTGCTATACATGGCCTTGTGTCAGAGTATTTTGTCCTACGGAGTCGCGGCATGGGGCGCTACTACTAATGATAATCTGGATAGATTGACAAAAGCGCAGAAATTATTATTGAGAGTAATTCACAGGAAAAACCGGCGTCATCCATCTGCCTTGTTATTTTCCCAATCCCATGTGCTATCAGCTAAACAGTTATTCATTAAGCAAGCGCTTCTTGCATTCTACAAATCTAGAGATGACCACGCCCGAACTCAAAACAATCTGAACACAAGAATGTCCGCGAGGATCAATTATATAATTCCGTCAGTCAGGACAACATTTGCCCAGAGACATATATTCTACATAGCCCCAAAATTATATAATTCCCTTAGTGAAGACATGAAAAATTATCCTAACATAGAAATATTTAAAGCAAACCTTAATAGATGGCTACTTAACAAGGGATATGTAAAATCTGATCAACTTCTTTGCAACGCACGACAATTTATTTAGTATCACTTATCTATTTTTCTTAATTAAATTTTATTAAATTACAACTATAAATTACATAGCTATATTTTTTATAAAATTGGTATATTTATGTGTATATACAGGTGGTGGGTCCAAATAATTTATTTAAAAAGAAACACTTCATTTCTTAAAATTGCATAAAAATATGCACATCTAGAGACGGGCCAAATTATCGCCTAGTTAGATGTGCTATTGGCAGTAAAGGTCATGTAAGATGTGTTAAACCTCCCTATATTAATTATTAAATAATTTATATAATTATTATAAGATTACATGACCTATGAATGAACTGTATACCTAATCCTATGTACCTAAATAAATAAATAAAATAAAAATTTACTGAGAATATTTGGGATTACAAATGAAAGAGAAGATTAAATGTAAGGCTGTATTTATTTATATTACTAAAGTAATAATATAACATTATAGCTTATGCTTAATAGCATTATCATTGAGCTACATATTATTACAATTAACTAAAATATACTAGAAGATTTGATGATGAAGTCCTCCTCATCGGGATCCGACGACGGCGACCTCCTGGTTAATATGACTTCTTCGAAGATGCGCGCGGAAGTGACTAATGAAACCCAGTTTGTTTTTAAAGGTCCGATTACAACGACCACAGTAGAGTTCACCGCAGTTGTAAGTGTATGTGTAAGTGGGCTTCGGACGAGTTTTGCGCTGTTGGCGATTCGAGTCGAGGTTTTCAAGCCGGGCTTCCTCAAACTCTTTAATTTATGTGGTCACCGTGGAGCGCCACTCGCTGCGTTTGTGAGCAGCCCTCTCCTAGCTCTCAGGTGGAATACCACTGACGGTTAGGTGCCTTTTTAAAACATTTTTATAGCGTAGGTGCTGTCCGCCGACTTTGCGTGCGCCTTTTGAGAGTTGAGCATAAAACACGGCTTTCGGGAGGCGGTCGTCTTTCATACGCACTATATGCCCACACCATCTCAGCTGAGCTTTCATGAGCATAGCTTCCATACCCTTCATACCGCATTTTCGTCCGTCGTAACACGTCTGTGTTTGACACACGGTCTTCCCATGTTATCCTCTGGATTTTTCGGAGGCACCTCATGTGGAAGACGTCTAATTTGTTAATCTCTTTGCTGTAGATGCACCACGTTCCGGGGGCATATAACAATATGGGTAGGATAACCGCTTTGTAGACGGCCAGCTTTGTTTTCAGTTTCAGATCATGCAATTTCCAGACACGTTGGTTTAGTTTGCCGAAGGCGGAGGCAGCTCTGGCTATGCGTACTGGGATTTCAGTATCCAGACGGTTATTAAGGTTGGTTGGTGCACCCAGGGTTAGCTTCCGACGAGGGGACTCCTCAACGGTCAACAGCACAGAAACGATATTTTGTATACGCATTCAATTATGATATCCCGTTCTAAGTTTCACCGCCACAGGGCTGCTGCACTCAGGGTTGGCTTCTGACGAGGGGACTCTTTAAAGGTCAACAGCACAGAATCTATATTTTGTATACTTATTCAATTATCATAGCCTGTACTGAATTTCACCGCGAGAGGTCTGCTGCATCCAGGGTTGGCTTCCAACGAGGGTACACCTTGACAGCCAACAAACACGAAATTATTTATAGCATTCAATCATGATAGCCCGTTCTAAGCTCACTATGACATGGCTACTGCACTCAGGGTTGGCTCGGTACAGAGCATTTTTAAAAAAGCTTGTTTTTTAAATTTATTTCCACTGTTAACCTATTAATTCAGAGCATTGGTATTCAATAAATGCAATACACATGATCTGAGCATATGAGCAAGGGGCCAAGATCTTTGACGTGACCTGTATATTAGATTGTCTGAACACAACGCTTTATTTGATTTCATTGTTAATATATGGCGCCCGGAATGTTTCTGTCTAAATTTTCACCTCGGAATGGGCAATGTATGCGCATGAGGGCGGATTTTTTAAAAAGTGTACATAAGGTTTTCGCGATGTCCTCCTAGTTTCAATTTTTTTCCCTCACGCAGAGTATGTTTAATTCTACAAGTTTAACATTTTATGTAAGATTATATACCTAGGATCATTTCTGCTATGTCTTTTTTAATAGTTAATTACGGTTTTATATAAATGCAGCATATTAAATGTATCCATTATGGTTTTTTTACCATGTCCACACCTTATTTTGTAACATAAAACTTTAACTAACAACGCAGCCATTTGTACAAGGTCTATGTATTATCTATCAATAGGAAGATTAAGAGAGATGTCTTTGATAAATCAACAGAATTATTTTATTAATCAACAAATACATTTTAAATCAATTTTTAAATCTAGGTCTCAAAATTTGACCTAGGTGGAATTTCCACTGAGTAACGCCATTTAAAATGAAGAATAGAAATTAACTTAGCAACCTGAAATTAGCTTTTAGTGCCGGCAACATTAAAATGCTGTTTTTAGCTACCGCCATGTTGGATTATTTGCCAGTCTCCCGGCAATCGTCGCCGAAAATTACTGTTTGGTGTGAGAGCCAAAATTTTTTCCAGTGATAAACGGCGGTTTTTAAAGGTAATTTCTTAAGTTTTTAAGGTAAATTCCATTAATTATGATCAACTAATTAATACATTTATAGAATGTAGTCCTATTTCACTGAGACAATCCCCAAATTATGGAGAAAATAGTAAAAATATTTTCGCCGCGGGGAATTCGTTACATCCACTGACTAATATTTCTAAAAATGTTAGTCAATGGAACAAATAGTTACACAGTGTAATGATAAAGCTGCGTACGTACTATACTCGACGAACATTCGCTAGATTACTTTGTGTTGGTATTTAATAAAGTGTTTAAATGAGAATGCTTCTGATGCCTTTCATGTTTTCCATTCAAATGTCCAAGTCGCCAGATTATGATGGGAAAAAAACAAGACGAGCGCTTCAACAGACCCGAGAAGCATTTTCGATTAACTCTACTGAGATACAAATAAAAATACTTTAAAAAAACTAAAAACACAGAGTGCATGATCACACAGAGTGAATCAGTTAACTGATTGCATGACTTTTAAATTGATTCTGAATAAGTAATACTTTTTGACGTTTTTAGCTCTTTTTATTTAGTAGGTACCTACTCGTCTTTTTGATCTCTACCTATAACTCTACCTTAATTAAAAATTGTTACAGTCCTGATAGATTTATCCTCTGTACAAATTTTTAGTTGTATAATTTGGAACAATGCGATATTTGTATAAGAGAGGTCAAATAAAAATCTAATTCTTATAGGTTATAGTATGCCTCTCACGTCTGCAGAAAGAGTGAGACGACATCGGGAAAAAAAAAGGACCCTGAGGAATTCAAAAAACATAACGAGAAAAACGCAGCACTCTACAAAGCTAAAACAAAAAAAATATGGGAGTTATCGGAAGCAGAAAAAGATAAACAAAGAGAGAAATGGAGAATCCAAAAACGTCAACAGAAGGAAAATAAGAAAAGTAGTACTGCAAGTGTGCACCATGTTATTCTGAACAAACTGTTTCCAAAAAAAATAAACAAAAGAAGTTTACCACATTGGCGAAAAAATATAATGCAGCTCTTAGAAGAATCCAGACACAAAACATATATTTACAGACAGCAAAAAAAGAAGTTGTACAGACAGAAGAAAAAAAATGAAAAATACAAAGAACTCATTGACAAGATGAAAGCCAGGGAAGAAGTTTTAGAAATATCTCTTAAGGAGTTGTTTAAGCAGTCTAAGACTCAAAATGAAAAAAGGACCATTAAAAGTTTAGCCGAAAATGAAAATGTTATACATGCCGGAAAGAAAACCTATGTGGCAAAGATACTTGGACTGAAAGGAAGAATTCGAAAGCGTAAAGTTACTTTGAAAAGTGATAAAATTAGCACAGACTTAGAAGCTTTCTTTTTACGTGATGATATAAGCAGGTGCACTGCAGGAAAAAGAGAATGCCGTACCGAAAAAGGATCTAAGAAGAAAGAACAGATTCGATATGTTACAGACACACTGAACAATCTGTATCAAATATACAAATCCGAAAGTTTTAATTTATACAGCTTTTCAACATTTTACGAACACAAGCCTTTTTATATCTTAGCTCCGGGAATCCAAAACAGAGATACATGCATGTGCGTGAAACATGCCAACTATGAATTATTATTATTTGCTCTGCACAAAAACAAATTATTGCGAAATCGTAAAACTGAGAAAGATATGATATTACAAATAAGTTGCGACCTCAAGTCATATCAATGTATGAATGGCGAATGTGACTTGTGCAAAAGACTAAAACTTGATTACCACCTAACTGAAGGCCAGGTTAATTTATATACGGAGTGGATGCAGTGGGAGTGGATGCAATTTATATACGGAGTGGAGCTAGTATTTTATTTTTTTACTCATTAACGTATGAAATATGTCGAGACACTTTGATGTGTTTATGCATAACCTGGAAGCGATCCTAGTATTTAGTTAAAATGTAGCGTAATACATTCATTATGAATACATCATTGTTTTTATAATATTAAATGTAATTTGTCTATATTTTATAACTATGTTACATATGTACATGTAATACACACGCAGATACGTTGATTAAGTTATATTGTAAGTCTTAAAAAAAAAGTAAGTTTATTTCAAATTTTCCCAAGAAACCAATTTAATTTGTACATTGTGGTCACTGCCTTACATTTTCCACTTGGTAATTATAACATTCCACTGACTAATTGTCCCCTCCTAAAATTTATTAGAAAATTATGATATTTCACAATTTATGCTCATTAGATACCTATTTTTACCTTCATGAAGAAGATTACTCGTAATGGAATGCCATAAAATATATCACAAAATAGTAAACTTGCCATTTCAAAAGTTATAAAGAAAAATATGCCATGAAATCACCAACAGGTTAGTCAGAGGATATAAAGTTGTCAAAATTAAAATGTTTAATTTAATTATCTTATGTTTATATATTTTTTAAATTGTCGTGGGTATGGTGTTACCTAATAAAAGTGTTGATATCAAAGAAATGTGTTTTATTTATTCAGTGTCGAGAGATATAGTTTTGTTACTCAGTGGAACATTTAGTCCCTCATTTTAACCCAAAAACTCTTATATTCATTAAATTGCTATAATAATCGAAAGATCTTTATATTTTTCTTAAAGTTCCATTAGTGTAGGAGAGAAATCAACAAATAAAACTACAATTTATTGCCCAAATAAAAAAAAGTGTGTTTCTAAACCATGTACACTTTTTAAAAAATCCGCCCATGAATTGTATTATTTACATATTGAAAGTTCAAAGGTACGCTACGGCTCGTTAGAGAGTGCACACTTCTGCAGAGGGGATGTTATTACCCCTGTTACAAACTAAATCCTCTTTGTGGCTTTGCTTCCTCTGCATGCAGGGCATTGTTTTGCAAACGACGCGACGACGCAAATAATACGAGCGACCGCCGCTCTGCAGAACGCAAAATAATTCAATACAATTCACACGAGTTCTCGTGTGGTGTGACCACTTGGCAATTGAATCGGGGAAGTGACAACTTGGACTTCTATGCCCGTATTCGATGGGGATAATTAATATCTAGGGATGTGGCAGGTTATTTGAAAGGGATTATTGTTGCTTACATACGAATGAACGGATTTGAAAGCGGAATATTTATATGTATGCAGCTAGTCAACTATCTAAATACCAGTCATCTTTCATATGATTATGTTAAGGTTAACAATTTTATATTATCAATTTCGTTTTTATATTATCAATTTTATATTTAATTTTCCAGAAGGTAAAAATTTCTTTATTCCACATTACTAAATTTTCTGTATTCAAATTACTTAGTTTTTTATATTGGTTCATAATATATTTGAAACAATTTAAATATACACCTTAGAACAGGCTATTGCCTAGTTATGCGACATTAAAATATGATAACTGGCAACAGTTTTTGGCATAACATGTTATCAGTTTTTTGCTACTTGATATACGGTTATGACATTATAATTGTATATATCCGTTTACTGTAGATAATTGTATATTACAAAATAAATAAATTAATAAATAAAATAAATACCTTATCAGTGTCTTAAATGTATAGTTTACTTTACCTGCCCACCAACCGACCGGAAGGAAAAGTATTGTAAATGCGCATTTTTTTTCCGAGATGAAGACGGAAATATACATTTTTGTCACCCCCAAGACGATTGAGACCATTTCAAGACTTAATTCTGTCTGCGTGTCTGTTTGTTTGTGTGTGTGTATGTGTGTGTGTGTCAGTGGGTGTGTAGTCCTCCACTATATCGCTCAAATGCTTAATCCGATTGATTTGAAACCTGGTACGCAGGCATCATTTCGTCATAACATAGTAAAATCTAGAAATATTGCACTTAGAGACTTGGAATTCGGTACACATGTGCCTTCTTGGGCCAATACCACATTGTGAAATTTCGGTTGCAATATCAAATATATAGACTAAAGAAATATATAATAAATTCCTACATACACTTATTAAATAGTAAAACCTTAAAAAGTGGCAGAGCTAGTGGTTTCACCTAGAAAGGCCGGACCTTCAAATTAGCTTAAGCTCTGGCTCAGGTCGCTTTTTTCTCGATCCCTGTTACCTAAGTCTGTCACTTTTTTTGTAGTTGGCAGCCATCGCCAGTCACTGATTTAGGTTTGTTCGTCGATTTCGCCGAGTAGGTGTGCTACAAGCACATGGTATTTTCGCGGATCGTTTCCAATCCATTAAATAACCGTTTTGGAATCAGACCACAATCGCAGATGCTGAATCTTCTCTGTGAGTTAGTGGCGGATCGATGCACTCTATTTGAGGAATAGTCATAGCCTTGAGTGGCGTGACTCGAGACTTGCTCGTCACAAATGCTATTCGATGTCTTTTGGTCGTACCAGACACTAAATAGGCCACCGCTGCGTAACCTTTTTACTCGCATCGCAGAATACATGCAGTTCTCGATTCTCTTGCTCCTGCCTGTACCACCGAGGTATGCGAATTTCCTTGGGTTTATTATTCAGTGAGCCAGATCTCCCATGTGGCGAAGGTAACAACGCTAAGCACCGTATCCAGCTATACCTTGTTATGAGTCTAAATAAAATAAAATATAAAGTTGTCTTGAAGGTTGCTATGTGTAACGATAAAGTGTATTTATTTGTAGAGGCGCCAGCTACACATGCGGGAAATAGATGATAGACCACATAAACAAATGCAAAGGGCCTCCCTCCGTCTGGGAAGTTACCTTTGTGCGTGGGAGTGGAGCGACGCCAAGGATACCACGGTAGCTCAGTCGTGCTCAGGGGTGGTTAAAATCCTGTATTGACGTCGTCCTAAAGACGAGAGCATTCAAATTGAATGGACGGTCAAGTACCCTAGTTATGTTTTATTATAAAATGAATTTCGATATATCTTGTGAGAGGACTAAAAGAAGAAGAAGAAGCGATATCAAGTTTAGTGCACTGCGGCGACGAGATCGAATATTATGATTTACTCACCGCGCCCTCTATCGGTGTACCGACGAGGTACTGCGTCGGCGCGCGTCGGTCGCGCCCGCTTGGAGCGCTCGGCCCCGGTCTCGGTCCGCGCTCTTACATAAATCGATGGCTAAATCGTCTAATGTATTTATTGGAAATAATTGCTAGATAATTATATTTAAAAAAAAAAAGAAAAAATACTATTTGAATCTAGGTCCGCTCTAAACCAGCAGATGCTGCTATAATTAAATAATGTACTGCGGTTCTTTTCTCCGCTAAATGATAAAATTAAAATGTATAATTTCAAAGTTCCTTTTATAAAATTATTCTTTATTTATCCCTTGCCCTGAAACATTACCCTGTCCAGTGTTAGTCGGGTACCTACGAGATTGTAGCTCGCTCTGACCCGGCGGTATTTTTAGGTACCGTCTCGATTTCTTTAATTCGCTAAATAATGATTAATTAACCAAAATGAAAGGTTTATTTGACAGAGTAACATATTTTATTTTAATTATAATAAATGAAAGCTAGGCCATAGCATATGGCGAATCCGAGTAGTTGGAATTGACAAAATTCTAAAATTAAATTCGTGGAAAGTTGAACGTTAGAGCCTTTCAATTTTCAGGGCTTAATTCGGCGAAGTGGGATTTTGGACAGGTACTTTGGGTTCTGGAATAGAGAAGGAAGACACTGCTACCCGCGGGAGTTATTGGAAGGTTGCTTCTAGATTTTTTAGCGCCTGCTCCCCGGATGCGATTTTAAATTTTAAATTATATTTTCGAAATCGACCTTTAGATGATAATAGAAAAATTAGTTGAGACGGGGAGACGGTAGGCGATGCTCAGACACCGGGAATTATGACTGACCCGACGTACTACCTACTTCTATTTTGACGCACTCAAATTACTAAATTTTGATTTTACTTGACTCTAATTATTCGCCAACGAAGATATGGCAACGGTAATTTACAGGGGACTTGGCTTTAAAAGCAATCTTATTAATTTGAATTTATTATTTTTGAAATCTGATTTTACGAGAGGAAGCTAATGGTTACAGATAGAAGACTTGCCTGTAGATAGGTGCGGAATCCGATGAGGGCTTGCCCGGTACGCTGAACTGAGTTTAATTATAGATTTTAGATATTCACAGAATTTAAGTTCTAGACTGTGTTGGCTGGTGTGCAAATGAATAATTAAATGGGCGGTAGTCGGCCCGCTCCGCCAACGGCGGAGCGGCCGGTCTCTTCTCGACCGTCTTGCTCGGTCGTTGCCAGCCAAAAAAAAAAGAAGATTTCTCTTTTTTCTAAGTAAAAATATTCTACCTTACTGATTAAAATTGATTAGGGATGTGCGCGACTTGTCGTCTACATACGGTAAGACGTATCTGCTCGGTGTATCGCGTCTATTGCGCGATGTACAAGTTAACTGGTTAATTATTAAAATGATTTAGATTAAAGTTTGTATACTATAAAAACTAGGCCTTAACAACCTCTTGCAAAAGCATTTTTGCCTTGACGGTGAAAGGTGTCAGCATGCCGATCGGATCAAATACTGACATTATGAGGCTCAACATTTTTATCTTCGTTGGTTTTATCTCACCAGGTTATAGTCGGGCGTCAACGTGGGCGTATTTAATATTGAAAGATAGTTTGTCTTTGGTTGGGTCCCATTCTTGACCTAGCACGCGTTCAAATGTGTTCTCATGTCCGAGATTGAGGCTCACTTTTCGGCTGCTTTGTTTTGCAGCCACGGATTGGAGTACGTGTTTCGAATTGCTGTTCCAATTCCTGAGCTCAAAACTGTCTTGCCGGTGAACTTTCATGACGTTACTATCCCGGTTGAGCCTTACTTTTCAGAGTCTGCACAGTCGATTTAATCGTCCACGTAATGGCATCGAACGATAGGCTTTACTGCGTCGGGAAACTCTGTGCTATATTTTTCAGCTTTTGTATTTTTCACGTACTGTGCTGAGCACGGTGGCGAAGACGCTCCGAAAACCATGGCCTGCATTACATAAGTCTTAGGCTCTTCCTAGCTTGCAAAGTTTCGCCACAAGAAACGTTGAGAGTCTTGGTCTTCACGATGAATATTGACACGCAGAAACATTTCTTTGATGTCCGCCGTGAATGCAATCCGCTTCTACCTACCTGAATCTTTCCGGGTTTATTGACCTTTACGGCAAGTACCATGTTCTTGGCCCCTGCTGTTGAATTTCTGCTTCTGAAAGCTCTCTGGCGTATCCCTCCTTCAGATAGCTTTTTATTTTCTGAAAGTAGGCTTCTGCGGTGATCGGATCTTTGGCCAATTTCGCCTCCAAGCCCACTAGTCGTTTCAGCGCGTCCGACCGGCTCGGCGGCAATTTCATCGTCCCTGGTCGCCACAGTAAACCTGTCTCCCATCTGCCATTTACTTAACGTGTCCTCGGCGTGTTCATTGCGTTTTTGATAAGGGCGCGTTGGGGGTCGCTCCGGCTTCCTCTACTTAAAGAGACTTTGCCACAATCGACTCAGCAGATTCATCGTCCTGACTTGTTCGGAAATGAAATATTTCGCCTTGATCGACAGTGTTTTGATTATAACAGTGTGTCGATTTCGTCTCGATTGGCCCATTGAGCGTCCATCCAAGCAGTGGGACCCCAGATTTCTCGGGGTGCTATGAGGTGGTAGTGCTCCATGCCAATCAGTATATCGGTAGGGCCGCGTCTGTCGGCAGTAGTGACTTTTCGTAGGTGAGGCCATTTTTTAATGTCTGCAGCCACCAGTGTGGACATTGCATGTGAGGACATTCGATTACGACCAGTTTATAACGTGGGATTGGAGATCATATTCTACGTTATTCCAAAACAAAAAAAAACAAGAGCGCCACCGCATTTGTCCAAAACGCGGAAAAAAACCATAGGTTAGGTGATGACCGAAAAATAAAAAAACAACCACAGCGTCGGTAAAAGAATTTGGTTTGGCACTAAATCTGGCAAAACGGAGAATAAACCTTCGCAAATTTAAAATAAAACCACAAATTGATGAGTTATAAAAACAAAGGTCCTTTATTTGCCGTATTTCCTTCCGTCAATCTCCTCTTCAAATTAATGTGACATGTTGTACGTGTTCAAGTTCACTCGGATATCCAGGCGAGAAAGATCCGGGCACGGTTGACCGATACGTGAGGTTTATTTACATTGAGAAGGTTACGAAGTTACTTACGCGGTAAGTTCCATTTCCTTTGATTATGATAGCTAAAATTATTTGCGATTAAATATGGGTTTAACATACCATAAGTCAACGACCCTAAAAACTTAAAAATACATGTTGTGTAGGAGAATAAAATTGTTTAATTATGAAAATTAAAATTCACAGAGGCTCTAATAAAATGACCACCCACTGTTTATTAATGTTATTAATACCTACAATTGATAATATTTAGCTTGCAATTTTTACAAAACAATACTACAGATAGAGATAATTAAGAAAACGAAAACGTAGATACGCCCATTACTTAGCTAGAGATACGTCCTCCTTTCAAATTGTTAATAACAAGCATTAACCGTTATTATCCGTTATTATCCGTTAGATAATCATAAATATTTCTATTCTTTTGTTACACCGCTCTCAAAATCAAGTCAATGTGGTTTGAGTTCAATTCCTCCTTTTGATTTTAATGCGTTTACTTTCCATGATTGCGGTCTTTTGAAATGACAATCACGGAATCGACGGGAGACTGCCTTAAAATAGGAGATAAATACTAAGACAAAAGACACAATTAATAGATGCCAGTAGCCGGATGCCGCGACGGCAAGTAATGGACAGAGTGGAAAGTTTGCAGAGATGTTGTAGACTCTAATTTGGAAGATAAATGAATAATCTGAGCTGAAAGAAGCGCTAGGAAAGTTTTCATTCGACGTTTATTGCTGGAAGGCGGATACAGGAGGTACTGAAGTCTGGACGAGTTTGGCAGTAATATACATAGTACCTATACAGTATACTACTTCATGGGGTTTAAAATTCACCCATCCATTAATATAAATGAATCGGTGATATTGAAACCCCATAAATTACAGTTTTAGTTGAAGCCTATTCTATCGTATTTTTGTGGCTCTTTTTAAAGGAATTTATTGATCAGTTTTATTATCTTTTATTATGAAATATAATGGAATTACTGCAATATTTAAATAATTTATTGTATTACTAAAGCTCTTTTCAGGGTCCACCCTAGAACGGGTTAGTCCTAGTTAGGAGACATAATCGAATAATCATGAGGTTAAGGTTTTGCCATTCGGTTCGTGTTATTTATGTAACTAAAATCAACGTTTTATAAAAATGAATACCTAAAACTAAATAAATAAATAATATTTTTAATCTCAAAAAATTATAAATACGGTCAGGCTTTAAGCATCTGTGACCACATGCAGTAACTAAATACCCTACTAGAGAACGGCAAAGAGTATAAAAAGCGAATAAAAAAATCATCTGACTATGTAGAAGTTTGGACGATCAAACAAGCCCTAGAAAATTGGCAGTTTGATAAGCGATACATTAGCTTGATAAATCATTTGAAAGAGAATTATATTTTGTTTGGTAGGCATTCCAACAATATATTTACAATACATACGTACTTTTGTATGAGATTATGCAATTATATTTCTCATCACTGTTCTGTAAGTATAAAATTAATTTACTAATGTAATTATACATTAAATGTAACTAACAGCAATTGCAACGGTGAATTTGAGAAAAAAAAAGGAAGTCAAACTTAAAGTATTTTTAAAAGTGTCGCTCAGAAGGAGCATACACGATCACAAAATATATCGATACTATTGTCACAATGAAATATGTTGTATGAAAACTATAAAACAGTATGGCGTTATTAAATCTGGTATTGTTTTTCGCTAAATGAGGTTCAGATAAGAATGGGTTTTGGAGATTTCTATTTGTGAGTATTAAAAGATCTTTTCTTAGTACACGAGCTATGAATCTTGTAGTTTAAAATATTCTACAGTAATACAATATTCCAGGAGCTCCTTGTAATAATATTCTAATAATTTATTGTCATAGTATTTATTTCTATTCCTGCTCCTTCTGTGTCCATAGTGAAAGACTCTGGAACGATCTTCCAAAAATATACCACACTAGCCTTATTTAAAATCATAAAAGGTTCAATCCTTAGTCTTAATTTAATCTATAGTTTTCGCTGGATAACGGCGCGGTTGCTACATCGCCTAAACGTCGTGTGCTATAAAAGTTTACGCGATAAATTCGTTTCTATCTTATTTATAACAGTTAAGACATATCTCGAAAAGAACTACTTTTCTAATAAATAACCAGTTCTTCTCTTTCTCTCTTGTTCCTATCTCAGTTTGTATTTTATACAGACACAGCCTGATATAATAAATAACCAGTTCTTCTCTTTCTCTCTTGTTCCTATCTCAGTTTGTATTTTATACAGACACACTTAATAAATAATCTTGCAAGATAATTCCACGTGTGATTTCTTTGTGATGTTCATGATAAAGCCTAGCATCTAATTCGGCACTACCTTATATTTCTATATAGCCTTTACAGCAGATCTCGCAGAGTTGTTTACTGTAAATAAACTAAATATTCTCATGCATAATAGACAGGCAAATACTAAATAATCTCAGGCAATTCAACTGGAATGGAAAAGGTAATACATTGACGGAGAAACATTATTAAACCACATGTTTGCTGAAGACTAGGTTCTACGTTTGAATAATTTTGAAGACATGATATCCATTTTGAAATACCTAATAGATAATTTCCCACAAGTTGAATTGACGATCAAAATCACTCGCAAAACCAACATTCAAATGGGTCAGTACCATTCGTTACATGTTGAAGTTGTAAGCCATTACATTTATCGAGACCACAAAATCATGCTTGGGGCGAGAACCAAACGACTAATATCGTCAGTCTGTATAAAAGATTAGAGTTGCGCAAAGTGCAATACAACGAACCATGTTAGGAATGTTACGTGAACATGTTACGCGAACGAAAATACAATAAAGTATCGAGATATGTTGGACAAAATTTGTCATGATAGATCATAGTCTCCGGACTAGGAAAATGCTCGAATGAAGACCATCGGGACCGCGGGGTCGTTCACCTCTACGCTGGGTGGATGTCAGACGAGACGCAAGACGGACTAAATGTAAAGGGATAAAGATCGGAGAGCGTGTAAGACATTGAAGGAGGCCTTTGTCCAGGAATGGACCATGCAAAGGCCGCAATGACTATTTGATAATAAATTTATTTGATGGTTTGGAATTAACGCCAATCGAAAATCCACTATATTGTATTAAACCACAACTTGAATATTTTAAATCTCAAAGTTAAACATAATTTACATAGGGCATCCCTTTTATTTCAATGTAAAAGTAGCGTGAATTCATAATGTACGCTTCTGTTTTTTTTTCCTAGAACCCAGCACCCTGGAACCTAGCTACAACTAGAGTTGTCAACTACACCGGGCGAGTCCGTCACCTCAGGAAGTTTCAACGATTATTCGTTCTATCTCCCTGGAGTGAGCGCAGAAGACTTGGACAAAACAGTCCACCGTCAAGCTCCGCCCCAAACCCGTAGGAGGCCAACGCCTTAACCGCGAGATAGCCATTAGTGTTACCCAGCGGGCTTACACTCACGCCCTTACTTCCAATTACGACCAGATTACTCCAGTCTCTCGATTGGTTACGAGTTCGAGGTCGCTTGCGCAGTCCTCTCCCTTACGAAGCGGTGAAACGGTGTATACCGAATCTATCGCGCACCACGGCATCCTTAGCCCGGCTGTTCACCCAGGATCGGGTAGCCGATGGTCGTTTCAAGAGGAGTCGCCGTAATAGTCGTTCAAGTCGCCTGGAACCTAGCTATGAAATCAAAGAGTATCAGAATCGCTGCTCTTTGGAAACATTAGGGGGGATTGCTAAAACGGAAAGAGATAAGATATCTTAACCGCCAGACGTTACTTTTTGAGGATTACAGAGTTTAAGGAAATTTTGCTACACATAAAAAAAAGCAAACAAGAAATTGTCCTCCTTTACTTATCATAAACATAGATCCTGCATTTCGACTGACGCAGACTTATCGCGAAATCCCAGGGTACCGTTGAATCCCATTTGGGAATCGCTATTCTAGAGCATCTATTTAATTCATTCAATAATTATTTGCTGAATCTGTAGTAGCATTAACGAGTAGAAAATTTATTTAATCTCGTTTTCCATTAGCGTCGGTAAGAGTAACATGCTCCTAATCGGTAATAAATGCTACTGATGAGTAACTCTTTGAGAGTAAGTATATGAAGCGCATAAAAGTTTCGCTGGCTTAAGGTAAGTAATTTGCAAGTAACCGCAGGCTGAACTTTTTAATCATAATATGATGCAGAATATACGCTACGCTGGCAACTATCCCACAAACATGGCACATGTATATATTTTACAGACCCCCCCCCCCTTCCCCACCTAACCATCCTCAAAATCCCTTTCCCTCCTCCAACGGTGACGCGACCCACGCTCAAGTTATTAGCTCAGCCAACCATAAACTGAACTCTATTTTCTGGGTGACATCATACTATGGAGACGGGGCTTAATGTGCTTTAAGCTGCGTGCGTACCGTCATTAGTTCTCATGTAATTAAAATATACTCGTATCTTTTCCAGCGCGTACACAAGAGCGACACAAAACGCCCTAGTGAATAGTGTACATGAAACTAGACAAGAAAATAGATAAAGGAAAATATATTTCTTAGAATGTTAGTATAGTAATATATTTTAAATTTGATAACCTACTTCATAAAAAAACCGAGTTAAAAATCGTTTATAGGTGTTTTGATTTAGGTCTTACCTTACTGTTATGAAATATTGTAAGTGTCATTAAAGTTGAAATAAAAATGGGTATTTTCTCGGTAACCAATGCTTTAATAAAAACGCTCTAGATGGCCCTTAACCCCTCTCCTCGCGGAATAAAATTCAGCCGTTCCATTCGCGCGCGACCTTTTCGCGCGCAAAATCGACGACCTTGATAAAAAACGACCATAACTTGTAAACCCTGTAACCTGTAAACCATAACCTGTAAACACGGATCATAAAAAGAAGAACTGTAAAATGATCGCATTGAAATTTGACATATAAAACATTATAACCTTATCTCGTAAATCAATTAAGATAATAATGGTGACAAATTACAAATTTGGCGAAGTGAAAAAACTCGCCTATTTATCATTTCGATGTTTTTATCACAAAATACGAAAGTCTATGCGGAAATTGTATTTACAGTTATGTTCTTTATTAAATGCTTTACCAAAACCATTATTTTGTTTTACTTCTTTGCATACAAAAATATTTAGTTTTTCAGTCATAATAACCAAGAAAAATTTGATGTCTCCTCGTAAAATTTTTTTTTTTAAATTTTGTATTTCTGACTACTTAGGGACTTTATTTATATGAAATTCTTTCATAATAACTTTTCCACTACACTACACTTCTTATAAAATCATACCAGTTCTTTCAGCTTTGTCTGATATTACAGAAAAATCCAAACTTTTGCGAGTCGGTGACGAAAATTTGGCATTAACTTTGACAGGTCATAATACAAAAGTGGATAAAGTTTTTCAAATATATTGTGTTATTATGTGCTTATTATATGTCTAATAACTAATTATTATACTCTAAAGAGTCACATTTCATAGAAAAACTATAGGAAATCACACTCAAAATATAGTAATTCTTCTATACTAATTACCTAAACAAATAGGTATGCGCACCCCGCGATTTCGCGAATATCAATAAAATTAGGCAGCGCGCCTGTCTATGCAATATCGCCGCGGTGTGATCTCATTTGTTTAGGCAAATTCGGAGTGTGATTTTCTAGTTTCTTCTATGAAATGTGACTGGAGTATAATAATTAGTTATTGGATCTAATAAGCGTCAAGTTTTCAATACATTCGAAAAACTTCTAACCACTTTTGTATGCCTTTGCAATTATTATGAAATCAGACTATCGCGGTTGCTTCACATTATAGCTTTATAAACGAATTTACCGCGTGAAGTGTGTAGCACCCGACGTTTCGGCGACGTTGCCCAGGGTAGACTGGACAGCGGCGGCTGCAACGTCGCCGAAACGTTGGTGTCCAAACTTTACGTGGTAAATTCGTTTTTTAACCACATTTGTATCATGCCTTTGCAATTATTATGAAATCAAAGATTATCGCGGTTGTTTGACATTATAAATAGCTTTATAAACGAATTTACCGCGTGAACTTTGTAGCACCCGACGTTTCGGCGACGTTGCAGCCGCCGTTGTCCAGGGTAGACTGGACAGCGGCCGCTGCAACATCGCCGAAACGTCGGGTGCTACAAACATCACGCGGTAAATTCGTTTATAAAGCTATTTATAATGTCAAACAAACGCGTTAAGTTTTTGATTTCATAATAATGGCAAAGGCATTATACAAAGTGGTTAAAAAACGAATTTACCGCGTGAAGTTTGTAGCACCCGACGTTTCGGCGACGTTGCAGCCGCCGTTGTCCCGAGTAGACTGGACAGCGGCCGCTGCAACATCGCCGAAACGTCGGGTGCTACAAACTTCACGCGGTATATTCGTTTTTTAACAACTTTTGTATAATAATTATTATTTTCTAGAAGAAAACTCAAGAAACCATTTTTGTTTTATTTCAAAGTTCAAAGTTTATTTATTCCAAAAAACCCGGTAAGGGTATAGAACTTACAATTAATAAATACATTTTTTATAATATTCATATTTTAAACATATCATATATCTGGCAAAAATAAAATTAAATCAAGTTAGAAATCTGAAAGTCAATAAACTATACAAAATCAACCATTACATTGTCTAAATATTAAAAATATCATTTAGAAATATCAAAAATAGAATAAATTTCCAGTACAAAATTTTACAGTAACAGTCATTTGATAAAAATAAAACAAACATGTCATAAAAATAAACAAAACAATTGTACCGACTAAAATAAAAACTTTCATCAGTTGGTATATTAGGTATACAATTATTCGTTTCTTTATATACAAAAGAAACATAGAAAAATATAAGAGATTGGATTTTATCATTTATTTTTTATGCGACTTATGCTTTAATTTTTTTTTATTGGTACTAAATATCCAGTACAAAATAGTACATGCTTGTTTAAAAATTGCCACATTTGATAAAAATTTATAATGTATCACAAAAAAAAGTGCATAACACACAACACGTTACATCGTTGAAATATAATGATACATATAATCGAGTAATGGAGTTTCATCAAAATTCCTTGTAATTCAACAAAATTTCGAGTGAAACGTCGTTATTCTATATGAAACAGTAATAACAAAACGCCGCCCGTCGCTCTCCGCCGCGCGCCGGCTACTCGCCCCGCCGCCGCTAGAGGTCGTCTGAAAATTAAAACAATATTATTAGTTCTCACGTCCTGTCTAAATTTCAATTCAATTTCAAAAACCTAATTCTGTTGTAGTGATCGAAAATTCCCCGACCACAAATTTCCGTTTCTTTATTTCATCATAACTTCTAAACGCTTAAGACCAATTTAAAAATCTGCGGTATTACTAGAATCGTTATGTCATCCCGAGTGTCATAGGGTACCTCAATCTAAAAATATTAAGTAAGTAGTTGTCTAAATGTCCAAATATCAATAGGTTAAAATAAATACATCGACGGTGGAAAGGAAAAATTTACTAAACGACAATTTGGGCGATATTGAGTTATATATATCACTAGAACCATAAAAAAATCCTGCGTCGATTAGTCCCACTCTCAAACTGCTGGGGTAGTTTTTGTTGTCGCTTGGTATTTTATATTTTGTTGATTATTTACAGTTTTCGGCAACCAAGCGACAAAAAATTTGGTCAGTTCTTTAAAATGATCAAAAAAGTCACCTGTCGGTTGACTGGAAGATATTGAGTTGGTTGACTGGAAGATATTGGGTTGGTTGACTGGAAGATATTGTGTTGGTTGACTGGAAGATATTGTAATGTAGCAATAAGTCCGCCATTGTACCTTTTTTTTATTGTGCAATAAAGAGATTTTCATTAATTCATTTATTCATATTAGCAATCTTTATGTTAGTTTAGATTTGAAGAATACATTATATTACATTTTCGTCGTGTACAATTGACGGCTAAAAACCGCTGCTCTTGGACGTGTCAAAATAATTGTTCACCTGCGATGCGAGTTTACCTACAATTGATCTTTTGGCCCGAGCTAAACGAAAGCGTTCGCTACCGGAAAGCTGCATAGTTGGACGGTGTCGACTACAACGGGCGAACCCGTCACCCCAGGCTGGTATAACGATATGTGATCGTTCTTACAGCTGCGGGATGAGCGTAGAAGACGCACCGGGCAGTTGACTCAGCGGGCAGACCAAGCGCCTCCGCTATCAGTTACTGCCAAATTTTTTCCTGGTATCAAACTATCTCCTGGTATCGGGTATCCGAATGATCAAATAGAGTCGTCAACTACAACAGGCGAGCCCGTCACCTCAGGAAGTTTTAACGTATAGTCATTCTATCTCCCGTGAAGTGAGCGTAGAAGACTCGGACAAAACAGTCCACCGTCGTCGTCCGATCGGGTAGCCGATGGTCGTTTCAAGAGCAGTCGCCGTAAGGTCAAAATAAAATTCAAAATTAAATTAATAAGTACTGACCTTATGAAGCTCGGCGACGAAAGCGAGACGGGGGCCGCATAGACGTGGAACGGCAAGCGCGCAACATATCTGAAAAATAAAACAAAATAGTACTTAGGAGGATCGTTGATAATCTGACCAACCTTAGAAGAATAGTCCGGTCTCTCCGCTGTTGACCGTTGAGGGAGTTAATGGGCCCTAGCTGAGGTGGCCACGAAGACCCATTCTGTTCAGGGTTGGTCACACTCACGGGTCGACACCTATCCGACGGGGCCTCCACCGACTTAGGTTGGTGCGCGAGGACGGCTCCGCAAATAGATTATGAATGCGAGCACGATGCTATGTATATATATGTGTAGGTATGTATATATATATTTATGTATGTGTGTATGTATGCGTATGTATATATTCTTATGTATTATGCAATGCAACTTAAGTTCATAATATCAAAAGAGTCAGCTCGTCGATACAATTAAACAAAAATCAGCATCCCTAGATACGGGTCTCTGACCTAGTTAGGAATGCGGTTAAACATTTTCACCATAGGATGTGCTCAATCTCTCCCAACTCAACCATATTATGTAAATGGTGTTTATATGACGTATTATATGGTAAATTAATAAAATAAAATAAAATAACTGAATAGGTGTTGAATCGTGTTGAACCAATCGGAGTTTACCTACAATTGATCTTTTGGCCCGAGCTAAACGAAAGCGTTCGCTACCGGAAAGCTGCATAGTTGGACGGTGTCGACTACAACGGGCGAACCCGTCACCCCAGGCCGGTATAACGATATGTGATCGTTCTTTCTGCTGCGGGATGAGCGTAGAAGACGTACCGGGCAGTTGACTCAGCGGGCAGACCAAGCGCCTCCGCTATCAGTTACTGTTAAATTTTTTCCTGGTATCAAACTATCTCCTGGTATCGGGTAGCCGAATGATCAAATAGAGTCGTCAACTACAACAGGCGAGCCCGTCACCTCAGGAAGTTTTAACGTATAGTCATTCTATCTCCCGTGAAGTGAGCGCAGAAGACTCGGACAAAACAGTCCACCGTCGTCGTCCGATCGGGTAGCCGATGGTCGTTTCAAGAGCAGTCGCCGTAAGGTCAAAATAAAATTCAAAATTAAATTAATAAGTACTGACCTTATGAAGCTCGGCGACGAAAGCGAGACGGGGGCCGCATAGACGTGGAACGGCAAGCGCGCAACATATCTGAAAAATAAAACAAAATAGTACTTAGGAGGATCGTTGATAATCTGACCAACCTTAGAAGAATAGTCCGGTCTCTCCGCTGTTGACCGTTGAGGGAGTTAATGGGCCCTAGCTGAGGTGGCCACGAAGACCCATTCTGTTCAGGGTTGGTCACACTCACGGGTCGACACCTATCCGACGGGGCCTCCACCGACTTAGGTTGGTGCGCGAGGACGGCTCCGCAAATAGATTATGAATGCGAGCACGATGCTATGTATATATATGTGTAGGTATGTATATATATATTTATGTATGTGTGTATGTATGCGTATGTATATATTCTTATGTATTATGCAATGCAACTTAAGTTCATAATATCAAAAGAGTCAGCTCGTCGATACAATTAAACAAAAATCAGCATCCCTAGATACGGGTCTCTGACCTAGTTAGGAATGCGGTTAAACATTTTCACCATAGGATGTGCTCAATCTCTCCCAACTCAACCATATTATGTAAATGGTGTTTATATGACGTATTATATGGTAAATTAATAAAATAAAATAAAATAACTGAATAGGTGTTGAATCGTGTTGAACCAATCAGAGTTTACCTACAATTGATCTTTTGGCCCGAGCTAAACGAAAGCGTTCGCTACCGGAAAGCTGCATAGTTGGACGGTGTCGACTACAACGGGCGAACCCGTCACCCCAGGCTGGTATAACGATATGTGATCGTTCTTTCAGCTGCGGGATGAGCGTAGAAGACGTACCGGGCAGTTGACTCAGCGGGCAGACCAAGCGCCTCCGCTATCAGTTACTGTTAAATTTTTTCCTGGTATCAAACTATCTCCTGGTATCGGGTAGCCGAATGATCAAATAGAGTCGTCAACTACAACAGGCGAGCCCGTCACCTCAGGAAGTTTTAACGTATAGTCATTCTATCTCCCGTGAAGTGAGCGCAGAAGACTCGGACAAAACAGTCCACCGTCGTCGTCCGATCGGGTAGCCGATGGTCGTTTCAAGAGCAGTCGCCGTAAGGTCAAAATAAAATTCAAAATTAAATTAATAAGTACTGACCTTATGAAGCTCGGCGACGAAAGCGAGACGGGGGCCGCATAGACGTGGAACGGCAAGCGCGCAACATATCTGAAAAATAAAACAAAATAGTACTTAGGAGGATCGTTGATAATCTGACCAACCTTAGAAGAATAGTCCGGTCTCTCCGCTGTTGACCGTTGAGGGAGTTAATGGGCCCTCGCTGAGGTGGCCACGAAGACCCATTCTGTTCAGGGTTGGTCACACTCACGGGTCAACACCTATGCGACGGCCTCCACGTATGAAGTGCGAGCCTGGGTAGGACTCTGGCCCTATGGTTAGTTTCCTATGCTAGGATTATCAACTCTTCCCCTAATCAGCTTGAATTCCCCCACCTTATGGGCAGTTTCCCCTAGGAATCAAACTTCTGGCGTTTCTGGACGGTCTGCGCACCGTGCGGCATAAGCCAATCGACTGTGCAGTCTGACTAACAACTTGGGTTGTCGACTACAACGGGGGAACCCGTCACCCCAGGCTGGTATAACGATCTTACACCGCATGGTGAGACACAGTCTTGATTTCCTCAGTAAATAAGCCCAAATTGAAAAAAAGTTGTATGTTATTTTAAGCTGCATTTTAGTTTTCCTATAAAATCCGATATTCAAATAACCAAATTTCTCAAAAATAAAAATATCGAAAATAAAAAAAAAAATCCGTATTTTTGTTGTTGTTTTGGTATCGATAGAAATCCAAGCCTCTCTAAACACATTGATAAATTTCGGTTTTTGCCGCCAAACTATGAACTCTGAAAACGTGGTCAGTTTGTAAACGACGTGTAAATACCAAAATACATCTAATTCCTTGAGTATATACCTCCTACATTGAATAATAACGATTTTATAAGCGAAATAAACCAATATTTTCACTACACTCGCGAGATTTCGTTCGTTCGAAAAAAATGTTGATCGCGACCGCCATTGTCGTGTTGCGTCATTTCAGAAATTTACTAAAAACTACGTGAAAAAAAGGAAATGGCCTTCTCCAATCGCTAATTATCATTCCTACACAATTTTAGAATGCATATAACTCACTTTTACGGGTAAAATCCAACTAAAAACACTTACAATTGCAATAACGGTATCGCGTTGCCACGCACTCGCTCGGCGCTGTATCGCACTGTCGTTTGGAAATTTCCATCGACCGTTGGCGGCGTTGTAATTATCGTACAGCTTTTATCGCATGATACTATCGTAGAATTTAATAGTAACGAATCTTTGGCTATTTTCTGGCATCATTCGATAAAATAAAGAAGCCCGTTCTATTTTTAAATGGATTTTTTCGCAAACGGCCCCCATCGCATCCCCAAAAGGACGCCCTTCATTCCAGTGTATTAAAACTTGCATCCCCAAAAGGACGCCTTTCATTTGAAGGGTTAACTCAGTTTTTCGTATAGAATATTCCACTATAAAAGAACATATATTAATATAACAAGTAAATATAAAAAATACATTAAAAAAAACACGACTGCCGTTACATAAAGTGAACTATTGTATTTATAATTATTTTTATTACGGTTTTTTTATAAAATATTTGTGGATTGTGTATGCATCCCTGTATGTGTATATTTAAAAAAAATACTTAACGATATTTTTTTATTTCACCCTAAACACGATATATTTATGTAAATTTATTGACATTTCGATATTTGGACAACAATTAAGGCAACTATTTACACGATATTTAGACAGTTAAGGAAAACTTAACACTCAGGATGACATCACAATTCTAACAATACTACACACTTCTAAATCGGTTAGTGCGTTTAGAAGTAATGGTGAAATAAAGAAACGGAAAACATATAGTGAACCCTGGACACATTAAACCCCATTTTGGTTGTGTAGTCGTGTAAAAATCAAATTGTAAAAATCAATTGTTATATTTTTATAGAACACAGGGAGACGAGACAGGTTAGAACTCTCTGCCTCTTATATAGAATCCTCGCGAATGGCGTGCTGCTTTATCTTGCCGATAGGTTCACCGTGCTATCGGCGCACGGCTGTCCCCTGAGATCAGAGGGCAATAACCTGTTATCCATCCCTGGTCATAGCAGTGACTTTTTTCGTATTCCTTCTCCGTGGAAGCTGAACGACTCTGGAATGCTTTACCGAATAATATTAAAACAGCCAACAGCATTTCCTCGTTCAAGGCCAGGCTAAGGAGCATATAATCCTAAAACCATAAACCAGCCAACCCTCCTCTTCCCCCCTCCTTTTCGCTTCCTTTTCCTTTCCTCCTCTCCTTCCTTTTCTCTGCGTCTTTATTTAATTTTAGTAATTTGTTTTCCTTTTTTTTATATATTTTTCTTTTTCGTTTTCTGTCTGTTTCTTTTTTTTCTAATCACTTTAATTTTTAGTATTTTTTTGTGTAGCCAACGTAACTAATTATATTATAAACTTAAGCTATAGGTCAGCTGATAGACATTGCCGCAAGGCAATACGCTCGCCTTTTTTATTTTGAAATAGTAGTAGTAGTAGTAGTAGATGGAGTGGGGGGCTTGTTTCCAGCCCTTGATGTCACCTAGATCTGTAAGGTCTTTTGTAACTACCCACTGTGTGATTAGGTCAGTGGTCAGCTAGTAGCCCGGTACTTCTTACCAGTCCAAGCAGGTCACTGACCTTCAAGTTGGGCAGATCGCTGGGTTCGAGAAAGGCTCGTCCCAGTAAACTGTGTCTTTTGGCGGCGAGCCCTGGACAGCGACCAACAATGTGTATGCTGTCTTCAGGTTCCTCGCCGCATATTCGGCAATCCTTGCTCTCAGTCAAACCAAGGTTGAATAGATGAGCTCTAAGGGTCGCGTGTCCGGTGAGGAGACCGATAGTGGTTCTGACCGATAGTATTTTGAAATAAAGAGTTTATTATTATTATTATTATTATATTTGTAATACAAAATATATTGTTTATAATCATGCGTAGAATCATCAACTACTGAACTGGTGTAAGTGAATTAAACTGTCTGATTTAAGTGATTTAAACTAACTCTATTTGTGTTAGTCGCGTCATAATTGTTAAATAATTAATAGTATTATATTAGGTAATAATTATAATAATAAAACGCTTTATTTGCTTATTTAGAAAAACGAGCTTATTGCCTAATGGCAATATCTTACAGCTTAAATGACTCATAACATCATTTTGACATTGCTGATTACTATATTATAATTTAATTTATTATCGCTACGGTTTGCAAATAGATATAATCATAGCTACTTTAATATTAGAGAAGAATCTATTTTTTACAATTAATAGCATTACTAAAAGATTATTACAATATAACTTGATTAGTCAAAAATTGATAAATAACAGTAATATCATTTTTAACATTTGATTAGTTATCAGCACATTCGATGACAAAGTGTTGACATCCGATATGTTCATATTTCGCAGTGGTGGCAATGAACTGGTAAATTGAGCTTGTCGGGGTAGTATCATTATCATTATATTAGCGATTCATTGAGACCTTCGCCCACGAATTCGAGATAAATGTGTGTTTATTGCAGCAGTTACCAAACTTTTTAAGATAAGGAGCCGTTAGTGAGTTGCTTGCGTTTATAGCTAACATTATACGGTGGGAAGGAGGATTTCGAAAATAATATAATAGAAAAACTTTATTGCACTAAAATAACATTCCATAAGGAACACTAAACTGGTTTTAAATAATTTACTCGACTTTAAAAATAGGAGTAGGTTATCAAGTCGGTTGTATCGTTTTTTTTAATGTTTGTTACCTCAGAACTCTGCCATTTATGGACCGATTTGGACAATAATTATTTTGTTTGAAAAGATATACCTAATTACAGATTGGTTATTTTCTGATGATGGGATCCATGAGGAATTGGGGGAACTTCTCAAATATTATCATATGTAGTTGAAAATTTACATGTTGGTCAATTACGATGAACATGAAACCGTTCACCACTACATAGGCAGACAACTTGGGTTGTCGACTACAGCGGGCGAGCCCGTCACCACAGGAAGTTTTAACGATTAGTCGTTCTATCTCCCTGCAGTGAGCGTAGAATACTTGGGACAAACAGTCCACCATCTAGCTACGCCACAACCCGTAAGAGACCAACGCCTTAACCGCGAGATAGCCAGTAATGTTACATGGCGGGACGACACTCGCGCCCTTACTTCCAATTGTGACCAGATTTCTCCGGTCTCTCGATTGGTTCCGAGTTCGAGGTCGCTTGAGCGGTCCTCTCCCTTACGAAGCGGTGAAACGGTGTATACCGAATCTATCGCGGACCACGGCGTCCTTTGCCCGGCTCTTCACCCAGGATCGGATGGCCGATGGTCATTTCAAGAGCAGTCGCCGTAAGGTCCGCAACCACCTCCGCTCTATAGGAAACAACATAGGCAGACAGACAGACTAATCTCGAATTGGCCTTAATCGTCGCAGGGGGCTCAAAATGGATATTTCCGTCTTCATCTCGAAAAAATATTTTAGCCTGTTCACAATAATGTCCCTCCTGGTCGGTTGGTGAACCGAGGAAGTAAAGCCAAATAATATTCAATGTTATTATACAAAGATAGCGAAATAAATTGCTGTTAATTCCGCCAAACAATGCTATCAGCATCACCCGCATGTCGAAAGCGTAGAAGTGTGCTCAAAAAGTACTAAACCTTGAGCAATTTAACACACTATATGATAAGGTATATTATATTATAACTGATTGAGTGGTTTCATTAATAATAGCAGCTATTGCTTCGAAAAACTATTATATTTGCAGTAGAAAATGTGAAAATTATTAAATTCGGATATAAAATTTAGCAAATATATTGCAGCTGAGAATAAAATTTTATTGTACAAATATTTTATTAAAATTGTCGGAAACCATATTTTTTGCCTAGAAAAAATCTCTTTTTAAGAGCGGGAAAACAACAGCCCTCTTAGTAATCTTTCTAAAAGATTTCTAAGAGGTTCTAGGTTCAACAGAATTTAGTTATTTGGTTTTACTTTGATCCAGTTTGGGAATCGCTGGTCTAATGAAATATTGCCTAAATGTAAATGCCGAATGGGGTAGCTGTGCTAGGTGGACAACGACCCTTCTTGGCTAATTTACTTTTACTTATGTGTATATATTTACTTGATTTATATATAATGAACCTTTGTATCGATTTACGATCAAATTAGCATTCTTATATGAAAGGTTAACTAGTGTAGGGATTAACTAGTGTGGAAATTCATGGTGAAAGGTGGTTTACAGTTTATTTATATCTTTCAAAATTATTTCGTATTAGATCTTTCTTCTACTTGTCTTCCACGTTCCAGTCAGGATAATAAAATTACAATGCCTACTGTAATTCATCTTATTTTTACTTATTCCTTCATCGTTAATGCAGTTAGACTACGGAACCAGCTACCGTCCAACATGAGAAACGCACCAACAGACTCTACTTTTCAAGCGTATCTGAAAACGAATTTTATGTCCCTAAATTCCTAGTAATTCTCCTTCTCATCCCATACTCTTCTGTCCCCTGCTTCTTGAAAATATTCTCTAAATCCTAATTATAATAAAAAAATGCCCTTTTTGTTATTTGAATAATTGTTGTTAAGTATAACATTTGTTGCTTTTTATCTCTACTCGCTTTTAAATACATTCACTTCCACGAAGGTTGGTTGTAAGAGATTGAATTTTAAGCCAATACCCGCCTGTTATATGTATTTTTTTAATGGGCAATAAATAACTTGTAGTATCTATCTATCGATAATTTTTTTCTACTACTCCATATTTAATAGAAAGTTATATAATTCGTAATAATTTAGCAATTGTGATCCTACAAAGGGATAGTTTTATGTTTACATGGTGCCGATCCTTATGAATCATTATTGAATTTAGTGATACATATTATGCATCAGTGATACATTATTAAAAATCACTGAATCTTATGAAGAGAACATATATTATATACGGTCATTCTGGAATTATTTATATTAAATGACTGTAAGGGAAGGGAAATGTATTAGTCACTCTATTAAATAGCGAAGAACCGATGCCTATTCAATAAACCGATTCTTTCAGTTTGTCAATAAAAGAGACGTTAACATGGGTCACAGGGTGGATTGTAATCAACGTCGTAGCCATCGGATCTTTTTTATGCCTTATTTGTGAATTGAAAGCAAAGAATGTTTTATTTCAAGGAGAGAATCATTTATTTCATTATTGATTAAAATTAAATAAAGGAATGAAAACAACGTAGGAATAGTATGTTAGTAAAAAAAATTAATTACGACACTGTCTCACCAAAACATTAATTACTGCCAAACCACTATACCCATAATTAAAATGAAACATATTAACGTAATAAAACATAATAAAATAAAACAAATTAACTGAATCGTGTTGTGGCCGATATCGGCCAATCAGAGCCTGAGGGGTTAATGTCTTTTTGTATCACAAAATTAGAAGTGTAAGACTAGAAAAATAAGAGTTTGTCTCGCCAACAAACTGTATACCAGTTTGGCAAGATTTTAATATTTAAAAAAATGTATTTTTTCTCTAATAAAAAAAAAAAGTATCCATTGTCGCGGATCTTTTCCACCGTGCTAGGATATTATAACGATCTTGGCGTTTTGACATCCTGGAACATCAGACCGATGCAAATATATTTATTTATTATTATTATTTTATTTAACCATATTTAAAAATAGGAGGTTTCAATATGCTGAATCATAGGGTATATATTTTGGTTATCAATTCAATAAATAAATTATGGGTTGCTAAAATACTTGTTTTACTGTCTGTCTATTTCCTTCCTGTTTCGTGTATATATTGGCCAAAAAGTCCTGTGTATTTTATTAGTTTATTATTAACCAGCTGTTGCCCGTAGCTTCCCTTTGCGAAATATTTCGAATAGATTCGTTTATTTGCCTTTTTAGATGCTACCTTTAGATATTTAGTGAAAGACGTCCCCCCTAAGATGTACACTACCTATATCGTAGACGTACGCGTCTTGTTCATCGCCACCCGCGCTGCCTTCCGCTGAACGCTGACGCTGCTGGGCCAGCAGCCGCCGCCACCGCCTGCTAGGTATTTCGGGGTGCTTGCACGCGTTACTAATTTCATGATATCTCTTTAACTATACCACCTAAACACTTACAGTAAATGGATAATTTTATCTTTATTGATCACCCGTAATAATGATATAATTTATTTTGATAAGGATTCTTATTTTATTGATTATGTCTTTAACAAACCGTCTACTTATTTTTATTATTTTTTTTTAGACAAAAAAGCAGTTATTTTAGCTTAAATATAACAGTTGGATATGTGCTTTTTTTAAAGATCTCTCTGAGGCCGATGTTTTTGTCGTATCATTTTTATTTTCACATATCAAACCGTTTTGTCAGCGCACACCGATAAACCAATCACCAGCTAATTTTCTTCGACTTGACTTACAAATATCATGATATCATGACTTCGTATTGAACCTATATTTACCCAATATCTATCACAATAAAATATAGCCTATAACGCTCATCGATAATTGAGCTTTGCATTAGTGAAAGAATTTTTGGAATCGCATGAATAGTTTTGGAGATTACCACCAACATACAAGCTTACAAACATTAATTATTTAAATTTATAATTATTATAATTTTTTTATATAAAAATATATTAAATAATTAATTTATATTAAATTTATAATTAATTAATTACTGAATTATATATATATATATATATATATATATATATATATATATATATATATATATATATATATATATATATATATATATATATATATATATATATATATATATATATATATATATATATATATATATATATATATATATATATATATATATATATCTTATATATAAAATTCTCGTGTCACAATGTTCGTTCCCGTACTCCTCCGAAACGGCTTTACCGATTCTCATGAAATTTTGTGAGCATATTGAGTAGGTCTGAGAATCGGCCAACATCTATTTTTTATACCCCTTAGTGATAAGGGTTGTCCACCCTTAACATTTTTCTTTAATTTTTAGACATTTTTTAAATTTCTTTATTTTTTTTATTATGTCGCATTAAAAAATACATACAACCCTAAATTTTTACCCTTTTATCACCAACCCCTATTTTTTAATAGCCATTTTAGTAATTTAATCATGTTTCATCCCCGGTCGATAACTGATAAAATCGTCATTTAATTAGTTATCCCCGCCAGTTGTCTACAGGTGTCACTTCTGACCCAGTAAACAGTACACAGTTGTCGGCCATCATTATTGTTTATGCATCAAGTGTAGTAGTAACGTTGACAATTATTATTTTGCTATCTCAGTGTAACTCTCATATTAACTATTAATCATTCCTATTTTATTAATAATAATAAAATTATCAATTTAGAGTGTATTTTGCACGATTAGTTAATCAAGTGATTTTCATAACCTCAAAAGTACTCATCACGTGGCACGAGCTTCCACCAACAACGGCTTTTGTGTTGTAAGTATACTTTTTTTTATTTATATCGAAAATGTTGTTGGAAACGGTCAAAAAAGATTCGGTGGAATTTAATTTTTATTAAAATTGGGCAAACTTTTTTTTGTATTCATTTTTTTTTACCATTTCTAACCATATATTTTCGATATGATTATGAAAAATAAAAATTTTCGCTTTTGTAAAACAGTCTAATGTTTACATGAATATGTAAATGAATGTGTGTACAACCAAATATTAAATACATTATAACTTTTATTATTATTTATTTTAAACATAACATGCAGAATTCATAAAATGGTCATACTAAGTAATGGTACGAAGTAAACGACGACCCACATTCAAATGACCATGCTCAGCGCATGCCCAACTAGGCCGAATATAGCCTGTATCTGGGCATACGATTTTCAGACTTGGGTGGAGAAGCATAACTGACGTATGTACTCGTACACATACATATACACATATATAGATACATAAACTTAAATACACACATATATAAATATATTAATAGATATATATACACATATATAGATACATATAATTAAATACATACATATATAAATATATTCATAGATACGCATTCACATATACATATATATACACATTTATGCAGGTATTTTATTTTTAAAAGATGATTTGCAGAAGATCATTCTCTGTCCTTGAACGACCTATATCGTCAAGAAGCCATTTTTTTATTTTTTTATTGAATAAAAAGGTACTTTCAATTTTTTTTATGTCGTCATCAAGACGGTTGAATATTTTGGGTGCTATAAAATTTAATTGTCTTTGGGCAAATGATGAATTAACTCGTGGAACGGCATAATTCAAGCCTGCAGATGCTCTTGTAGTTCTGTGTTGCTGGCTTCGTGGTCGTTTATCAAGGGTTCGATGGAAGAACATGAGTGATTGTTTCACAAACAGCTGGCGTATATCTAATACCTTACTTTCTTGGAAAAGCATGTTGGAATCATATCGTGGGGGCCTTCTATTGATTACCCTCAACAGAAGCTTTTGGGCTTTCACTAGAGGATCCAAGACAGATTTTGCACATGCTCCCCACGCTATTATTCCGTGCACCCATAAACCCTGACATAGGGCCATGTAAACCATTTTTAGGGAGTTCTTGGAAAGGACGTTGCGTAATTCTCTGAATACGAAAACCAGCTTCCTAGACCTCGAGGACAGTTGTACTACTTGATTATCCCAGCTCAGTTTTGAGTTTATTAAGACGCCCAGATACTTAACTTCGGTTTTTTCTTGAATATGGTAACAAGCGCAGGTTGGTTGCCTATTACAGTGGTAAGAGTGGATTATTAATGACGGAGGAGGTGTGATGACTACAGGACGTAAACCAAACGTAATGAAATTTGTTTTTGAGGCATTTAGGGTTAGGACATGTCGATCGAACCATGCTTTTACACTATCCAGGCTCTTTTGGGCCTTTACGAGTACTTCAGCCCATGATTCTGCTTCCAGGAGGATGACCGTGTCGTCAGCAAAGGAGACAATTTTTGCGTTATCGCCAAGAGGCAATTCGCACAAATCATTGACGTACATGAGAAACAGAACAGGGCCAAGTACACTGCCTTGAGGTACACCAAAGCATATTTCGGCACTGTCACTTTCTTTGTCGTCGATCACTAAAACCTGTGACCTATCCTTCAAATAACTTGTTATCCAGTCATTCGCGTATCCTTGTATACCATATCCAATAAGCTTTTTTTTGAGTATCGCGTGTGAAACAGTATCAAATGCTTTAGACAGGTCGAGGAAAACTGCCATGGCTTTTTTACCTTGATCAATAATGTTTGCTGCGGATTGAGTAACGAAATTAATGGCGTCATTTGTCCCTCGACCTTGTCTAAAGCCGTATTGATGTTCGGAGAAAAGGCCCTCGGAGTCCAAGAAATTAACGAGCTGTGATTTAGCAATTTTTTCAATTATTTTTGAAAACAGGCTGAGTAAGGAGATAGGCCGATAGTTGCTAATATCATCACTGCTACCAGACTTGTAGATAGGTATTACTTTAGCCTTCTTAAGGCATTGAGGAAAAACTCCGGTTTTAAAACTTAAATTAATTATATGAACGATAGGCTCTACAATCCAGTTCTCCGCATATTTCACGAGGTCACTAGGAATGGTGTCACAGCCAGGGGCACATTTTTTTAGGTTCCTAATTATTTTGCTAACCTCGTTTGTGTCAGTAGGAGTGAAATTGAATAGTGATTTACTTTTTCGCTGACTATTTATTGAGTTTGATAATATGTCCTCAGTAGAGTCAATATCTTGGAGTATAAGCTTTGCCAGTTTTTCCCCAACAGTCGCAAAGTACTGATTTGAAAAGTTTAATGTCTCTTGAGGATACTGATCAATATAGCGGACTTCTTGTCCTATTTTAACAGCTTTAATTTTGGGCTGTTCTTTTTTTCCGAAAGCTATATCCTTTATTATGTCCCATGTCTTTTTCTTGTCTCCATCGACTTCATTTAACAGGTTCTTGTAGTAGTCGTATTTAGTTTTTTTTATAAGCCTTTTGCACATATTGCGATAGTTTCTGTAATAGTTCAGTAGATGTATGTCATTAGGATTTGTTTTAATAGCTTTGTGAATTTTGTCACGTTTTCTTAGACTTAATAAAAGACTATCCGTTATCCATGGTTTTATTTTTAACTTAGCTCTACTAATTTTAATTACTTTCTCCTTGGATGCGTTTTTGATAGCGCTAGGCCAAGATTTTTGCCGTGATTTCATTTTAACATTTTACAATTAATGCTCTTAAGTTTTTGACATTACGGCAAATATATTTGATCTTATAAAAATGTAATTTTAATTTTATTTTATTAAAAAAATGTAATTGAACAATTAAGATTTTCATAGTTTCCAAAAATTTGAATCAATCATTATGAATTTATTTTGAAATATCGATGGAAATATTGGTTGTATGAAAAAATTATAAGAGACAATTTTTTTCGTGAAATTTAATTTTTTACAACTTTTGTCTGAAAATTTTTTTCATAAAATTTATATTTTTGCTATAATTTCATAAATTCAAACTAATCATTTCAAAACTGCGGCAAAAATCCTGGCCCTAATTATACCTTTAACATTTATCATGATTAAGTAATTTAATTAATTCTATTTATGTGTGTTTTGTACAGTGAGCAATGCCAAGAAAACGCAAAGGGACTGATTTGAGCCGTAATACAAGTAAATCTCGAAGCTTGGGAAATAGAAGATCCGAAAGAACCGAAGAACAAATCCAGCAACAAAATACTGATGCACGTGTCAGAATGGCGCAATTGCGTCAAGAAGAGTCAGAAGATACACGAGCTGAACGCAATGAAGTACGCCAAATCGAACTGCATCTGATTTAATGAATACTGAAATGAATCGTGAACTGCAGTACAGCACTGTAGAAATGGCAGCGATTGTTGCCCGCAATGTCCCACTAATGAATGAGGAACAAAGAACCATTTATGATCGCATTATGCTCGCAGTTTCAGCTGGACAAGGTGGGTTCTTCTTTTTGGATGCACCGGGTGGAACTGGCAAAACATTCGTTAATTCGCTAATTCTTGCTGAAATACGATCAAATAATGGCATCGCATTGGCCGTTGCATCATCGGGCATTGCAGCAACTTAATTGGATGGAGGCAGAACAGCTCATTCAGTATTTAAGCTGCCACTAAATATTCAGAATAACCCTGACGCAGTATGCAACATTAAGAAACAATCGTCCATGGCCACCGTGCTGAAACAGTGTAAAATTATCATCTGGGATGAATGTACTATGGCACACAAACATTCGCTTGAGGCGTTGAACAGGACATTGAAAGATATTAAAAACAACGACAAACTATTTGGCGGAAATCTGTTGGTCCTTTCAGGTGATTTCAGGCAAACACTTCCAGTCATTCCACGTTCAACATACGCTGATGAGATCAACGCTTGCTTAAAATCATCTCCATTGTGGCGTAATGTTGAAAAAGTACAGCTGAAAGTAAATATGCGCGTTCAAATGCTTCAAGATCCATCCACTGTAACATTTTCAAAACAACTCTTAGATATCGGTGATGGAAAAGTTGCTATAGATGAAACTGGATACGTAAAATTACCGACCGATTTCTGCACAATCGCTGATTCGCAAGATACTCTCATTGAACAAATATTTCCCGATGTACACACACAGTACATAAATCATGAGTGGCTTGCAGAAAGAGCAATTTTAGCGGCAAAAAATGTAGACGTTGACAATTTAAATCTGAAGATACAAATGTTGTTGCCAGGGAACTTGGTATCATATAAATCTATTGATACAGTTTGCGACGACAACGAAGCAGTAAATTTTCCCACAGAGTTTTTGAACTCACTGGATTTGCCAGGCATCCCACCGCATAATTTACAATTAAAGGTTGGATCTGCGATTATCTTGCTTCGTAATTTGAACCCGCCCCGGCTGTGCAACGGTACGCGATTAGTCATTCAAAAATTAATGAAAAACGTGATCGAAGCCAGCATTTTAAATGGCAAGTTCCGAGGTGAAAATATATTAATACCACGGATTCCTATTATACCTACAGATGTGCCAATTCAATTCAAACGTATTCAGTTTCCGATTAGATTGGCATTTGCAATGACAATCAACAAATCCCAAGGTCAAACGATGTCTATTTGTTGCTTAGATTTGAGAACAGCATGTTTTTCACACGGACAATTATACGTGGCATGCTCTCGAGTGGGTAAACCATCCAGTTTGTTTGTGTTAGCTAAAGATGGACTAACAAAAAATATTGTTCACGCTATAGCATTAAGAGATTGATATTGTTTGTTAGTGTTACTGTCGTAATTGATTAATTAATGATATATAATTTTAAGGAATAAATTATAATAACTTAAAAATAATGTTTGCCTTTTGTTATTTTTATATTCCCTCATCGTTCACAGTGCTCCATGCCTATTTCACGCATATACCACATTCTTACACACTTTTTTGTCTACACTAGAAATTACTTAAAAATTATTTATATGGCAAAACAACGTTTGCCGGGTCAGCTAGTATATATATATATATATATATATATATATATATATATATATATATATATATATATATATATATATATATATATATATATATATATATATATATATATATATATATATATATATATATATATATATATATATATATATATATATATATATAGTATAATATTAGTATAGATCGTTATAATATTAGTATAGATTTATTTACTCCATAATCAAATCAACAATAGAGTCTTGACCAACTCGTTCAGATGTACCATAATATACCCGCACATACATACACATTTATGGTAAGAAACATACAAATTATTACAAGTTCATGCATAATAAGTATTAAAGAAGCTCGAACGAGCTCGATTATAATTATCCGGATCAAAAAGACAAACATTAACTCTGCCCCAGATCAGATATTGGCATTCACAAGATTTACCGGAAGGAAGTGGGTCAACTACCTGGACTGCAAAGTGGTTCTACTATTATAAAAAACCTAATTTGACAACAATAGTACTAATAATTCGACTTCAGGTTTTCTTTGACGGTTCTATCCATTGGAGCTCATAGAATCTAACAGAATATAAAATACAATTTACCTACTATTATTATCTTTTGAACTAGTAAGTAAGTTATTAAACATTGAATAAAAATATTGAATGTTAATTTGTACTCATATTTGAATTCGATCTAGACACTGACGTCATATTTGAGGTTGGAATATTTGGCCTTATTCGCGTTGTAGCTTGCTTGCATGGTTGTGTAATTTATTTTTTTATGCGTAATCTAGTACCCACAATTATAAGACGTGTGAAAGTTTTATATTCAAATTACTTTATTCATTTTTTATTTACAAGAGTTAAAACCTTACTAGGTTGATGCTTGTTCTAAGGTAGACAAATTATTTTAATCCTTACCAATTTGGGAAATCTATTAAACATTATTGTAAATTGTAATACAATTACTTTAATTACCTACATAAAATTGGAAACAAATGTCATAAAAAATATCAAAAAACTTTTGCAAATTATTTACAATAAATATATTTATATTATAATTTAAGTATTGAATGATAACACTTAGAGTATTGAAGAAAATATTAAATACTATGGGATGATATTTTATTAAATACTATGCGATAAATACGCGGGGATAATATTTTATTATACAGGGTGTCTCAGAACGATCCAACTATTTCGAACAATAGTAAAAAAATGCTTATTGTAATTATTTATTTATTGACACCAAAATGTAAACAAAGAAGGAAATTTTACTTTTTAAATATCACATTAGCTAAGTGACTACCGTTTGTTTGGCGACACTCTTCAAACCTTTTGCGGACGTTATCGAAGACATTTCGAAGAATTTGCTGAGGAATCATTCTGTTTTTTTTTCTTCAATATTTCTTCTTAAATCTTCCAAACTTTGTGGATTTTTCTCGTAGACAACACTTTTAAGATAACCCCACAAGAAAAAATCAAGTGGGGTTAAATCAGGGCTCCGTGGTGGCCACTCAATGTCAGCCCGTTGAGAAATCACTTTTCCGGGAAACAACCCTTGCAGTGCTGCTAGCGATTTGTTAGTGGTATGTGCCGTGGCCCCATCTTGTTGGAACCACGAGACGCAATTGTAGTGCCTACTTTCTGTACGTCTTGGACCAAAAAAAACGCGTATCATTTCAATATAGAGCGCCGAATTCACCGTAATTGCTCTGCCTCTATGGTCTTCGAAAAAGTAAGGTCCAATAATGCACTTTGCCGACATTGCGACCCAAACTGTAACTAACGGCGTTGGTGTACCAATGTTGGATTGTTCTCTGCCCGAAATTGGCAATTTTGGCGATTCACATAACCGTTCATATGAAAATGGGCCTAGTCGCTGAAGAAAATGTTGTCAAAATCGTCAAATCTCTCTAACATTATGTTCACATAATTTAATCTTAGAACATAATCATTTTAGTTTAACTTCTGCACAACCTAAATTTTATAGGCCTTAAGATGCAAATCAAATTTCATTATGCGGTGAATTGTCGCTCTAGATAGTCCCAATTGTCATTCGTGTTTTCTGATGCTAACACGAGGCTGTCGACTTACAGAATTCGCAACCAACTCAATGCTTCCAGGGATTCTTGCTGTTCTTGGACGACCATGATGAATATCGCCTAGTGTGTTTCCAGTATCGTTGAATGCCTGGATCCATGCGAGGATAGTGTCATTACTAGTGGTTTCTCCAATATTGCGCAATCCATAATGAAGTCGAAATAGCCGACGAACGCGAATGAGCGATCGCTTGTTCTCGAAATACGCGCGCACGCAGAATGAGCGTTGCTCTCCTATGTAAGGCATGGCGGCAACTAAAATGTAAGGACAGATCTTGCTAGCGCTGCCCCTCCCTCACCTTCACTCCATTTATTTTGCGTCTCGTTCAGTCATAAAATAGTTTGACCATTCTGAGACACCCTGGTATTACATTATAGTCACAAAATTATTCAAGGTTAATAAAAATTGTACCTATTTAAAAATATTATTTCTCTTTATACCTATTTACACTGTGTTTTAGGTTAAATATTTTTTTATCTAATAAGATAATTAAATATTTATACGTTTATATAGATACTTTCCTTTATAAGCTTTGCATTCATCGTACTTGTGCAGTGCCGGATTCCCCAATAGGCCAAGTAGGCACCAGCTTATGGCCCCTCGCCTGTTAGTGGCACCGCGACAAAAGAATCATTAAAATATATTTTTTTATTGTTTCTAATAGAAAAAAAACATTGAATTGGAACATCTAAGGCGAAAACGTTTAATAATCTTTTTGATCCGACTAGTAGTTTAATTGATATCAATTATTGAAAATTGATTACTGAAAATTATTGAAATTGGTGCGATCTTATTTTGTTTTTATGCCCGTCTTTCCTACGCGACATAAGCGTCATCAGAAATTTTAACGGCCCACTCCACCGGTGTGATCGTGCTTCGTTGTATCTACACTATTTTACACTATATCGTCGTCAGAATGTTTGATAGCCCAAAGGGGGCCTCAAAAAGTACAAAGCGCCCCGAGATTTCGACGACCCAAGGGCCTCTGCATGGGTTAATCCAGAACTGTATTTGTTGTGTTTTTACTTGAGGACTCGTTTACACGTAACCACGATTGAAAATATCGAAAACGCTCGCTTTTCCCACGTTTACCAACGAGAATAACCGATATAATGAGTCACGTGTACATCGAAATGGCAAGTAAAACCTTCCAGAGAAGAAGAAAGATCGAGTACTTTCTTCTGAAGTACCTGAAACATTTATAAAGCTTCCAGAGGAGCGGGCGTAAATCGTAGGAACAGTTTAGAGTGTCTGCAACTCTTTTAAATATTAAAGTATACATGGTAAAAAGGCGCTCAGCTGAAACATAAAAACGTACTTCAAGCCGGGCTTGCACTTAAGGTGTTTTTTTAACGTGGTACGTACACATAAAAAATATAGAGGCTTTTATTTTGTTTGGTCGTATCATAATAAAATGAGGGAAAAATATGTAGAACTACTCTAAAAACGAATCACATAAAATAATAATCAAATGACATTAGACATATAAATATATATTTATTGCCTGAACACTTTGTACACTTCGAACACTTCCTTTCTCATAATTCTCTCTTATGGTCACATATTGACGATTTCTACTTATTTCATAATAGTCTAGTGTAAAATTAGTTGCTCAAATCATTATTGAAATGGCTCACCAATAAAATGTAGCAAATGAAACACAATTTAATAAAATTTAATCAGTAAAATGAGAGTATGAATATCGTTTATATTATAAAGAAATATTCTTATTAATAAATCTAATGAAAAAAACAACAATTTTTTACGTACTTTTTAAATAATAACCTAAAGTTTTTTAATAAGAATAAGAATAGGAATAAGAATAATTTATTTTCAAAAACCCGATCTGGGTATAGAAATTACATATCTAGTGGTATTTCTAGAAATAAAATTACTCATAAAATTATAAAAAAGTCTATAAAAAACTAATAAATGAAAAAAACATAGAAATTCAAAAATTCAATAACAAAAACATAAAAACTAGAAAAATAAAAAACATCAGAAATAATGAGAAAACATAGAGAATCAGCAATTCAATAACAAAAATATATAAAAACTAGAAAAATAGAAAGCATCCAAAGAGTTCTACATAAACTACATTTAATAAGGATCAAACTATCGATCTCGAAACTATCAAGAAATAGAAAAATGCATCGACTCTCCAAAGAACAAAAAATCAACTGGTTTCGATGACATACCTGTTAGTGTAATTAAAATCCATAAGCGTATCCATAATAATAGTCCAAGGGCGGTTAGTCGTCTCAGGAAGGCTCCGAATGGATATTTCCGTCGTCATCTCGTTAAAAAAAATTTGCTCGTTTACAATGCTTTTCCTCCTGTTCGATTGACGGGGCGGAAAAGCAAAAGGTTTTGTTTTTTCGCTGGATTCAATCCTTGAAACCGACGACAATCATCCAAAAAGTTTTATCTCATTATCCGGCTCGCGTTGGCAATTCGCAAAACGGTGACGGGTAAATACGAAATACGATGTTTCCACAAATAAAGTTGTGCGACGCTCCGTCGCAAAGTTTAAAAGTGGGGCGAAAAGGCACCGCTTTATTCGCGTGTTCGATATCAAACGCAAGCCTAAGTATGTCCTCGTCTCGCCTACGAACCTGGAGAGAAAGCAAGATAGAGATAGAGCGAGGAAGGGAGAAAGAGAGAGGGAGCAAGGCAGATAAGGCTCGCAGTGCCATTATCTCGAGCAATAACCCAAATGCAACTTTGTTTCGTTAAGAAGTACGGGAGATTTCTGCTAAGGTAAAAGAAAAGTAACAGGGTTGTTTTAATTTTAGCATACAGTTTAAGGAGGCGTACTAACTTAAAGAACGCATCGTATAATTATATTAATAGTTATACATAATTGCAAATAATTTAACTTCAAATAATTATTTCGATGAAGGCCTAAATTTTAAAATGACTAAAGATTTATTATAAAATCTTCTACATCTTAAGAGAAGCACGCAGAGGAATATCGATAAAACGAAGTAATGAAAAAATCAGTTTTTTAACCCCAAGACTTCCCCGGCAAGCAGCCCCCTCCCCCCATCCGCCAACTTTCTCTTCTCCCTTGGGCGATCGAATAAAAACGAAAAAAAAATATGTCTATAAACATATTGAATTCCCGAATTTAAAATCCTCAATGGATTCATAAGCTAATTGAGACTGAGAGCATCATGGTAGGGTAGGAGCGAGAATAAAGAGTAAATATTAATATTGTTACTATAGAACTTAATGCAGACTAATTTGTAAGAATTCTAATATGACGACCCACTTGGGTAGGGTCTCTTGCCTGTCACTTGGCACTGTTAAATACAGGGCATATTTGCAGTAAGTATTATAATTTCACGAATAAAATGTGTTCTTGAGAAGAGTTTGGAGCTTATAGTTTGTGTATAGTTATACAAACTACGTTTCTGATTTCCACATAAAAATCAGACCTGTATGTTTTGATATGGAACGTTTTTAAAATCATACTAAAGCACAAGCAGTGGAAACATATGGGCACAAGCATATGGGTACATATGGGCACAGCATACTAAAACATATGGGCACACAAATTTGGATAATAAAGGAAAAAGTATAATATATTATCTCGCCCTAATAAATCCATTTTTTTACTCTTAGAGACAAAAAATAGGGGGGGGGGGTCAAAGCGATAACTAATCGAAACCGTTGCTATTGGTACTTTATGTTCAGTATAACCATTGATTATATTAGGGTATTAGTACTACGTTTTCACAGCTTGGATTTCGCTATAAAACGCAAAGTGGAAACGTTCCAAACATCGAGTCATCTTCTCTTATGTTGAGTAGCCTCACGTATGGCATTCTGGGAATGCCTGTAAATTCAAATTCAATTTCTTTATTTTGCGAAAATCCTAATAACAGTTATACATAAATTGAACTTAACCTCAATGGATCGCACGAGACGTCCGCACTAAGGTAGGCTCAGATTCGTATAATTAAGTACCTACTGCCTAATGCTACGAAATAAAGAAATACCTTGAAGAATGCCGTGAAAAATAAAATCAAGTAAACTAAAATTTTAGTAAAAATTAAAATTTTAAATTATCTTAAAAGGTACATTGTGATACTAATAATATAGAAAACAAAAAGCAATGTAACCTATCTCAAATAAAACAAAACATATTTTTAAAATCATAGCTCTTGATATTTTCATATTGTTAAGATGTCAATTTTTAATTTGGTATACAGGTTTTAATAACCAATAATTAAGGACTTTAATGTTCAGATTGACTAATACAGGGTTGCGCAGAGGAAACGTATGTTTTATTAATGGAAAGTATTTCGCATAGAGAACGGTGATGATTTCGCCGCGTTGCTAACAGAGAGCCCAGGTAATTCAGCTTTAGCCATGGTAACGTGGACGATAGAGCGTCGTGTGTTTGTCGTCGAGCATTTTTTTTAAAAATAGACTGCAAGACTCGGGCACATTGAGTTCACATGTTACAAATTTTCATTTTACCTGAACTTCAACGGCGACAAGTTAACATGCGATAACTGTGGTTCCAACAAGGCAGTGAAACAGCTCACACAACGAGATCATCAAGAGGATGTGTTCGACAAATGTTTCCTCAACATGGGATTTTCCGTTTCGACCATGATCCTTGGCCCCCACGCTCACCAGACTTGCCTGCATGCGACTTCTTTTTGTCTAAAAAATGCTAACAAACATTGTACGTTACAAGAGCTGAACATTTTTATTCGTCAAGAAATCGCAAGAGTTGCATATTTATTCTTTTGTGATCAAATGATTATTTTAAAATTACATTTTTTCTATTTAATTTTTTATCAAACATATTGTATTTTTGTTTTTGTAATAAACACAGTATTGAACAAGCACGCACACAACTAAACGTTCACCTTAGAACAGGTCCCGGAATAATTAGGTGACGTTGCCACTGGACTATGCAATGTATTCATTTTCTGTTATTTATTCAATGTTAAAAATATTTTTGTGCATAGTTCTTAAGATAAAATTGTTTCAAATTATTTTTGCATTACTTAATAAATTACAAAATAAAAATAAATATATCGATAATATAATATTTACATTAGGATATCATTTTGTAATTGGTGTACATATTTCAATATATAATAATTAGGCGCTTGTTCAAATAGACTAATTAATGGTATTCTAATCTCTCCGTATTTTTAAGTGATTCAGCCTATATAAAAATGCGATAAATGGCATTAATAATTGGGCATGTTATTATTATTACCATTGGTTAAAAAGGGATTTTAAACTAATCCATTCTTTATAAAGAACGATTCATTATCAATGTTATTATATATGGAAAAATAAACTGCTATTAGTTCACTGGGCAATGTTATCAACGACACCTACACGTAGCCAGCTCAGAAGAGCCACCAAAGCATACTATGGCATTAAGCAATATATATAATCAACCCTATATAATCAATGGTGTATGTATGTAAGTTCATGCAGCGCGCAATGAATGTATTTTTCTTTCCGGAATACCGTAGTTGTGACGAGTTATTATTGCTGAGATCAGATGAAATTCATGAGAGTTACACTTCTAATTTCCCAATGTCCAAATAATTGCGCTGGGTATATCTAGAAGAAGAGAGGTTTATTCTTCATAAGAGCAGAAAAAGTAAAATGTTTCGCAATACTTATTTTCGTAAAATTCCAACAAAAATTTAATGTAAATGTTTTCGAATGGTATTTATGTCCATGAAGGATAAAACAAGAGTAATGACTGGCTTTGAGAACGATTTCACTAAATATAGTTGGCTCTTAATTTACAAGAACACTGTTCACAATTACATTACATAAAACGAATTAAATTTCTCTGTAAATATTTTTGAAAAGTCTGTATGTCCATTAATGAGAAAACAAGACTGATGGTTGACTGTTATAATTATTTAACTACTTATAGCAGCTCTTAATATAAATTAACACTATCCACAAATACATTACTTAAAACGAATTAAATTTGTATATAAATTCACTGTAAATGTTTTGAAGAGTCTATATCCATGAAAGAGAAAACAAGACTAATGTTTGACTTTTAAGATGATTTCACTAATTATAGCTCGCTCTTAATTAAGAGAACACTGATCACACTTACATTACTTCAAACGAATTTAATTTCCGATATAAATTCACTGTAAATGTTTTTCAAGTATCTGTATGTCGATGAAAGAGAAAACAAGGCTGATGATAGACTTTTAGAACGATTTCACTAATTATTGCAGCTCTTAATTTAAATGAACACTGTTCACACATACATTACTTAAAACAAATTTAATTTCCAATATAAAATCACTGTAAATGTTTTGAAGAGTATGTATATCCATGAATGAGAAAACAAGACCAATGATTGACATTTAGAACGATTTCACTAATTATAGCTCGCTCCTAATTTAAATGAACCATGTTCAAAATTACATTACTTAAAACGAATTTATGATAATATAGAACACTCATACTAATTATAACAATACATAATTAAACAATATTATTACGGCATGGACCTATTTATATTACGGAAATTGTAATAATAAAGGGGGAAGCCACTGAGCGCAGGCTGACTGAGATCGTTAACAAGGACTGACGTCACCTCTTCCCGTATCAGTTTTCAGTCTACTAATTTATCTTAATTAAGGATATCAGCATAATGAGCGGATTGAATTTAATGGATTACCGACTACAAGGTAGAATATAGGTCAATAAATTGGGGGCAGTGAGTACAAACTATATATTTGTAAGAATGCTCGACTTTGTCAACAGTATATGAAGGGGAAATACTGGGATCTGTTGCTTCAACTCTGTAATGTGTCGTAATTTCATTCCCGCTCTGTTTCGTGACGTATGTAATATGCCAAGGTCAACTGTTCAACACAGTGTGCCCAGAGACCGTACATCATTATATACTATATTTTATGGGTATTCACTGCAAATGATATATTTTAAATAAATAATTGGCATTGGGGTTTTCGTGTAATAGCTATATTTAAGAAGCTTCCGAACTTCGAAACTCCGAAACGGCTCATTATCGAGGTAAGTTGTAGTAGTCATAAAGATTCTAGATAAACATGTCTTACTAATGATAAATACATTATTGTTATCGAAGAGTTGGGCCCAGCGCCCATACATCTTTGTCCATTGTCCTTTGCGCTGGATTTTTTTAAAGCGAAATTATCTAAAATAGCCTATCTGGCAAGGTCGTCGTCGTACTTTGTGAACTGTGAAATGGGAGAGAGAGATTACCATGCTGGAGCGTGGAGGAAGGGGGAGGGGGGGAGGGGGTGGATGCGTCCGTGATAATTTGTTTTTTTCCAGCTCTGATATTATCATATTACTTTCCATGATGGGTGAAGACTCTCGCCCCGCGAGACCTGAATAAGTAATTTTCATGTTCCAGTTCGCAATCCAACGTTTTACTTTGTGTTTTTCTATTCTGCCATTCCATATTTTCAACGATCTTGCGTCTGGTCCCAAACGAATGTAATGTATGAAATAATACATTTATGTGGACGAGGTATGTACGTCCTTTAGCTGCTTAATCGCAACGCTTTTTTTAGAACTTGCGAAAAGTTGTACGCGGACTTAGATCTTTAAATCTTTCGATAAACGATTTATGATGTGAAGGTCGAATTTAACTATTATAGTCTTTCTAATATAATAAATCAATAATATTTCTTCTGATATGAATAGGATTAAAATTTGCCTAAACATTTTTTCCAGAAGTTGCAAAATTTTACAAAAATATAAAAATGTTAATAAATCAAATTCTCCTTATTTTTTTATTTTTTTTTTACAGAGAATTAGCAAGAAATAATAATTATATTTTCTGAATCAAAAGACACTGGCCATACTAAGCGAAAAACACCTTAGTGGTCTTTTGGTTACATTTGTAACCAGTAATAAACAACCAGTTAAATCCAGAGCAAAATCACCGTAGGCTTACTACAATGGCGATGTGCTAAAGAAAAATAATACACCATTCTTGTATGTAATAATCCCTCGCGTATTGTTTATTGCTCTCTATTATGCATTATTAATTAAATAAATTAGTACTATTATCTTTTGTCATCCACACATGCTTACCATAGATTGCACTGTCAACAGGAACGTTCCTTTACTTCTGCTAATAATGTAAGTAAAAAAACAATAATATCCCTTTGCTAATAAAACTTCATTGTAACAATAGAGTAACCTATGTAGTAAAGAATTACTCGTGAAATTGTACATATAGGTACGTGGCAAAGTTGAATAATCACACAATGGTCGCTTTCCCAGAGGTACTACCTTTTCCCAATAATTGGAATTTCAATTTTATTTTATAAACGTATCATTACTTAGAAGATATATTTACTTTGACAGAATATTATTCTACTCGTATACAAAAAAAAATAATTTTTACACCCTTATCTGATGGTTTTTTGTGGAACCCACCGTGTGCAATATCTTCTAAGCAGGCGTTTGTAACATCACTCGGCCAAGTCTGCTTAACTTCGGTAGCGAATGTGAACCGATGATCCAATATATGTAAGGGCTTGAAAATTGTCTGCAGTTTGGCATTTGTTCGGATATGCATCATGTTTCTTCTCCGTTGGCACTTTCAGTATTTTTCTGTACCTGCAATGGTTTCGGATTTACATATACTGCCTAATTTTAAAAACTCGATTATTTTTTAATAGATAATTGTATAGCGTGGTCTGTGCATGCGTGTGCTTGTAACGTTGTGGCAAGCGATGCAGATAACTTTTGAAGGTTGAGCGATTGTTAAAAAATAACCGCTAATAATAATCATTGATTATGGGAAATTCAGAATTATAATATTATGCTAGAGATTATGATGACGAAAATTATTTTATTTTTGGGTATATATAGTACGAAAATGTGTAATTTACCAAATTATGACATATAAGGTTATTTTTTCGTCACAACTAACCGATTAATAGCTGGCTAAACTAAAGCTATTCAACCGGTTATCACTTTAATTTTTTGATTTAGTTACCCTAAAAGAGTTTATTTTTTACTACCTGACCCCTGCTCACTTCGTTGGGCGGTAAAAATTTTACTTGTGATGAAATTATGAGTGTGGTTCGGTTAGTACTGATTGCTATGATTTATTTCATGCAATCAGTACTGCTAAAAGGAGGGTTATATTTTTACTGCATATGTATGTATGGATTTGCATGCCAATTTGACTATATTACCGTTATTTGTGAGTGTCTTCTTGTGAGTGTCTTATTTATGAGTGTCTTATCTCTTTAACCATTTATGCAGTAAAAGGGAAATTATATGCATTAAAAGGGAAAAGTCTTTTGTTTTAAACACTTGAGACGATAATTTCACTTATATTGATGTGAATTCATAATTGTTGATAATATGACCAATGAACATGACCTAACGATTTAAATTGTTTTTTTAATAAAAAAAACTACTTTTTGTGACTTAAATATAAAATTTAGACATATGCTGTGGCTAACTTTTTTGTAGGCATTATCAAGCTCTACAACTTTTCCCTAGAACTTAATCATATACCTCTCATCGTTAAGGCAGCGTTAGTTAGAAAATTTTCGTTTTACCGTTTTTTCTCCGACTTACTTTGCAAATCCGACTACCACTAAAAAGTCTTTCTACCAGGCGCATACTGAACGTTCGATCGCAGCGCTAGCACATAATAACTCTCTTTGCGCAGTGGTGGTATAAGATTGTTAATGGTAAAGCATATTTAGCGTAACTCTTGAGCGCCCTCACGTTTTAATTAAATGCAATTAATTTTGGCCTAAATAAAAAATGTGGCTAAGCGCGACGATAGAGATTAAACCAGTCAATAGAATTAGATTAAAATAAAACCCACCCGCCGCTTACGTTGTAGGAGTAATTGCGCCTGAAAGTTTTCGAAATCTGTTTGAAGCCTTAATGTTCAACTTTTTTGGCGATACCGTCCGACAGAAAGGAGAATTCAGCGATCGGCACCGAAGAAAACCTGCCTAAATAACATCAAAGACGACCTTAAAAATCAACGATTATAATCGGCTAGGAATGTTCGAGACGTGGCAAAAAATCGTCAAGAATGGAAGCGAATCGTGAATGGAGTACGAGATCCAGCGGCACCGACAGCAGCGTATTGGCTGCGAGGGCGGCCCCCTCCCCAATCGCCGGCTACGGAATAAATAAAAATAATAAATTATAATGTCCAAGGCAATGAGAAACTTTTTTGAGTCTAAATTGTAAATTGGTTCCTTATCGAGCGATTCGCTTAGAATATTTTCTAAATGAATGCTTATATTTTTCATAAAATTCCTAAAACTAAAGCTCTTCAGATAAGGTCGTTCTCAGGCATCATGTCAGCTTAATCAGGATTTTTTTTTGTGCGTTCAAAATAGTTACCCTTCTCGCGCGTCGGTTGTGGGCCGGTAAAGTTAAATTTTAAAATATTATTCTCTTTTTTTTAATACAAATACTCTAATGTGAGACGGCGGGATATCATCGCTGAAAGAGGAATGAAAAGTATTTTATTGCGGAAGATTGTGAGCGGAGCTTAAATACGTTGCGCTTACACAAACTTGTCATGGAGCAACGGAAGCTGCGGGTTATGAGTCGCTTGCCATACCGCCTCCCCCCCCCCCCCCTCCTCGATTTTTGTGACTTATTTTATTGCCTTAGATTTACAGCCTTTATACATCCAACTTTTATTATCGATAGACCTGTTAAAGCCGTAAACAACCTGAATGTTTACAGCGACCATAAAATATTCGTCAAGTTTGTGTAACTTTCTCACATAAAATATGCTCTTAATGACGACTCCCCAAGTGAATTACTTTGTCAGAACTGCGTGTTCGTTCATTAAAATCGGATGGAAACGCGATAAAATTTCGGGGGGTTTTTTGCAAAACTAGAATATAAGCCCGTTCATAATAGGCTGCTTTCAATCGACTTCAAAAAAAGGAGGAGGTTATCAATTCGGTTGCATCTTTTTTTTTAGAATGTTTGTTACCGCAGAACTCTGCCATTTATGAACCGATTTGGGAAATTCTTTGTTTTATTTGAAAGGGCATACTTACAAATTGATCCAATTTTTATCAAAATCCTGTTCTGATAATGATATTCATGAGGAATTGAGGGAAGTCCTCAAATATTATCAATATTATGAAAATTTAAATGTTGGTTCAATTTTGATGACAATGCATTTTTTATGGTAAGTGTACGAATTATCACTTGCATTATCTAATATGGGTGGCTGTTCGCGAGAGATCGATTCTTAGAAGCTTATATTCCTCTTTCACACGCTCGAGCCACCCCATAACAGACATAAATAACAGACACTGAAACAAAATACGGCTCATTCAAATATTAAAATCATCCGCAAGGAAGTCCTAACTAAATACGCAGGACAAAATTCCATGAAAGGTCCTGGTAATAATATATCGCCGTCTTTAAGGGCCGAAGACCCCTAATTAATTATCAGCCTGTCATTTCTCGCAGTGGATATATCGAGGGTGTCGACCGATAACAAAAAATCGTAAACGCGGCAAGCCGCTCGCGCAACCCTCTTATATTAAAACAAATGTGGTAATCTCAAAATAATCGCAATGTTTGAGGTAATTAGGAGGCTATTAATTATTCGACTGAAAGCTTGGATAAAATCAAATACTTATAATTTTGCTAGCTATTCGAAGGAATTTTAAGTACTAAATATGATGTATTGTTAATGTTTAATCTACATATTTTCGCTATAAACCTAATGATAATGTAGTAGTAATACATATTATAGAAAATTACCTTCAATTAAGGTGAGATTAATTTAAGTTAAAAATGTAAGCCTGATTGAATAATATGTACTCTCGCTAAGCCACACCCCTTAACCCTCAGTAGGCCGGTCTCTTACCGCCGCCATTGCCTTTTAACCAATCACGGGTTAGAGTGGCGGGGCTTTAGCGAGGCTAGTGAACGATTTTGGAAAATCGAACAGTCACAAAAATACCGAGGTCGAGAATGAACGACCCTTAAGCGGCGGGATAATAGTTGTACATACGGCAGCCCTTGGCTGGTCTCGTACTCGCGCGCATAATTTAAGTGTATACTGTAACTCACGAGTAAATTGAGGGACAATAAACGTTCTTTTGAAATAAACTCTTTCACTGTGTGATCATCTAATAGAGTGTGAACCAGATACGGGAGACTACTCGGCGGCCAGGAAGAACGAGAGAACGCGAAGGTAAATAACATTTACAGTCCACAAAAACCACCCTTCAGCAGTGGGAGAAACTCACAGAAAAATAACTGATGGATTTTATAACCATAAGTGGTCCATCGCAGCCGGATGAAAAATAAAGAAAAGAACCTTGGAAAATAAATTGTACGATGGAGTCGACCGCAGAAAAATCGAACGTATCGAGGCGGACCTGGTCACAAAGCAGCAGGAGGAGTGAAAGAGTTCAGGAAGTGAAAGAAGCATCAGAACAACTGAGGCGGGTCACCAGAGAACAAGCAAAGGTAGCCGCGGAAAAGAAAAAATTGGAATCAGAGGCGATAACGCAAAGGGAACAACTCCGTGCGACCGAAGAGATAGCGACGGCAAAACGCAGATCGGAGGCGGCAGGAGCGGCGGCTGCGATTCAAGTGCAACATGCAGATTTAGAAGCTGAATTGCAGATGCTAGAAGCAGACCGTCAGCACGCACTTAGAGTGTTAGACGTAGTTTCCGAAGCTTACGACTCAGAAAAAAGCGGAGAATGGGAGACAAGAAGTTACGCCGATCTTGAAGAAACAGCAGGTCGTACTACGCTGTGGGCAGAGACGCAAGCACCGCTGACTTCATATAGTGAACCCGACCAAATAAAACCACGAAATGAAGAGAGATACCGCGGCAGGAGAGAAGAAGAATCGGACGAGGCGATGCAGCACGAGGCGGGCGCGGCGGCACCTCACGGGGCAACACATCGCGCGGCGCACGAGGGGATGCGGCTCGAGGCGGGCGCGGCGGCACCTGACGGGGCGGCGCATCGCGCAGCGGGCGGCGAAATCGCGACCGCAGCGGACGCGGCGGCCACAGACGCCGCCGCGGCCGCTGGCTCCAGCACAGGAGACGGGTCCGATGACAGCGCGAGCAAAAAATTAATAAGCCAGGTATGTCGAGTAATTTCAATAGCCTCCTCGAAGCCGCAATATAACAAGGAACTTCCACACTTTAGTGGAGATCCACTTCAGTTTTTAGCCTTTAAATCGATTTTTAACCAGTCCACCGAAGTTATAGGTCTGAATGACGAACAAAACTTACTTCGCTTGCAATCCGCGATACGCGGACGAGCAAGAGATTGCGTTTCAGGGTTACTTTTATCCCCTGCGAACGTTGGCGAAATAATGAAAACATTAGAGACGTTATTTGGAAATCCAAATGTAATTATTCAGCGCACACTAGCTGATTTACGTAAAACCAGGGACCTCTCTGAATTTATAGAAGCAGAGGAATTGTTGCAATTTGCTTGCCAAGTTAAGAATCTGGTGGCCACAGTAAAATCAGTAAATAGGATTGAGCACCTATGGAACCCAGAACTTTTAGGTTCTCTTGTAGCGAAGTTGCCAAAAAACTTATTAACATTGTGGCTAGGAGATAAAGGAAAGGGTAAACCAGACGAACCGGTTATCATACGATTCGCATCTTGGCTAGAAACACTAGCGATAGACTCGCAAGATGCGGGAATAGGTCCATTAGACAGCGGTAGAAAAAATCAAGTAGTAGCGCGCGATAAAAAGTATAAACAGCAAAATCATAAAAATTACGTTCTTAACATGACTGAGCAGTCTCGTATGAAATGCCCAAATTGTACCGGCGATCATTTTCTCAGCAAATGCGAAAGGTTTAAAAAACTTTCCCTAGACTCTCGCTGGGGAGTCGTAAAATCACTTAAGCGATGCTTTAAATGCCTTGCACCTTCGCACGGCAGGAAAAACTGCCCAGCCTATAAAAGGTTTCCTCGATTTAAGTATCATTTCTTACTTACTGCCGCGGACGCGGCGCTCGGCGGAACCGAGATAATTACGGCAACAGCCGAAGGTGAAACACAGACCGGGGCTATTGTCGCGCATACAGTAGCCAACAACAGAGTCCTCTTGCAAGTTTTACCGATAACGTTAATAGGACCAAAGGGGAGAAAGGTAGTTTACGCGCTTTTAGACAGCGGATCGACGGTCTCTATAATAGACCGCGAAGTCGCGCAAGAGCTGAATATTAGAGGGCCTCCCACCAATATGGAGGTATGTGGTATAGGAAGTATGAAAACTTCTTCTAAAGGGGCTGAAACAGTCTCGTTTCAAATAAGGGGGGAATTGGGCCGTAAGGTTTTCGACGTGCAGGCTTATAGTATTGCGGCGTTAAACCTTCCGAAATTAAAAAATTTATCGGCGGCCGCCTCTGATTTTGACACTTTGACTGCGGTGAAAGTCGACAAAATATCAGATGTCCAACCGCGCCTACTAATCGGGGCTAATTGTTGGGAATTAATCGTTTCACGCGGATTAAGGCGCATTAATGACGAATTATCGTTGTCAAAAACACTACTGGGCTGGGTTCCAGTGGGACGAGTATCTGTAGATAGGCAAAATGACGCATTACATAGCTTCTGCCTAAGTGATAGCGGTAGCAATGACGCGTCTCTTCAGAGATTACTCGAGGAAAACCTCAGATTAGAGCAAGACTGGCCGAATAAAAAGCGAGAACTTGCGGACTCGGTAAGGTCTAAAAAATTATTAGAATCCACTACTTCGTTAAACGGCGGGGTATGGCACACGGGGTTGCTCTGGCGAGATGACAGACGTGTTCTTCCTGATAGCCGACCTATGGCGCTAGCTCGACTTCACGCCGTCGAGAGAAAAATGGACAGAGATCGGACTTATGGAGACGCTTATTGTCAGAAAATGAACAAGTACTTAGCAGAAGGTTACGCCGAAGAAGTAGACCCTTCCAAATTAGCCGGCCGAACTGATATATGGTTTTTACCACACTTGGGTGTCTGTAGCGCCGCCAAAGGAAACAAGCTTAGGATCGTGCATGACGCTGCTGCTAGCGTAAAGGGAGTATCTCTAAATAGCTTACTGATAACGGGGCCAGACTATAATCAAAGCATAACAGGTATACTTTTTAGGTTCCGCGAGCATCCGGTGGCTTTTACCGCCGATATTGGGGACATGTTCATGCGTATTAAGGTGATCGAGGACGATACCTATAGTCAGTTGTTCCTTTGGCGGGGATATCGGCGCGATATAGAACCTCGTATCCTAAAAATGTCCTCTTTAATATTCGGTTCTCGGTCATCCCCGACATCAGCCCTCTATATCCGAAATAAAAACGCTGAACGTTTCAAGAATCAGTACCCTCTAGCAGTGGAGGCTATCACAGACCATCACTTTATGGACGACCTTGCTTTCGGGTCTTCTTCAATAGAAGAAGCTCGTAACGTGATAAAAAACATAATTTACATCCATCAACAAGGGAATTTTTTCTTAAAGGGCTGGGCGTCTAATTATCAAAGCGTTTTGAACGAAATACCCGAAGAAAGGAAAGCTACCCATAATATTGCTCTGGAGAAAGGAGAGATAAGCTCTCAACGGCTTTTAGGGTTAGAATGGTTGCCAGAAAGTGACCAACTTACATTTAATTTTAGGTTAGAAAAACTCGATGACGCCTTAAAAACGGGCCAGAGAGTGCCAACGAAACGAGAGGCTCTTAAGGTAGTAATGTCAATTTATGACCCACTCGGGGTATTAAGCCCAATAACTATCCGAGCCAAAATTCTAATGCAAAAGGTGTGGACCAGCGGTGTAGCCTGGGATGAGGAGGTCACACAAGATATTTTCAAAGGTTGGGGTGAATGGATAAATGCCCTTCGCTCGGCGAAGGACGTAAGGATTTCACGCTATCACGGCGTAACAAAGAATCCCTCCGAAAATAGACAATTACACATATATTGTGACGCGTCTCAAGAGGCTATGTGCGCTGTCGCGTATATGAGAATAGCCAGACCAGGCGAAGAACCGACCACATCCTTTATCGCAAGTAAAACCAGAGTCGCGCCGTTAAAAAAAATGACAATACCGCGTTTAGAACTGACAGCAGCACTATTAGGCGCCGAACTAGCGAAAAAAATCACTAGCGAGTACAAAATTAAATTTCATGAAAAGATTTTATGGACAGACTCGATGAACGTACTTTGGTGGATACGTTCACGTAGCTCCGACCACCAACAATTTGTCTCTAACCGTCTGGGAGTATTGGACGAACTGACTACCCCGGAGGAGTGGAGATGGTTAAGCGGAAATAGTAATCCTGCAGATGAAGCTACGAGAGCGAAGTCAAAAATTGACCTCTCGCCCGAGAGCCGTTGGCTGAATGGTCCTGAATACCTTAGACAGCCACCAGAGGTATGGCCGGCAAAGGTTCCCCATCAACCCGGGGAAAAGGATAAGATATCCCTCGAGTATAAACCATTGGCGGTATTTGCGCTACACGCTGTACCTACGAGCACAATAGATGTCGCGAGATTCTCCCAACATCGCAGATTATTGCGCGTAGCCGCATACGTTAGGAAGTTTATTCAACTATGTAGAGGTGCCACGAATAACTGCATTTTAAACGGACAAGACATTGCCAGCGCTGAAATAATATTATTAAAGGAGTCGCAGAGTCGTTCTTTTAAGAAAGAAATAGAACTTATACGAGTGAAAGGGACTTTACCTAGGAATAGCCGTTTGATAGGTTTAAATGCGTACTTAGACGAGCGGGGCTTAATAAGAGTAGGCGGCCGCATCGCAAATGCGCCGGGTATACCACACGACACTAAGTATCCCATAATACTTGACGGCCGGGATCGCTATACACAACTACTGGTGGTAAGAACTCATGAGGAGATGGCTCATTCCGGGGTTGAAACGACATTGGCCAGCCTACGCCAGAGGTTCTGGCTAATTAGTCCCCGTCAAACGGTCAAAAAATTTATATACCAGTGTATCTGTGCAAAATGAGAAGGGCAAAACCAGTCACAGCGTTGATGGGACAACTCCCGATGTCACGTTTGCAGCATCATACGAGGTGTTTTAACGCCGTAGGCGTAGACTACTTCGGGCCGGTTCAGGTGACTATACGAAGAAAAGTGGAGAAACGATATGGCGTGTTGTTCTCTTGTCTAACCACACGAGCGGTTCACATTGAATTAGCATATGATTTGTCTACTAATTCGACAATACAAGCGATAAGAAGATTCATAGCCCGGCGGGGCAAACCAAGGGTGATAATGTCAGATAATGGATCTAATCTAAAAGGTGCGAGTGCCGAATTGAAGAAGGTCGTTTCAGAGATTGACGATGAACGTATCCGTGAACGATTAAGTAACGACCAGATTGACTGGAGGTTTATACCACCTGCTTCTCCCCATCATGGCGGCTGCTGGGAATCGATGGTTAAGTCAGCCAAAAGAGCTTTGTACGCCATATTGAAAGAAAGAGCGCCTTCTGTGGAAATGATGCAGACCTTATTGGCTGAAGTGGAGTCAATCCTTAATCAGCGGCCTATCTCGCACATTACTATAGACAGTCGAGACCAGGAGCCACTTACGCCGCAAAGCTTTTTGTTAGGACACTCTAACAGCACCGCTATGGGTAAATTTACCATTGGAGATTTATGTAACCGTAAACAGTGGAGACAGACCCAAGCTCTAGCTGACGCTTTTTGGAATAGGTGGTCTAAAGAAGTACTACCTATGCTAGTCTCTCGACCTAAATGGAAGGAGGTACAACCTCCACTAAGGGTGGGGGAACTGGTGTTAATATTGGATCCCTCTCTAGAAAGAGGAAGATGGCCTCGCGCTATAGTAACGGAAGTCTACCCTGACAAAACAGGTGTTGTCAGGATAGTAGATGTAAAAATCGACGGAAAAATTTATCGCAGGTCAATAAGCAAACTAGTTAGATTAGAATTGTCCGCCCGAATAGAATAAGCCATAGATATAAATAACGTAGATTTAAGGTAAATAATTCGTAAAATAAGTTAATGGCACGTTGCCATGAGCGGGGAAATGTACGAATTATCACTTGCATTCTCTAATATGGGTAGCTGTTCGCGAGAGATCGATTCTTAGAAGCTTATATTCCTCTTTCACACGCTCGAGCCACCCCATAACAGACATAAATAACAGACACTGAAACAAAATACGGCTCATTCAAATATTAAAATCATCCGCAAGGAAGTCCTAACTAAATACGCAGGACAAAATTCCATGAAAGGTCCTGGTAATAATATATCGCCGTCTTTAAGGGCCGAAGACCCCTAATTAATTATCAGCCTGTCATTTCTCGCAGTGGATATATCGAGGGTGTCGACCGATAACAAAAAATCGTAAACGCGGCAAGCCGCTCGCGCAACCCTCTTATATTAAAACAAATGTGGTAATCTCAAAATAATCGCAATGTTTGAGGTAATTAGGAGGCTATTAATTATTCGACTGAAAGCTTGGATAAAATCAAATACTTATAATTTTGCTAGCTATTCGAAGGAATTTTAAGTACTAAATATGATGTATTGTTAATGTTTAATCTACATATTTTCGCTATAAACCTAATGATAATGTAGTAGTAATACATATTATAGAAAATTACCTTCAATTAAGGTGAGATTAATTTAAGTTAAAAATGTAAGCCTGATTGAATAATATGTACTCTCGCTAAGCCACACCCCTTAACCCTCAGTAGGCCGGTCTCTTACCGCCGCCATTGCCTTTTAACCAATCACGGGTTAGAGTGGCGGGGCTTTAGCGAGGCTAGTGAACGATTTTGGAAAATCGAACAGTCACAAAAATACCGAGGTCGAGAATGAACGACCCTTAAGCGGCGGGATAATAGTTGTACATACGGCAGCCCTTGGCTGGTCTCGTACTCGCGAGCATAATTTAAGTGTATACTGTAACTCACGAGTAAATTGAGGGACAATAAACGTTCTTTTGAAATAAACTCTTTCACTGTGTGATCATCTAATAGAGTGTGAACCAGATACGGGAGACTACTCGGCGGCCAGGAAGAACGAGAGAACGCGAAGGTAAATAACATTTACAGTCCACAAAAACCACCCTTCAGCAGTGGGAGAAACTCACAGAAAAATAACTGATGGATTTTATAACCAGTGATTATTGACCGAATCAAACAAAACAAACAAAGCAACAAAAAAAAAATATGTTGGTGGTAGGATATATGAATATAATATGAATTTATATGCATATGTAGATAAATACCTTACAGCTGAAAAAAATTTCGGCACCCACTTTTTACTGTACTGATTATACTGTAATTTGAAAATTCTGTGAAGAACTTAATAATTTTATTGCAGGTAGCGTAATTATATTTTTTATTAAAGTTTATTTAGGCAAACAACTTCAAAATAAACTTTAAGAGGGAAATATAATTAGAACTACCTACAATACAATGAAAAAATCTTACCAGAATTTTTAAACGACCGTTTTATTACTAAACTTTTATTAATGTCCGATACTTTTTTATAGGGATTTTCCTATATGTTTTTTTTTACCTCGCAAGGACTTTTTAAATGGAGTGTGTCGTACGTCAATAATATTGTATTTTTATTTCAAGGCGCGGAACATCCTACTAATGGGTTTATTTTACGTGATATT
>OX155950.1:37873490-37920726 GCA_944548615.1 Micropterix aruncella
CTATTTAAAAATATTATTTCTCTTTATACCTATTTACACTATATTTTATGTTAAATATTTTTTTATCTAATAAGATAATTAAATATTTATACGTTTATATAGATACTTTCCTTTATAAGCTTTGCATTCATCGTAGGTACTTGTGCAGTGCCGGATTCCCCAATAGGCCAAGTAGGCACCAGCTTATGGGCCCCTCGGCTGTTAGTGGCCCCGCGACAAAAGAATCATAAAATATATTTTTTTATTGTTTCTAATAGAAAAAAAACATTGAATTGGAACATCTAAGGAGAAAACGTTTAATAATCATTTTGATCCGACTAATAGTATAATTGATATCAAATTATTGAAAATTGATTATTGAAAATTATTGAAATTGGTGCGATCTTATTTTGTTTTTATGCCCGTCTTTCCTACGCGACATAAGCGTCATCAGAAATGTTTAACGTCCCACTCCATCGGTGTGATCGTGCTTTGTTTTATCTACACTATTTTACACTGTATCGTCGTCAGAATGTTTGATAGCCCAAAGGGGGCCTCAAAAAGTACAAAGCGCCCCGAGATTTCGACGACCCAAGGGCCTCTGCATGGGTTAATCCAGAACTGTATTTGTTATGTTTTTACTTGAGGACTCGTTTACACGTAACCACGATTGAAAATATCGAAAACGATCGCTGTTACCACTTTTACTAACGAGAATAACTGATATAATGAGTCACGTGTACATCGAAATGGCAAGTAAAACCTTCCAGAGAAGAAGAAAGATCGAGTACTTTCTTCTGAAGTACCTGAAACATTTATAAAGCTTCCAGAGGAGCGGGCGTAAATCGTAGGAACAGTTTAGAGTGTCTGCAACTCTTTTAAATATTAAAGTATACATGGTAAAAAGGCGCTCAGCTGAAACATAAAAACGTACTTCAAGCCGGGCTTGCACTTAAGGTGTTTTTTTTAACGTGGTACGTACACATAAAAAATATAGAGGCTTTTATTTTGGTTGGTCGTATCATAATAAAATCAGGGAAAAATATGTAGAACTACTCTAAAAACGAATCACATAAAATAATAATCAAAAGACATTAGACATATAAATATACATTTATTGCCTGAACACTTTGTACACTTCGAACACTTCCTTTCTCATAATTCTCTCTTATAGTCACATATTGACCATTTCTACTTATTCATAATAGTCTAGTGTTAAATTAGTTGCTATCATTATTGAAATGGCTCACCAATAAAATGTAGCAAAAGAAACACAATTGAATAAAATGTAATCAGTAAAATGAGAGTATGAATATCTTTTATAATATAAAGAAATATTCTTAATAATAAATCTAATGAAAAAAAACAACGATTTTTTACCTACTTTTTAAATAATAACCTAAAGTTTTTTAATAAGAATAAGAAAAGGAATAAGAATAATTTATTTTCAAATACTCGATCTGGGTATAGAAATTACATATCTAGTGGTATTTCTACAAATAAAATTACTCATAAAATTATAAAAAAGTCTATAAATAACTAATAAATGAAAAAACAAACATAGAAATTCAAGAATTCAATAACAAAAACATAAAAACTAGAAAAATAAAAAACAACAGAAATAATGAGAAAACATAGAGAATCAGCAATTCAATAACAAAAATATATAAAAACTAGAAAAATAGAAAGCATCCAAAGAGTTCTACCTACATAAACTACATTTAATAAGGATCAAACTATCGATCTCGAAACTATCAAGAAATAGAAAAATGCATCGACTCTCCAAAGAACAAAAAATCAACTGGTTTCGATGACATATCTGTTAGTGTAATTAAAGTCCATAAGCGTATCCATAATAATAATCCAAGGGCGGTTAGTTATCTCAGGAAGGCTCCGAATGGATATTTCCGTCGTCATCTCGTTATAAAAAATTTGCTCGTTTACAATGCTTTTCCTCCTGTTCGATTGACGGGGCGGAAAAGCAAAATGTTTTGTTTTTTCGCTGGATTCAATCCTTGAAACCGACGACAATCATCCAAAAAGTTTTATCTCATTATCCGGCTCGCGTTGGCAATTCGCAAAACGGTGACGGGTAAATACGAAATACGATGTTTCCACAAATAAAGTTGTGCGACGCTCCGTCGCAAAGTTTAAAAGTGGGGCGAAAAGGCACCGCTTTATTCGCGTGTTCGATATCAAACGCAAGCCTAAGTATGTCCTCGTCTCGCCTACGAACCTGGAGAGAAAGCAAGATAGAGATAGAGCGAGGAAGGGAGAAAGAGAGAGGGAGCAAGGCAGATAAGGCTCGCAGTGCCATTATCTCGAGCAATAACCCAAATGCAACTTTGTTTCGTTAAGAAGTGCGGAAGATTTCTGCTAAGGTAAAAGAAAAGTAACAGGGTTGTTTGAATTTTAGCATACAGTTTAAGGAGGCGTACTACCTTAAAGAACGCATCGTATAATTATATTAATAGTTATACATAATTGCAAATAATTTAACTTCAAATAATTATTTCGATGAAGGCCTAAATTTTAAAATGACTAAAGATTTATTATAAAATCTTCTACATCTTAAGAGAAGCACGCAGAGGAATATCGATAAAACGAAGTAATGAAAAAATCAGTTTTTTAACCCCAAGACTTCCCCGGCAAGCAGCCCCCCCCCCCATCCGCCAACTTTCTCTTCTCCCTTGGGCGATCGAATAAAAACGAAAAAAAAATGTCTATAAACATATTGAATTCCGAATTTAAAATCCTCAATGGATTCATAAGCTTATTGACACTGAGAGCATCATGGTAGGGTAGGAGCGAGAATAAAGAGTAAATATTAATATTGTTACTATAGAACTTAATGCAGACTAATTTGTAAGAATTCTAATATGACGACCCACTTGGGTAGGGTCTCTAGCCTGTCACTTGGCACTGCATATTTGCAGTAAGTATTATAATTTTACGAATAAAATGTGTTCTTGAGAAGAGTTTGGAGCTTATAGTTTGTGTATAGTTATACAAACTACGTTTCTGATTTCCACATAAAAATCAGACCTGTATGTTTTGATATGAAACGTCTTTAAAATCATACTAAAGCACAAGCAGTGGAAACATATGGGCACAAGCATATGGGTACATATGGGCACAGCATACTAAAACATATGGGCACACAAATTTGGATAATAAAGGAAAAAGTATAATATATTGTCTCGCCCTAATAAATCCATTTTTTTACTCTTAGAGACAAAATATAGGGGGGGGGGGGGGTCAAAGCGATAACTAATCGAAACCGTTGCTATCGGTACTTTATGTTCAGTATAACCATTGATTATATTAGGGTATTAGTACTACGTTTTCACAGCTTGGATTTTGCTATAAAACCCAAAGTGAAAACGTTCTAAACATCGAGTCATCTTCTCTAATGTTCAGTAGCCTCACGTATGGCATTCTGGGAATGCATGTAAATTCAAATTCAATTTCTTTATTTTGCAAAAATCCTAATAACAGTTACACATAAATTGAACCTAACCTAATTGAATCACACGAGATGTCCGCACTAAGGTACGCTCAGATTCGTATAATTAAGTACCTACTGCCTAATGCTACTAAATAAAGAAATACCTTGAAGAATGCCGTGAAAAATAAAATCAAGTGAACTAAAATTTTAGTAAAAATTAAAATTTTAAATTATCTTAAAAGGTACATGTGATAATAATAATATAGAAAACAAAAAGAAATGTAACCTATCTCAAATAAAACAAAATATATTTTTAAAATCATAGTTCTTGATATTTTCATATTATTAAGATGTCAATTTTTAATTTGGTATACAGGTTTTAATAACCAATAATTAAGGACTTTAATGTTCAGATTGACTAATACAGGGTGGCGCAGAGGAAACGTATGTTTTATCTATCTTGAACTAACTACCAAAAAATATTTGACTTTGACAATGAATTATACTTTTAGACTAGGTATTTTTATATTAAATCTTATATTACTTAAAACATAATATTAAATATTAATGACTGTTTCTTTCTTTTCTCACATATAACTTTATTTATCTTATTTAATCGAATTTTATATTATATTTATTGCCGATTTAATAATGGAATTGCATGTTATTTATTATATATTTTTAATATTTTTTTATTATTATTATTTTTTATTTTATTCTGAAGACCACATTTTAGGGCAATTTAGTGTCATTAGCTTTTTACTAAAACTTGTACATTTGTAGGCAACCAAGCAATCAAGCAACCTTGATTGTAATATTGGAGTCCTGTCCACCCTAGAACGGGCTAGTCCCAGTTGGGTGACAGAAACAAATAAGCAAAAGGTTAAGGTTTTGCCATTCGGTTCCTGTTATTTTTGTAAGCTAATCAATGTTTTATAGTAATTAATTCTTAAATAAATAAATAAATAAATAAATAAATAAATAATGGAAAGTATTTCGCATAGAGAACGGTGATGATCTCGCCGCGTTGCTAACAGAGAGCCCAGGTAATTCAGCTTTAGCCATGGTAGCATGGACGACAGAGCGTCGTGTGTTTGTCGTCGAGCATTTTTTTTTAAATAGACTGCAAGACTCGGGCACATTGAGTTCACATGTTACAAATTTTCATTTTACCTGAACTTCAACGGCGACAAGTTAACATGCGATAACTGTGGTTTCAACAAGGCGGTGAAACAGCTCACACAACGAGATCATCAAGAGGATGTGTTCGACAAATGTTTCCTCAACATGGGTTTTTCCGTTTCGGTCATGATCCTTGGCCCCCACGCTCACCAGACTTACCTGCATGCGACTTCTTTTTGTCTAAAAAATGCTAACAAACATTGTACGTTACAAGAGCTGAACATTTTTATTCGTCAAGAAATCGCAAGAGTTGCATATTTATTCTTTTGTGATTAAATGATTATTTTAAAATTACATTTTTTCTATTTTATTTTTGTATCAAACATATTGTATTTTTGTTTTTGTAATAAACACAGTATTGAACAAGCACGAACACAACTAAACGTTCACCTTAGAACAGGTCCCGTAATAATTAGGTGACATTGCCACTGGACTATGCAATGTATTCATTTTCTGTTATTTATTCAATGTTAAAAATATTGTTGTGGATAGTTCTTAAGATAAAATTGTTTCAAATTATTTTTGTAACAATTTTATCAATAATATAATATTTACATTAGGATATCATTTTTAAATTGGTGTACATATTTCAATATATAGTAATTAGGCGCTTTAATGTTCAAATAGACTAATTAATGGTATTCTAATCTCTCCGTATTTTTAAGTGATTCAGCCTATATAAAAATGCGATAAATGGCATTAATAATTGGGCATGTTATTATTATTACCATTGGTTAAAAAGGGATTTTAAACTAATCCGTTCTTTATAAAGAACGATTCATTATCAATGTTATTATATATGGAAAAATAAACTGCTATTAGTTCACTGGGCAATGTTATCAACGACACCTACACGTAGCCAGCTCAGAAGAGCCACCAAAGCATACTATGGCATTAAGCAATATATAATCAACCCTATATAATCAATGGTGTATGTATTTAAGTTCATGCAGCGCGCAATGAATGTATTTTTTTTTCCGAAATACCGTAGGTTTGACGAGTTATTATTGCTGAAATCAGATGAAATTCACGAGAGTTACACTTCTAATTTCCCAATGTCCAAATAATTGCGCTGCTCATATCTAGAAGTAGAGAGGTTTATTCTTCATAAGAGCAGAAAAAGTAAAATGTTTCGCAATATTTATTTTCGTAAAATTCCAACAAAAATTCAATGTAAATGTTTTCGAATGGTCTTTATGTCCATGAAGGATAAAACAAGAGTAATGACTGGTTTTGAGAACGATTTCACTAATTATAGTTGGCTCTTAATTTACAAGAACACTGTTCACAATTCCATTACATAAAACGAATGAAATTTCTCTGTAAATATTTTTGAAAAGTCTGTATGTCCATGAATGAGAAAACAAGACTGATGGTTGACTTTTATAATTATTTAACTACTTATAGCAGCTCTTAATATAAATTAACACTATCCACAAATACATTACTTAAAACGAATTAAATTTGTATATAAATTCACTGTAAATGTTTTGAAGTGTCTATGAATGAAAAAACAAGACTCATGTTTGACTTTTAAGATGATTTCACTAATTATAGCTCGCTCTTAATTAAGAGAACACTGATCACACTTACATTACTTCAAACGAATTTAATTTCCGATATAAATTCACTGTAAATGTTTTTCAAGTATCTGTATGTCGATGAAAGAGAAAACAAGGCTGATGATAGACTTTTAGAACGATTTCACTAATTATTGCAGCTCTTAATTTAAATGAACACTGTTCACACATACATTACTTAAAAACAAATTTAATTTCCAATATAAAATCACTGTAAATGTTTGAAGAGTATGTATATCCATGAATGAGAAAACAAGACCAATGATTGACATTTAGAACGATTTCTCTAATTATAGCTCGCTCCTAATTTAAATGAACCATGTTCAAAATTACATTACTTAAAACGAATTTATGATAATATAGAACACTCATACTAATTATAACAATACATAATTAAACAATATTATTACGGCATGGACCTATTTATATTACGGAGAAATTGTAATAATAAAGGGGGAAGCCACTGAGCGCAGGCTGACTGAGATCGTTAACAAGGACTGACGTCACCTCGTCCCGTATCAGTTTTCAGTCTACTAATTTATCTTAATTAAGGATATCAGCATAATGAGCGGATTGAATTTAATGGATTACCGACTACAAGGTAGAATATAGGTCAATAAATTGGGGGCAGTGAGTACAAACTATATATTTGTAAGAATGCTCGACTTTGTCAACAGTATATGAAGGGGAAATACTGGGATCTGTTGCTTCAACTCTGTAATGTGTCGTAATTTCATTCCCGCTCTGTTTCGTGACGTATGTAATATGCCAAGGTCAACTGTTCAACACAGTGTGCCCAGAGACCGTACATCATTATATACTATATTTTATGGGTATTCACTGCAAATGATATATTTTAAATAAATAATTGGCATTGGGGTTTTCGTGTAATAGCTATATTTAAGAAGCTTCCGAACTTCGAAACTCCGAAACGGCTCATTATCGAGGTAAGTTGTAGTAGTCATAAAGATTCTAGATAAACATGTCTTACTAATGATAAATACATTATTGTTATCGAAGAGTTGGGCCCAGCGCCCATACATCTTTGTCCATTGTCCTTTGCGCTGGATTTTTTTAAAGCGAAATTATCTAAAATAGCCTATCTGGCAAGGTCGTCGTCGTACTTTGTGAACTGTGAAATGGGAGAGAGAGATTACCATGCTGGAGCGTGGAGGAAGGGGGAGGGGGGGGAGGGGGTGGATGCGTCCGTGATAATTTGTTTTTTTCCAGCTCTGATATTATCATATTACCTTCCATGATGGGTGAAGACTCTCGCCCCGCGAGACCTGAATAAGTAATTTTCATGTTCCAGTTCGCAATCCAACGTTTTACTTTGTGTTTTTCTATTCTGCCATTCCATATTTTCAACGATCTTGCGTCTGGTCCCAAACGAATGTAATGTATGAAATAATACATTTATGTGGACGAGGTATGTACGTCCTTTAGCTGCTTAATCGCAACGCTTTTTTTAGAACTTGCGAAAAGTTGTACGCGGACTTAGATCTTTAAATCTTTCGATAAACGATTTATGATGTGAAGGTCGAATTTAACTATTCTAGTCTTTCTAATATAATAAATCAATAATATTTCTTCTGATATGAATAGGATTAAAATTTGCCTAAACATTTTTTCCAGAAGTTGCAAAATTTTACAAAAATATAAAAATGTTAATAAATCAAATTCTCCTTATTTTTTTTTTTTTTTACAGAGAATTAGCAAGAAATAATAATTATATTTTCTGAATCAAAAGACACTGGCCATACTAAGCGAAAAACACCTTAGTGGTCTTTTGGTTACATTTGTAACCAGTAATAAACAACCAGTTAAATCCAGAGCAAAATCACCGTAGGCTTAGGTACTACAATGGCGATGTGCTAAAGAAAAATAATACACCATTCTTGTATGTAATAATCCCTCGCGTATTGTTTATTGCTCTCTATTATGCATTATTAATTAAATAAATTAGTACTATTATCTTTTGTCATCCACACATGCTTACCATAGATTGCACTGTCAACAGGAACGTTCCTTTACTTCTGCTAATAATGTAAGTAAAAAAACAATAATATCCCTTTGCTAATAAAACTTCATTGTAACAATAGAGTAACCTATGTAGTAAAGAATTACTCGTGAAATTGTACATATAGGTACGTGGCAAAGTTGAATAATCACACAATGGTCGCTTTCCCAGAGGTACTACCTTTTCCCAATAATTGGAATTTCAATTTTATTTTATAAACGTATCATTACTTAGAAGATATATTTACTTTGACAGAATATTATTCTACTCGTATACAAAAAAAAAATAATTTTTACACCCTTATCTGATGGTTTTTTGTGGAACCCACCGTGTGCAATATCTTCTAAGCAGGCGTTTGTAACATCACTCGGCCAAGTCTGCTTAACTTCGGTAGCGAATGTGAACCGATGATCCAATATATGTAAGGGCTTGAAAATTGTCTGCAGTTTGGCATTTGTTCGGATATGCATCATGTTTCTTCTCCGTTGGCACTTTCAGTATTTTTCTGTACCTGCAATGGTTTCGGATTTACATATACTGCCTAATTTTAAAAACTCGATTATTTTTTAATAGATAATTGTATAGCGTGGTCTGTGCATGCGTGTGCTTGTAACGTTGTGGCAAGCGATGCAGATAACTTTTGAAGGTTGAGCGATTGTTAAAAAATAACCGCTAATAATAATCATTGATTATGGGAAATTCAGAATTATAATATTATGCTAGAGATTATGATGACGAAAAATATTTTATTTTTGGGTATATATAGTACGAAAATGTGTAATTTACCAAATTATGACATATAAGGTTATTTTTTCGTCACAATAGCTGGCTAAACTAAAGCTATTCAACCGGTTATCACTTTAATTTTTTGATTTAGTTGCCCTAAAAGAGTTTATTTTTTACTAGCTGACCCCTGCTCACTTCGTTGGGCGGTAAAAATTTTACTTGTGGTGAAATTATGAGTGTGGTTCGGTTAGTACTGATTGCTATGATTTATTTCCTGACTGCCAAAAGGAGGGTTATATTTTTACTGCATATGTATGTATGTATTTGCATGCCAATTTGACTATATTACCGTTATTTGTGAGTGTCTTCTTGTGAGTGTCTTATTTATGAGTGTCTTATCTCTTTAACCATTTATGCAGTAAAAGGGAAATTAAATCGAAGACTATCGCGGTTGTTTGACATTATAAATAGGATAGAAAACGAATTTACCGCGTGAAATTTGTAGGACCCGACGTTTCGGTGACGTTGCAGCCGCCGTTGTCTAGGGTAGTCTACCCTAGACAACGGCGGCTGCAACGTCACCGAAACGTCGGGTCCTACAAATTTCACGCGGTAAATTCGTTTTCTATCCTATTTATAAAAGGGAAATTATATGCATTAAAAGGGAAAAGTCTTTTGTTTTAAACACTTGAGACGATAATTTTACTTATATTGATGTGAATTCATAATTGTTGATAATATGACCAATAATCATGACCTAACGATTTAAATTGTTTTTTTAATAAAAAAAACTACTTTTTGTGACTTAAATATAAAATTTAGACATATGTTGTGGCTAACTTTTTTGTAGGCATTACCAAGCTCTACAACTTTTCCCTAGAACTTAATCATATACCTCTCATCGTTAAGGCAGCGTTAGTTAGAAAATTTTCGTTCGACCGTTTTTTCTCCGACTTACTTTGCAAATCCGACTACCACTAAAAAGTCTTTTAATTTTTCCTATTAATATATAGCCTATGATACTCAGAAATAACGTGGCTTTCTATTGGTAAAATAATTTTAAAAATCGGTTCAGTAGATCCAGAGATTACTTCCTACAACCTTCCAAACTCTACCTCTTTATAATATTAGTATAGATTAAAACTTCTACCGATATTTTACGCACAATAAAGACATTTATTGTGTTCGGTAATGTTTTGTTTTTTTTTTACCATTATGAGACCAATAATAATATTGACCCTTTTTAAACAGAATTTAGCCTTAGTTATACATAATATTATATCTGAACATAAAATCGGAGATTATCGCGGTTGTTTGACATTATAAATAAGACAAAGTTTGTAACTCCAGCTTGACCAATAAACATCCAGCTTTGACAAAGCGTCAGGCACAGATTCCACGTGAGCGCTCGCCGGCGACCAGGCGCATACTGAACGTTCGATCGCAGCGCTAGCACATAATAACTCTCTTTGCGCAGCGTGGTATAAGATTGTTAATGGTAAAGCATATTTAGCGTAACTCTTGAGCGCCCTCACGTTTTAATTAAATGCAATTAATTTTGGCCTAAATAAAAAAATGTGGCAAAGCGCGACGATAGAGATTAAACCAGTCAATAGAATTAGATTAAAATAAAACCCACCCGCCGCTTACGTTGTAGGAGTAATAGCGCCTGAAAGTTTTCGAAATCTGTTTGAAGCCTTAATGTTCAACTTTTTTGGCGATACCGTCCGACAGAAAGGAGAATTCAGCGATCGGCACCGAAGAAAACCTGGCTAAATAACATCAAAGACGACCTTAAAAATCAACGATTATAATCGGCTAGGAATGTTCGAGACGTGCCAAAAAATCGTCAAGAATGGAAGCGAATCGTGAATGGAGTACGAGATCCAGCGGCACCGACAGCAGCGTATTGGCTGCGAGGGCGACCCCCTCCCCAATCGCCGGCTACGGAATAAATAATAATAATAAATAATAATGTCCAAGGCAATGAGAAACTTTTTTGAGTCTAATTGTAAATTGGTTCCTTATCGAGCGATTCGCTTAGAATATTTTCTAAATGAATGCTTATATTTTTCATAAAATTCCTAAAACTAAAGTTCTTCAGATAAGGTCGTTCCCAGGCATCATGTCAGCTTAATCAGGATTTTTTTGTGCGTTCAAAATAGTTACCCTTCTCGCGCGTCGGTTGTGGGCCGGTAAAGTTAAATTTTAAAATATTATTTTCTCTTTTTTTTAATACAAATACTCTAATGTGAGACGGCTGGATATCATCGCTGAAAGAGGAATGAAAACTATTTTATTGCGGAAGATTGCGAGCGGAGCTTAAATACGTTGCGCTTACACAAACTTGTCGTGGAGCAACGGAAGCTGCGGGTTATGAGTCGCTTGCCATACCGCCCCCCCCCCCTCCTCGATTTTTGTGACTTATTTTATTGCCTCAGATTTACAGCCTTTATACATCCAACTTTTATTATCGATAGACCTGTTAAAGCCGTAAACAACCTGAATGTTTACAGCGACCATAAAATATTCGTCAAGTTTGTGTAACTTTCTCACATAAAATATGCTCTTAATGACGACTCCCCAAGTGAATTACTTTGTCAGAACTGCGTGTTCGTTCATTAAAATCGGATGGAAACGCGATAAAATTTCGGGGGGTTTTTTGCAAAACTAGAATATAAGCCCGTTCATAATAGGCTGCTTTCAATCGACTTCAAAAAAAGGAGGAGGTTATCAATTCGGTTGCATCTTTTTTTTTAGAATGTTTGTTACCGCAGAACTCTGCCATTTATGAACCGATTTGGGAAATTCTCCGTTTTATTTGAAAGGATATACTTACAAATTGATCCCATTTTTTAACAAAATCCTGTTCTGATAATGATATTCATGAGGAATTGAGGGAAGTCCTCAAATATTATCAATATTATGATAATTTAAATGTTGGTTCAATTTTGATGACAATGCATTTTTTATGGTAAGCATGGCCTGATTCTACACCCTGGGTTAGCTACCGACGAGGGGAGTCCTCCAAGAAATGTTGTATACTCATTCAGTTATGATAGCCCGTTCTAAGTTTACAAGGACATGGCTGCTGCATCCAGGGTTGGCTCCCAACGAGAGGACTCTTTAACGGTCAACACGAAATGTTGTATATGCATTCAATTACGATAGCCCGTAGTTGCGTATATAACTGTGTAGCTGTGTATATAACTGGTTCAGTTTGTGTTCGAGCATCTCAGTCAACCTGTCCACACTGGCGCTGTGAGCACCACTATCCACCCGTTTATGAAAATTTATTATTAAATAAAATAATAAAAAGCCTTAAATCTACTTATTTATTTTAAAACATGCGCATTTTTTTTCTATAGTACTTTTATATAACTTTATCATTAGAGGCTCCGTTTGTTAATAGTAGCAAAAAAGAGAGTTCCGTAGTTCAGTTCTTCTTTAGAACAACGCCGCCTAACTAGGCCTGGGTCCGTGCAAGCTTACCAAGAAAATAGTGGCTTGTACATACATTAAGCTACATAAGTTAAATGAAAAAAATAGTATGTAATAATATTAGGAATTAACTTAATGTCATTGATATGTCAATGCATCTGTCTGAAATATATATGACTAGCTGACCCGTTTCCACTTCGTTGGGCGGTAAAACTTTTTACCTGTGATGAAATTATGAGTGTGGTTCGGTTAGTACCGAGTGCTATGATTTATTTCCTGACTGCCAAAAGAAGGGATATCCTTTACTGCATATTATATGTATGTATTTGCATGCCAATTTGACTATAATACCGTTATTTGTGAGTGTCTTTTTGTGAGTGTCTTATTTGTGAGCGAATTATCTCTTTAACTATTTATGCAGTAAAAGGGAAATTATATGCAGTAAAAGGGAAAAGTCTTTTGTTTTAAACGCTTGAGACGATAAATTTACTTATTTTGATAAGAATTCATAATTGTTGATAATATGACCAATAAACATGACCTAATGATTTAAATTATTTTTTTATATGAAATACTACTTTTTGTGACTTAAATATAAAACTTAGACATATGCTGTCGCTGACTTTTTTGTAGGCTTTATCAAGCTCTACAACTTTTCTTTCGAACTTAATCATATATCTCTCATAGTTAAGGCAGCGTTAGTTAGAAACGTTCTCGTTCTACCGCTTATTCTCCGACTTACTTTGCAAATCCGACTACCACGAAAAAGTCTTTTCATTTTTCGGATTTATTTATAACCTATGACACTCAAAAATAACGTGGCTTTTTATTAGTTAAAGAATTTTCAAAATCGTTTCAGTAGATCCAGAGATTACTTCCTACAACCTCACAAACTTTACCTATTTATAATATTAGTATAGATAATGGGTCTATAATAAGTAGGCACAGTAAGTAGATGGTTGAATCCCCCAGTAAGTAAAATTGATATCAGTATCTTATATTCTAAGGCCCGTATGTTTCACGGCACGTTTCATTCACCGTACGGCTCGTTAGCCGAGCTTTAGAGAAAAACGTGAGCTCTTGTCCATTGCACGGTTTTTTTCACTGTATACGACGCGTTAGCCGCGCTCCATTTTGTAAACAAAATCAAGGTCGAAATAATTGTCCGTCGTGAAGACGCCTGCTCCCATGGACAAGCTCTCATAGATTGACACACAACACTGATACAAATTTCGCCGTAAATAAACACGGCTCGCCGAGGAATAAACACGGTGCATACGGCTTCGGCGCCCGTTTTCCCACAGTGTCCGTGGAGAAGCTTTCATAGTGATTCATAGTCCGGGTTATGCATACTTTGAATAATTCAATCGAGAGACGTAGATTGGAAACGAATGCAGTTATATGGAATCCACATGAGGATCTTTATATCACCACGCTGGAAAAATATCAAAAATGTTTTTTATAATTGGTATATTTCTTGAATCACGGTTATTATCCCTACTATTTTTTACTAGGAATGGTGGGCTGTAATTCCCTTAAATTGCGTAGAGAAATGCTCACCATGGCCTACGTTTTTAAGCTGGATAAATATTTGTAGTAGCTACTGATATGTTGCATGAAAAGTATATAACTAAGTACGATAGGTATTAACAAGCTCGTTAGGTGCAACTGATTTGAATAATTTTTTAACGAACGTCGGTTGGTTGAGGTTGAAAATGTCGATGGCGGAGAAACGAGAGTCGTACGTGCTCATCAGCCTATAAGCGATGGAATTTTTCCCGTAGTTGGTATTGGCACGAGAGACCTCAAACGTGCGTGAATTGCGAATTAATCGTGGAGGAACGAAAAAACGTAAGTTTTCAACAAGGTATGGATTATCTATGGTATTGTGGATAACTTTAAGTAACAGTACCATATCAGCCACAGTGCGTCGGTCTTCTAGAGCTTGAATACCGAAGTGGTCCAGTCTGCTCTCGTACGTGGGAAGAACGAAGCGTCCGCGATAATTGATGTGTTTTAAAAAACGCCTTTTGATACACTCTATCCTGCTTCTGTAGACCGAACATTGCGGATTCCGTGTTGATTTGTTTAATAAATGAATAAATATTCCACTGACGACCACGCCTATACACGGTGAATTAAACGTGGATTTTTAAAAAAATGTGCGTGTACAATAGGGCTAAGGATAAACAAATAATATTATTGTCTTAAATCGCTTAATTTTATGTAAACGATAAAAATTTCCATATTTCCCATCAGATTGAATCTTCTCCAAGGCCGTTTTCTCCGATTTTCCAGTCGAGATGGTTTGTATTTTCCGTGTCGACTGATAAGCTTTGTTTTGTATTCAAGTCGCACCGCTATAAACTTTCCATGCGAAGACACTCAATCACCGGTTCCGCCAGGCAATTCGCCTTGGTTTCACCTTGCCGTATCGCTGTTTCGCCAGGTTTACTTTAGCACCGCATTATGTCTGATTCTTCAATTCCAACTGAAGCTAGTCTCATTTATTATCTGATTTGCTTGATTAAGTCACGTGCTTTGAAAACATGTATTATTTTCTTTACCGTCCTACCAACCGACGAGGAGGTAAAATAAAAGGCCCGGTGGCATAGTGTTTAGGTCGCCTGACCTTACTTTGTAAGGTCCCGGGTTCGATTCCCGGCTGGGTCACCATTTTGCGTTAAGATAAAATTAACGGAATCGCATTTTAATTCTGTCGATCGAATGCAATAACAAGACACACACTTACACGCATACATATTTCACGCACACATACATGCATATAATCACTTCATAGTAGGATTGTCATATGATAATAAACCCGCCCATTGTGAAATTACACAATCAAGGGTATAAACAAATATATGGAGATCGATAGGTCGCAAAAGCGGCAACTGTTTGAAGTAACAATAAAAAAACGGTTAGTTCATCCCAAGACCTTCCCAGAAATTAGACAACCCCCCGCCTCCCCCCCCCCCCCCCCACGCCACCTCCCTCATCCCCCATAAATTATGTGGCAAGAGACACCCAATTTAAATATTTTCAAACACGTTGGAAGTATTCCACACGTTGGAAGTATTCACATTGAGTTAGAACACGTGGGACGTGTTACACAATACGTAGAAACTCCGTGGAAATAATTAATCCGATCCCGATACCACAACTCGATACAAATCCGCTCATTAAACTACCTCCGAGTGCGAGCTAAGGTGACGCCTAATTCGCCATTACAGGCGGAACAGAGCTATGTAGATGGCATTTATTAATAAAAAAAACTGCAGTTCTCGAATTAACCGATAGTCTACTGCTATTATACTGTTAAAGTTTAACGCTTTAGATGCTTGGAATTTTCTCCGTATAATTATGCGTCTCATTTCTTGGTGATACAAGTAGTCCAAAAATCACAATGATCAAAATTATACGTGCTGCGAAAATTATACTTATAATTGATTCGCTTAAAACAAAAACAGACCATGTGAATTTGTTGAAACTTTAGGGAAATCAATAAAAACATCTCAATGTAAAAAAATGTACTAACGCCATAAAATAATAAATATTTTAAATTATTTCATCTTTTATACATATGATTTTGTTTAGTGATATTAAAAGTATATTCTGGAATAAGTATTTTTTTTTGTTGGGAAAAAATGATATGGTCTGTTTTTGTCTTGAGAATTTTAAAACGACACAAATTGCTTATATTTTTCATTTTTATTTTTCAAAATGTTACATTTATTGTCTACATTATACTAAAACTACTCTCCTCTAGCTTCATTCCCTTCGTCCTTGTCAGATATTTTATTATTTTCCTTACGTCCTCGACTTCATTTTTCAGATGTGTCATACCTGATTTTCTTCAGACTTAATAATATCAAAGTATTTCATTTCATTTTCATTGATACAGTTTCTTTATGTCATTCAGTGTTTCCTATTTTTTATCAATACTGAATGGTTCCCTGCAAAACATTTTATCTTTACCTGGACTATCATACTTTTGGGCTTTAATAAACAAAATATCTTCCGTACAATTAATGATGCATATTATTAGACTTTTTGTTTTAAGTCACATCTTTTTAGTAGCATTTTGTTAACGAAACGTGAGAAGTTGGTTTGTTTTGATAATCTGAAATCGAACAACTTTGCATTCATAACTCATACTCGCCAAAATGGTCACTTGGGCTGTTTTTGTTTTGAGCCAATCAATTATACGCCAGCCGCGCTCAGATCAGACTTCAAAACATCGCCATTGATTTAATAGCTCATTAGATTGGTCAATGTTGTACGAACATTTGGCAACTAGGATTTTACTACGAAACGCAACGTGTAGATGTCACTCATAGTTCCGAACACTGATTAATCTTCTCTTATTATGACTATCTCGTTAATACGACGACTTTCGTGGCATATCAGTATGGCGGCCTATAGTGTACACTGTAGCCTAAACCATTATAACATACTTAATAACAAATGAATGTTTAAATCATAGCTCTTATTATGTTTTTTTATCCTTCATGGAGGGCGTTTCTTTTGAGGGAATAATAAGGGAAAACAGAAGTAATTTCATAGTTTTTCTGAATTTTTTATTTTCAAAATTTTGCAATTTTTCAGTATACGCCAGTGAAGGCTCGGAATGCCGCCTTTGGTCTCTTCACGCCTTCCTCGTGAGTCAATGGTTGGAAAAATCAATGCTTTAGAACAGCAGCTCCCAACCTTTTTGAGGCTGTTATCAATACAGCGGGTTGGATATTAGCAAATACCACCAAAAATGTTTAGTTTTGGAAATCAAATTAGCTTAAACGTCCAAATTTAAAATTGATTACCCAGAAAACACTAATTTTTAGCATTTTTTAAATTAAATCAAGAAGTAATGTCATTCTGTAAGACGGTTGATATTGCTATTGTAATAATTTCTTTTATATTCGGTACAGTTTCGCCAATGCACATCTTAAGTCGTTCCCCAAGTTCAATAAGTTCGGTAAAAAATATATTTATTTATTACAATTTTCTAATTCGTTAACTAATCCTTAACGATTAGTGATTAATTAGGTAGTTAAATCTGACGTAGATGATTTTGTTCATAATTTTGTTTTCTTACTGAACGATGATCAAATCCTTGTCTTTATCTATCCCCTCAGACAATGCAATTTACGCCTTTAAGGGTATTACCCCCAGGTTGGGAATCGCTGCTTTAGAAGATTGGAATTTTCGCCACAAAATTATACGTCTCATCTCGCCGTCGGCGTCGGTCATCGAAGGAAAACGCTGTAGCCGCCGAGATCCAAAAGGTGTGCAAGTATAGAATAAATTTACGAGAAAAGCGACACGTGAATTTTTATTTCGAGAAAACGGCTCATAATAACGCGGCTTGCGCAAATTGCGGCAATTTATATTTAACGACATAAGACCGAAATTTCGCTATTCCCCATTACGAATACATTCTCCGCGGTGCGATGAAAAATGTCGCGGTTTATGGCAGCCGTTCGTCTTGGGCTTTTTTCTTGTTTATTTCCAACGACGGAAATAAACAAACGCCCCTATGCGCGGGGTGAAATTTTAATGAATGACTCAAACCTTATTATTCGGATTTTGGATAAGAGCGCAGGCGCTGATTTGGATATTTATCACCTTGGTATTTGGTTGTTCAACGTGTAAATAGTCGAACAACCGGCGGGATCATAACCGTAAATAAATTATAATAAATAAATAAATAGATTTTAATATGCGGGTACTTTACAAAATGAGACAAAATCGATGCGCGTAAATCCTTTAAACATCAACACGTAATCATATATATGCCTGTAACACACCGACTGACCTGTGATGATGATCCTCGCCTAGCTGAAGTTCCAGCACTGCTACGGACCCTCGAGGTTCCTGCTGGTGGATTTTTCACTCAAGTCTCTTCGACAATGCCTCACACAAAACTCACTCGACGCGGATTAGTTCCTTCGCGGAGTTTTAACTATGCTTTTGCGGAGCGGTTCAATAAATAGGTAAAGCGGTAAATAAAGCGGTTCAGAGTCGCGAAAATATGCAAAACCTCTGATAAATATATATGTGCAGTCGTCGTGACGGCGCGGCGGATAATTATAAACTAGCGGCGGGTAGGCATTTTGAGCGAATGCAGTACTGGCGGCGTTGAAGTAGTTGTTCTTCTTCTTCGGAGTCAACATCTGTCAGTGAAATCTAACATCCACATATACTAATTAAATGCTGATGCAAAAGATACTTTGCGCGCAACCAGTATTCCTGAACTACGAGAAACGATAGAGTAGTTCCTGTTTATTTCCAACGACGAAAATAAACACACGCCTCTATGAGCGTTGTGAAATTTTAATAACAGACCCAACCCTTATTAATCGGATTTTGGATAAGAAATCAGACGCTGATTTGGATATTTCTCACCTTGGTATTCCTAAACTATGCGAAAGCGATAGATTAGACTAAAGGGGAATTATACTACTAACTATCTATATACCCTAGGTACACTTTTGTAATACTTACACACACACAATGTATATTCCGTCATTCACTCATACATTGTGTTTATCATTAACATTTAAATCACTGTATGACACTTGAATCACATTTATGTTTGCTTTGTGATGATATATGTAGACACGTAACACCCCTTCAAGCCTCAGCCCCTTAGCCGATTGACAAGTTAATGTCCCAAAAAAAAAAATAGTAAAAATTAGTAAAAAAATTGAATTACGACACTGTCTCACCAAAACATTAATTACTGCCAAACCACTGTACCCATAGTTAAAATAAAACATATTGACATGATGAAACATAATAAAATAAAATAAATTAAATTAAAATTAAATTAAAACGGGGCCGTCACGCTGAATCGTGTTGTGGCCGATATCGGCCAATTGGGGCTCTAGGGGTTAAAGAGCTCATAGCTGCTTAAAATTAAATTACATCATAGTGACTATTATTAGAATATTAAAACAGTAAAATATAAGTATCAGACTATGGCAAAATATAATTTTTGAATATTTTGGTGACCAGCCAATAGTCAAATTTTAAGAGAAAGGTATTCTTATTGTTACCATGTTTCACTATCTATGGAATAGTCATAAAATCTAACTTCTTGGTGATTAGTTGGTATATCAATGAACGTTAGAATACGCTCTGAATATGTTACCATATACTGAACATTTATAAGATAATGTAGTCAATTATTTCTTTTGATATATACATGGTATTTGTAACGTCCCCTCTCAACATTTAAAAAATAAAATAAAACTTTTAACTGAAATGTCCAAATGAACAGGAGTATCACAATAGCTACATTACTATGTACCTTATACTATTACGAGAAGTTTTCAACGCGCGGTAGGAATTGTAAGGGGAACATTATGCAGATGCATATATAGATGCAGATGTGGTAGACTAACGGGACGGTGTGCGGTGCCGCAGCATATCGGCAAAACGTGTAATACTGTATGCTACGGACGGACAATTTACAGCGATGGAGTAACTACATTTCGTAATGTAAATCGAATATCTTGTTTATAGTGCCAAACAATGGCGACATTCTTCAATTTCTTCATACAAAACGAGATTTAAAATACTTGTCTGATCACCAAATTTGTCAATGACGCTCTTTTAAGTACGTACCCACATAGGGTACAAACATTTCGAGTCTTAAACGATGTCAAGAGGATCCTATCCGGGAGTCAATTTGGCTTAAGGCATGCAATCAGATGTGTTGCAATCAGAATGTATTTACAGTATCATGCATAAAGGAAAAAAAATCATAGACATATCATGGCCGATCCGTCAAAGGCTTTTTTATGTTCTATTTAGATATTTTGTGAAAATGGCGATAACAGCAGTGAGAATGAGTGTTTTAGGAGCTACCTTGAGGATATTATTATACCTCAAGTAAGCTCTTTAAACAACCCTATAAGCAACAAATTTAGTGTTAATCTTAGGGTAGTATCTAGGGGAACTTGTTGATCCTACTTTATGTGAACGATCTCTGTTATTTATCTCTATTTATAAATCAGTCAAACATTGTTTTACACTGACGATATTGTATTACTTGTTTAGTCTGATTCTCGAAAAGAAACAATAAACGAAGCTTAAAATAGCCTCATTATCACAAAAATATTATAGCTTGATCATCATATTCTAACATTAAACATTGGTGAACCAAAATACATAACTTACCCTGAAATTCACTACTATATATGCCAAAAAGTTACTAAATATAAACGCCAAATCATTCAAAAAGCGAAATGAGTTAAAATATTTAGGAATCTTAATAGATGATAATTTTGTTATGGAGCCACTAATAGAGAATCTTAACCCTTGGAGTAAATGGGTATTTTCATGGATGCATCTGTCTCTTTTGCAGGATTTTCGGCGACATCAACCTTAAAGTACTATAACTACGAAACTGCTACACCAATCATAGAAAGAACAACTGCACAATGATTGCATTGAAATTTCGAATATAGAATATTGAAATATCATTTTGTAAAACAATTAGATAATTATGAATAAATATGAGAACGTCAAAGAAGTGAAAAAAACGCGGAACCAGATCTGGTCGTATCATACTCAACGGATAATTGTTTCAGAACCAGATTTGGTCGTATCATACTCAAGGGGGGCGAATATTAGAAAGGTATGCTTATTGGAGCACCAGCGTATTGGAGCACCAGCGATATAAAGATCTCATAGCGACTTATACATCAAATCAGCTGGTCAATTTATTTTTTGTAGATTGTGGTATATGTTTTGCAGTGACATATATTTTATTGCTATATTGTGGTAGTGGTACTTTTTAATATTTTAGTCATCAACTAGAACATTCATAGGTTTTAATATATGAGTTAAAGGAGGATGGGCGTTTTTGGCCTAGAGACCAATAACGATGAGTGATGCGTCATTGGAAAGGTTTTTATATGTTCTAAAACTTTTTCTATGGAGGGAAATCTCAAATCGCTGTGGAAACAAAATATTGATAAAAAATATATATATATATATATTATCGCATTTGGGTGTTATACCTACATGATAAACAATATTTTATTCAAGGATCAGGAAAGTTTTCAAGGTCGTTTATAATACCTACTTAAATACTCTTATAAAAAACAATTATCAACATTATGTGCAAAACCATTATGTGCAAAATGAAATGAAAACCATTATATCGACCCTTTGCGGAACACTTGTCGTAAAAGCCAAAACGCTACTTTACAGGAGGGGCAAAAAACAAAAAAGTACACGTGTTTTTTATTGTATTTTTATGGTTTTTATAGTTATATTGATATATCTGTGAAATATTTTCATAAAATTTTGAGTACTTTTATTTTATGTAAACCAGAAAAGAGTACGTGTTATAGTTTAGGAGTTAGTGTGGCTTTTACTACATAAAATTTCATGTTAATTGGTTATTACGACAAAAATAGTTTCATGAAATACTGAGACGTTTGTTGTAAAATACATGTATGTAATAAAAATAGCCTGCTATTTGTGTAGTAAAAGACAGGGTTCCATAGAAAAACGAGACTTTATTGTTGTAAATGAATACAATATAATTAGGTTTCTTCCAGTTAGAACGTATAATCTAGGAGCAAATGATGTAATGCACTATTTATCTCTTAGAAAAACTATTATTTTAGAATAATAAAATACAATTAACAACAAAAATAGTAACCAGTGGTGTTATAATTGATGTATGTTTAGCAACGTCAACTGGGGCAACTTAAAATCAAGTATGACTTTGATTGGAGCTCTGGAGTGACATCGGAGATTGAGGACGAGATTATAGATATCTATCCACAATCTCCTCCACAACCTCCGATGCAACCTCATCTTCTTCATCTGTTTTAACTAGTGCATCACTGATTTTGCCATCATAGGGCATTTCCTGAAACTCTCTGTGGAACCATTTAGGAATTGTTCCATCCGAACACAATTTCTTCAAATCCGAATACTTAGATGCAGATATGGACAGTTTTTTGGAATACTTTGGAGCTAAGTTGAAGCTGTTTAGCACTTTCTGGTACTCTATTTCATGGCTTTCGTCAATCCCTTCTATCTTTTTTCCTCTCCCTTTGCCTTTACCTTTCCCCTTTACTTTCTTCTGCACGTTTTGGAAAAGCAAAACTTTTTCGCTCAATGCTTCTTCCTTCATAGAATATTTAATTTCCATTTGATTCAAATTCTTTTTTTTTACCGTAGCTACTCGGATATCTTTGAATTTTAAGTTTTTTACTGTCTCTTTGGTAAAGGTTTTCGTCGCGAGCTCCTCCCAATCAATGAAGTCTGTGTGCTCCATACAAGTAACTGAATAAGGTCTACGCCTTTTTCTTGCACTTTCAAAATATGAAGGCCATTGTGACGGACTCCACACTATAAGTTTTTTTACTTCGGCTTAAATTGTCGCATGTACATAATCGGCAGGCATCTACGTATGTCCAGGTAGCAAGTAATTGATCCGAAGCACTTGAAGATTGTTCGAGGTATGTAAAAAGTAATTAAGGACGGATAAAACGACTTTATTTTTATTTTGTCCCGTGCACGAATCACAGTATAAGAGAGCGTTTTTACACCCTTTTTTATTAAGTTCTTTCAAATACAAATACAAACAAGATGCAATCTCAATGCCGCCTCGTTTGCCATCACACTCACCCCAGGCAAAACAGGAAACATTTTGTGTGATACTCTAATAAACGGTGAAATTATATACTGCGTATTTCCAGGAATAATATAAAATCATGCTTTCCCCAAAGGGTGTATTGAGAACCTTCTGTAAGTCAAAACTACAAGTCAGAGTATCAAAATCATTCAAAGTTTGATGAGCTCTGAATCGGTTATACATGGCTTCTTTCTCTTCTAGGTGTTTCTTCCATTTTTCTTTATCAGTTTCAGTCATTTAATTTCCAAAAGTCTCTGCTTTAGTACATAATGTACATTTATTCTCTCTGGGATGTGGAAGCCAAGGTCATAATCTCCATTAAAAATCTTTCGGAAGATGGTTTCACTCACAGCCTTTTGGTTGTTTAGTTTACAGTCCTCAGTCCTGAATAATTTGGACAGATTTTTCAATTCATGCTGCAGATACATACGTTTGGATTTCTTTCTGTTGTAATGTGACGGGCATGCAGGAAGTTTCTCAATAAACGTACGTACATAGATTTTATCTGATTCTAAATATTTGTGAGGAGCACTTCGCGTTCTCTTTTCTTCTTGTGACATACCTTCCTTTTAATTAGATAAAGTGCACAGCAAAAATCTCTGTGTTATGTCTAAAGTTTTCAATAAACATTTTTGGCATACCTTCCTATGATCTTCAACATCATTTATAAAATAATCGTAGGAAGATTTCGTTTGATAGAATCCGTTGTTTTACGCCTAATAGGTCCTGCATGTACAGAGCGAACTAGCCAATCACATCGCTGTTGAACATCAAGTTTCCAGAAAAATGAAAAAATGGAGGTTCGTCTCTCGTCGCTTATTTCGTAACAACCTCGATTACACTTCTCTGGAATACACGGATTAATCTGCGTAGATTTTTCTTCGATAATTTTCCCCTTTCTTGTTGAATATTGTTTCCCCTCATCTCTCTGTTTCTTGTTCAACTTTTTCAAATTTTGTCGTTTCTTTTTCTTGTTTATCTCAATGTTTTGCAATGGATATCGATCCCGGCAATTAAACTGCTGCACCTCCAAGCAAGCGGACGATATGCCGCGAGCCACGCTCCAGCGCAGGTGTTTACTACGTAAACAATATACTATAGGTACCTTCACCATAGCTACTAGTAAAACAATCATAGCTAAGCTACGTTGTAAAACAATCATACGCGTGTTTTGGTTTTTACAACCAATGTCTGCAGAATAAATGAAAAGATTGTGTCTGATCCTAAGGTTGTAAAAGCCATTTCCAAATTTTGCCATCCTTTACGACAATTGTTATGAAAAAAAAATTTTTTAATATTTTATAGAACATACGTTGTATCGGCCACGCAGTAAATATTCGGTGTTTACAGCAACTACTTTTAATTGGAATGTTTTTACAGCATTATTTTTAAGAAATACGTGTTTAGGCTACAAAATTTTCTGTACAGTAAAAGACATTTTTATGGGAATATGACAACTCTAAATATACAGATCGATAGAGCTCGCAAAACTGAGTAAAACTGCATCAAAAAGTGATTTTGGCCAAAATGGCTTTTACGACAAGTGTTCCGCAAAGGGTCGATATGCAAAACCATTATATTGCACAATGGATGTTATTATTGATGAACCATAGTTCTAAAAACAGGTTGTTTTGTCACAATAAATCGTGGTTTTGTTTTTACACATGTGTTTATCATTAAGAACCTGAAAACTATTATATATCCTTGCAAAATCATGTATAACACCCAAAGGCTATAAAAAATATATCTTTTTTTTTATCCATATTTACTTTTTTCCTCAGCGACTTGTGATTTATAGCCTTAGAAAAAGTTGTAGAACATAAAAATACCTTTCTATTGACGTATAATTCATCGTTATTGGTCTCTAGGCCAGTGTCCATACCTTTTTGCCCATCGTCCTTTATGTTAAAACCTATGCTATAATGTTTATATATAAGAAACTATAATATTTTATAGATATTTTTTTCTCTTTATTTAAAAAAATAAGACATTAACATCAGAGATAATATTTCGTGGAGTTATTTGAGGTTATCCTAAAAACTTTTTCTACCTTTTATTATTTACCTACATTGTAATACACTTCTAACACCATATTTTTTTGATTTTAATTCCATTTACGTTTTTAATCTGTTATTTTTGCGATGGCGAGTTGCTTTAATTGTGATTTACTTAGGAGCATACCATCAAAGCAATTTACAATTTGCACGTATGAGCGCATCCTTGCTACAGCGGGCCGGGGCCGGGCCGGGCCCCGGCCGAGTCGTTTCCACCGTGCTCCGGCCGGGCCAGTCATTCATGCTACACCGGGCGTGACCGGGCTGTTTCCGAGTTTATTTATCCCACGGCCGTGTCCGCGATAACTAGTGTTGTGTCCATCTATTTTGGCGATAATAATATTTTTTAATTTCTTTATTTTTTAATTTCCTATGTAAACTTTTTTCTGTAATTTTCGGACATTCAAATTATGCGTGGATCCGATTTGCCGCCATTATGATGATATACGATTATTTCAATAAGTAACACTTTATAAACGACAGTTGCATTAACTATTATTTTATAGGTAAAAATAAAAAAAAATATTTACCAGATTGTTTCAACTCGTTTGACACTATTTTCCAAATGACCTTTTTTATATTTCGTATCTAAATACTTCGGGTGACTCATGTCGTACACCACAGGATACTTGCGAACACATTCCATCAATTGTTCATCGTCCATGTTGGTGCTCACCTCACTAAGATACGTCATCGACTGGCCTCCGGTCGCCCGGCCACGCCCGGCATCCCAATTCATGCTACACCGTGTCAGGGCAGGTCCAGACCGGAGCCGGGAAAACAATATCCACCGCCATTTCGACGCCGTGCTCCGGTCGTGGCACGGCCGGGCACGGCCGGAGCACGGCCAAGCATGAATTGCTTCATACAAAAGTATACTATAGATATCTGACCGTGTCCCGGCCGGGGCCCGGCCCGGCCCCGGCCCGGTGTAGCATGAATCATCCTTTATACGGAGCACCATCTGTTTACTATTTTCAGTCATATACAGGATGAGTTTAAATTAACCGGAATCCTTAAAGTGGGTAAATCAGTACGAGCTAATAACCAACTTTTGATATAAAATTGGCGGAAAACAAAATAAAAATATTAAAAAATAATAATTTACAAAATGTATTTTCACGAAAAAGTATATGTATAACAAGCGTTGGGCACGCTGCCACAGTATACAAAATCCGTCTGGTATACTGTTACGCTGTGCAATCTAGCGGTGGGTAAAATGTTGAAAATATTGTTTATTCGCGATATTTTGCTTACCGCTAGATGGCGCAGAGGGCTCAATGTTTGTGACACTTTTTTCAAATATTAAGTTGTTTAAATTTACAAAACAAAACGTTTTTTTAAATATTTTACCACTTCTTTTAACAAGTTGCTCGGACTGATTAATTAACCCAGTCCGAGTAAAGAATGGACGAAAATGCAAACTTTAAGGATGACGGTTATTTAAAACTCAAACTGTATATACACTTAAAATAAATAATAAATATAGTTACCTAAAGCAATCTAAAAACACGACTATAAACGCGGAAAATTTACGCTTTTGGAAAATGACGAAATTTTAACTGCTCTCAGTTGGCCGTCTTGCTATCAAAGGCAGAGCTTTAAACGAATAATTTGACTATAAAAGTGTGGGGAATGAGATGGAAATATTTTTATATGGGAATAAACACGGTAGCAAACGAAACAGATAGTTTTATCTCAGCCCGGAATGGAGCGAATTTATGGGCACTCTAAAAACCAACCAATGACAATCAACGGTTTTTGGCATTTGGGCACTGTGGTTTCAGCGACACTCAAGCGGATAGATTTGTTTTTTCTTTTTCCTTTCTTTATTTGAAAAAAAAATACAACAGATTTTTACAAGTCTTACTTGCTAGAGATAATATTTCATGAAGTTATTTGTGTAAAATAAATTAATAGTTTAAAAAAAAACACTAAAAACACGCTTTTGGGCTAAGACACGATATTCACATACACACGGCTATGATACGACATTCCATCATGGAATGCCAGTGCCTATCTTCCAGCTTCATCATCAGACCTTGAAACCTAATCGTCGTCAAAGTTCATTCCAAGACTTTTCTAACAAGTCCAAACACAGCTATGATACGATGTTCCAGTTCATATCTTCCGACTACATCATCAGATCAGTACGGCAATACCAAATTATTGTATTGTCCTCGGAACTACATAGGTACAGCTGCCAATTTTCATGACGCTATGATCCTTGGAATATTGTTAAATTAGTTACCTTAGATTCCATTACATAGAACAGTTACATACAGGTCGACCTAATAAAAGCGTGTTAATTAAAAGCGTTTTCATTAATTATTATTATATAACTACATCACAATACACTTCTAACATGTTGAATATTTTAATTTAATTTTGTATTTTTTGTAGAAGCGAATTGCTTTAATTGTGATTTACTTAAGAGTGTACCATCAAAGCAATTTAAAATTTGCACTAATGAAACTCTGCGTTATTGCTTGAACAATGCGGCAGGCGGAACACATCACAACGACGCGTTCTGTGGATCGTCGGACGTTCAGCGGGAAATAACTATGCAGATCGGGGCAGTCGCGCTTGTGGGTAAAGAGTGGGAGCTAATGGGCCCTGTTGCAGTTGGCCACTAAGACTCATATTATGTTCAGGGTCGATCAAACTCACGGGTCAACACCCATCCGGCGGCCTTCATGCATGAAGTGCGAGCCAGGGTAGGACTCTGGCCTGAGGGCCAGTTTCCCCTAGGAGTCAATCTTCTGGCGCTTCTAAACGGTTTGCACACCGTGCGGCGTCAGTCAATCAATTGTGTATTCTGACCGACAGCCGGGGGGAGTTTGGAAACAGTACTGTCACCTATAGAGCGGGGTAGTTGTTCACCTTACGGCGACTGATCTTGAAACGAACAATCGGCTGCCCGATTCCGGGTGAAAGCCTGATAAAGACAACGTGGAGTGCCATAGCTTTGGCAAACGTCGTATCACCGCTTCGTAAGGTAGAGGACTGAGCAAGCTACCTCGAGCCTGTCGAGTCGGGAGACGGGAGTACTCTAGTTGCAATTGCGCGAGTATGGCGCGAGTATCGGCCCGCTGGGTGATTAACCTGGTAATTTCGCGGCAAGGCGTCGGCTTCTGACGGGCGTGTGGCGTAACTAAACGGTGGAATGTTTTGTCCTAAGTCTTCTACGCTCACCTCACGGGAGACGGAACGATCTAACTTTGTTATAAGTTCCTGAGGTGACGGGTTCGGTCGTTGTAGTTGGCAACTCTAGTTGTGGGTAAAGAGTGAATTAATGAGGAGAAGATCTATAAGAGTAGGTACGTCTCGCCTTCAGAGATTAGTATCCAAAAAAGTGAGTTAGGGCGTTGTAATCCGCGAACTCTATTTCGAGAAACTAAAACGCATCCATTTCAGAATTGTTTTCTGAACTCTTTCAATATCTGAAATACATATATTGTTCATAATATGGATTTTATACCACGCTGCCACACTCTAACCTGCTCCGGACATTGCGATGTAAACAGGAGCATGACAACTCAGAAATCCTTAAACGATTCCGTTACCATCCAAATGAATCCCAACTGGTTATTAATTAATAATGTTATAAGGAGCAGGTTATTAATTCGATTGCATCTTTTTTTTTAATGTTTGTTACCTCAGAACTCCGTCATTTATGAACCGATTTGGAAAATTCTTTATTTATTTAAAAGAATATCCTTACAGATTTATACCAGAATCCTGTTCTGATGATGGAATCCATAAGGAATTGAGGAAACTCCTCAAATATTATCATATGAAGTTAAAAATGTAAATGTTGGTTCAGTTCCGATGACAATGTTTCTTTTTTATGGTAAGCGTGACCTAATTATTCAGCCAGGGTTGGCTCCCGACGAGGGTACTCCTCGACGGTCAACAGCACATACATGCAATTTTGTATACACATTCAGTTATAATAGCCCGTTGTAAGTTTTACCATGACACAACTGCTTTATCTAGGGTCGGCTCCCTACGAGAAGACTCCTCAACGGTCAACGGCAGAGACATGAAATTTTGTGTATGAATTCAATTACGACAGCCCATTCTAAGTTCCACCAAGACAGGACTGCGGCACCCAGGGTTGGCTTCCAGCGAGGGAAAATATTAACGTTCAACAGCACAGACACGAAATTTTGTATACGCATTAAATTATGATAGCCTGTTCTAAGTTTCACCACGAAATGGCTGCTGCACTTCTAAATAAGTTTTTTTTTGTTAAAATTGTATTATGGTACAAGTACAGTTTGTTCATTACGCAATATAGTTATAAATTTACTACTAGCTTGGCTTGGATATGATAGCAGTCATCAGCAGAAGCATTCGACTTGAAAATTTTAAGATCCTCAGCATAAAGTAAGAATTGCGATTTTCTGAAACATTTGTTGACACATCTGATGTCGTTGATAAACAGCGTGAATAATGCATGCTCTAAATGGCTACCCCGTGGCACACCGGAGTGACGTCGATGAATTTCGACAAATATCCGTTTATTTACTAATTGGGATCGATTTAATAAGCATGGTGGATGCAATAATTGTTTAGGCCAATAATTATTGAAATTATTTTAATATTTAATTTTAATAACTTTAAATTGGTATTATTATTAATTGTCTACATTTTAGATACATTTTTACATTTTTACTATTGTCTACATTTTTACTAATGTCTACATTTTAAATAGTTAACAATATTTGTGCGTTTACTTGCGTGTTAGTTCCTATTGGTTCCGTGCAGCTTAGGCCTAATGGCATGTCTGTGTTTTCTTAGGTCGGCGAAACTCACGGCACAGCTTCCATCCGGTAGCCTCCTCGAAGAGGTACTAGTCTGGAAGGGCCGTTGTAAAGTCTGCCTGCAGCTGTCAGCTGCAGTCATAGAGAGTTGGGAGAAACATTTTGGGCAAAACTGGGCGGATTGCCCGCCGTGCGCAGCGTCAGCCAATCGTTTGCTCAATCCGGCGAAAAACCGGGGATTGGGTCTGGGAACGTACGTTTCCTAAGAAGCCGGTGTAGCTGTTGACCTGGCGTCATCTATACTGAGAAATGATCCGTTGGCCATCCGATCCCGTGTGAGATTGAGGGGCAATAGGCGCCTCGGTCCGAAATAAATACGAATTTGAATTACCGCTGACGACAGGTTGAGGCCGCGCAAGCGACTTCGTATCTGTGGCTAGACTTAAGGACAGAGAAATTCTTCCATATCTGACGTTAAGGGCGCGACGATGGCCAGCTGGGGGATACTAACCAGTGCCTCTAGATGAGCAGTTAAACTCTGACTGGCTGTTGGCGTAATTTGACTGAGGATTTTGTCAATTCAGTTTTAACGTTCACTACATGGGAGCCAGAATGGAACGATAATGTTACAACTCCCTGGGGAGACAAGTTCGCCTGTTGCAATTCACACCCTCCCATGTGTATTTACTCTCTAGTTAAACAAAAATACCTAAGAAAGAAACAGAAAGACGTCAGCTCGCAATCGAAAAAATATGAAATAAATTGCCAATCTAGATACAGCTGTAAGCCTACTTATATGTTTGACGGACATCTTGGGTTGCATAGCACCAGTCGATGCTTAAGCATCGATTCGTGCTTAAGTATTGCTCGAGCACCTTTTTACTTTCCTGACGACCTATCGGAAAGGAAAGTATTGTGATCGCGCTAAAAAAAAAATTTTGAGATGAAGATGGGAATATATATTTTGAGACTCCCTGAGACGATTGAGACTATTTCCAGACCGATCTCTGTCTGTATGTATGTCTGTATGTCTGTATGTATGTATTCTTCCACGATAGCGCCCAGACGATTAATCGGATTGAGCTGAAATTTGGTATATAATCTTCTGTTAACCGTGGGAGAAACCCATTAGTTTTTGGAGTCCCTACGCCCTACGGTTGTGGTACCTCCCATACAAATTTGGGGTTCCCGGCGAAAAAATTGTTTCCGCGATAGCGCCCAGACGCTTAATCTGTCTAAGTTAAAATTTGGCATAGAAGCTTCTGTTAACTATCGGAAGAACCTATTAGTTTTTGGGGTACTTACGACCAACGTTTGGGGTACCTGCCATACAAATTTGGGGTACTAGAGTAAAAAATGTCGCTGTTTTTTCGCACCTCCCCGGATACTAGTCAGGAAAGTCTTGGGGTGACACAACCGATTTTTTTCATTCTATAGGCGAGCGAGGGATGCTGAAAGTAAGAAAGTGTTAAGGTAAGGAAGTGAAAGTAAAAGGAGGAGTGAATTTAACATGTTACAGGCAGTAACATGTTACAGGCAGTAACATGTTACAGGCAGTAACATGTTACAGGCAGTACGCTTGTATTATCGTGGCGAGTCAACGCCATGGCTTCTGACCTCCAAGATATTAATAGCTCCAAATCAAATATTCGCCTCCTTCCGGGAAAGAAGTGACCGTGCGTCCCACTATGTTTCATCGCATTCGCGATTGGGCGAACCCTCCGGCGGCCTTCCATCTATATGCCTTTTTCGTGGGGTTTATTTGTGTTCTGGTCATTGCCTTCGAGCGGTCACTTGCTGACCCCGGCCACGGAGCAGAACGTGATATTTTTCCCAGTTCGCTTATTGGCGGGGCGTTGCAATATCAATGTTGGAAGTGCGGGTGTTGTCGTGGAACGGCCATATCGGAATTCTATGCGACCACTTTACGAAAGCTATCTTTATTGCGACGGAGTGTGGAATTTAGTTTTATTGCTATTTTATATTTCGCGAACGTCATTCAAATAGAGCTATAGAGACAGGGCCGGAGCTATCTGATATATTTAATTTTATAGGTCAAATTGGAAGATTTCTAACAAATCAAATCAAATCATTTATTGTCAAAAACGAATACATAGTTGTATATAATATACAATGGCGTTATTGTGATATGATTACATTATTCATTCTAATATTAATCAAAAGGAGAATATGCTTACTTATAATAAAGTACCAAAATACAAAATACACGTTATATATTACCTATCTGGGTATCTGGATACTTAAAATTAATCACATAGAACAACATTTTTGTATTTTTTATTTATGGGCAGGTTTTGAGCCTAAACACCGCAGAGTGCGCCGGGCGACGCGAAACATGACAATCGACACGTATAATAATTCATAAACACTGCTAAACACTTTATACATTGTTGCGAAACAAAGCCTTTGAACAAATTATGTTTACCAACGAATACGGATCCTCAGGTTCATCGTGATAAAAATGCGTTTGAAAGCTGATTTACGAATTCAAATTAAATAGATCAGTCCAGAATTGAATTCGGTTAGGCTTCGGAGACGCTAGGTCCATTCGCGCAGCAAAGCGTTTGCAGTACGATTTCGGAATATCAATTTGCCGCGACCAACTAAGCGGATCCGTAACCAATGAAAGCAACGTCCGCCATCCAATAATTCCCTTTACCGATATTAATATTCCTGTCTTCCATGGCTCTTTAATACGCGTATTATACTCATTTAATTATAAGGTATTAAGCGTGACTTTCGACATTCTTGAGCGCATTAGATAATAATGCCTCACTTCGTGTTATACTTTTTGCAGAAAAGTACGTTATGGCTTACTAGCTGACCCGTGCCCACTTCGTTGGGCGGTAAATTTCTTTACTTGGGATGAAATTATGAGTGTGGTTTGGTTAGTACTGAGTGCTATGATTTATTTCCTGACTGCCAAAAGAAGGGTTATATTTTTACTGCATATGTATGTATGTATTTGCATGCCAATTTGACTATATTACCGTTATTTGTGAGTGTCTTCTTGTGAGTGTCTTATTTGTGAATGTCTTATCTCTTTAACCATTTATGCAGTAAAAGTGAAATTATATGCAGTAAAAGGGAAAAGTCTTTTGTTTTAAACACTTGAGACGATAAATTTACTTATTTTGATATGAATTCATAATTGTTGATAATATGACCAATAAACATGACTTAAGGATTTAAATTATTTTTTTAATATAAAAAACTACTTTTTGTGACCTAAATATAAAATTTAGACATATGCTGTCGCTGACATTTTTGTAGGCATTATCAAGCTCTATCAAGCACTTCCCTAGAACTTAATCATATAACTCTCATCGTTAAAGCAGCGTTAGTTAGAAACGTTTTTGTTCGACAGTTTTTTCTCCGAGTGACTATGCAAATCTGACTGCCACGAAAAAGTATTTTCATTTTTCGAATTAATATGTAGTCTATAACACTCACAAATAACGTGGCTTCCTATTGCTAAAAGAATTTTCAAAATCGGTTCTGTAGATCCACAGATTACTTCCTACAACGTCACAAACTTTACCTCTTTATAATATTAGTATAGATAACAGCAGGGTGCTCAGCTGTTATTCTCCATGGCTAACTCAACTAGTCTCCCAGATTTCGGTGATTTCTCTTGGTTTCGATTAAGTTTGGATCCAGGGCGGGATAAAGGTGGAATGGAAAGTGCCTCCCTGTGAATAGTATTTAATTTACTATTAATTCAAGAACCAGTGACAAAAAAGTCCAAGAGTTTTGGAAAAGCTGATACTTTCAAATCAAAAAGTATTTTGGCCATAGAATTACAAAATCAGTAGTTCAGTCAGCAGAGTACAGTCAGCAGACCAGAATCCGTCACACCTGGCGCTGGCGTACAAGAAAGGCGTAATTTTAATAGGTACCCCTAAAGTGTTTTGGGAAAGCTGCTCATTAATCAGTAGACATTGTATGTAATAAATAACTCGAAATATATAGCCAAACTGTTTATAACGAACGCGTGGCGTCAGCATCTCCATACCATATATTGCGCCATTGCGACTATTATATAGCGCGGTAGTTGACCGATGCGTTATAGACCGATGCATGTATGGAGATGCTGACGTCACAGATTCGATTATGAAGCATTCTGGCCGTATATTTCGAGTTCTTTATTACATGCACTATCTACATATGAATGTTAAACTCTTTGTGGGTACTAATTAAAATTACACCCTTCCTATTACGTCAGCGCCATGTGTCCCGGAATCTGGCCTACTATTACTGTAGCTTGGCATTTATTTTCAAACGACTGTCTGATCTGAAAGTATCAGCTTTTCCAAAACTCTTGCACTTTTTGTCGCTGGCTCTCCAACTATATGTAGGTATATAATCAATGATAATTCTTAAATATATATGTATAATATGTACTGGAGTCACACTGAAAGTTTTGTTTTATTGTGAAAATGTCACAATGGGCGGGTTTATTGTCATATGACAATCTCTGACAACCAACCCTACTTTGGGGTGTTATATGTATGTGTGCATGTAACATGTCTGTAAGTGTGTGTCTTGTTATTGCATTCGATCGACAGAATTGAAAATGCAATTCCGTTAATTTAATCCCAACGGAAAATGGTGACCCAGCCGGGAATCGAACCAGGGACCTTACAATGTAAGATCAGGCGACTTAACCCCTGTGCCACCAGGCCGTTTTCCAAATTAATAAGAAAAAAATACAATGAATACCCAAAATTCAAATTATGGTTTATCAAAATATTCTCCGTCAGCGTTATTATACATTTTCATACATATAAATTAATTTTCATACCATTCATTCCACTCTTCCTTAGTAAACTTGGAAACATGTTATTCATATTCATCGACAACTTTTTCTGGTAATAGACACAATTTTAACAAAAAAAATGTCATAATAGGATGAGTATATTAAATTTCTTGTCTGTGCTGTTGACCGTTCCCTCATTGAAAACCAACCGTGAGTGTCGCAGTCCTGTCTTGGTGAAACTTAGAAAATATATATATATATATATATATATATATATATATATATATATATATATATATATATATATATATATATATATATATATATATATATATATATATATATATATATATATATATATATATATATATATATATATATATATATATATATATATATATATATATATATATATATATATATATATATATATATATATATATATATATATATATATATGATAGTTTTGTGTATATATTCTTTTTAGAATTGATCAATAAGATGATTATAAAGTAAATAATTATAAAAGCCACTTACATCGTGACGAAGGATTCCCTTGATCGGATTCGGGAATGCTTTAGGTGTTAACGAGAATGATGAATGCCTCTCACTTGCGGAAAGAGGAGTAGGTTTAAGTTGGGCCCATTTTTCAACTAGTAAACGCTCACCCTTCATCCAATTATCTCAAAAATTAAGCTACAATCCTTCTTTATACGTAAACTCACTCAATTTCCTATTATTTCAGGGGAAATAACAAGACAAGACGAGCTACTTGACAGATGGAAGAATTTAAAATTTCGAATTTCGTTTTTTTATTTTCTAAAGGTGCGATATAAAGAAGCTGCGATCAATATTCAGCTGAAAACTTAAAACTAAAAGCGTGACATGCCCTCATATCAATGAAAGGAAGCAGTCAGCTCTTTCATATTAGTTGGAAAGATTACCTTTAACCTAAATGGATTATTTACAATGAACGAAACATAAAATATGTAAAAATTCAATATTTTGAAATATTTGATAGTTTTGTGTATATATTCTTTTTAGAATTGATCAATAAGATGATTATAAAGTAAATAATTATAAAAGCCACTTACATCGTGACGAAGGATTCCCTTGATCGGATTCGGGAATGCTTTAGGTGTTAACGAGAATGATGAATGCCTCTCACTTGCGGAAAGAGGAGTAGGTTTAAGTTGGGCCCATTTTTCAACTAGTAAACGCTCACCCTTCATCCAATTATCTCAAAAATTAAGCTACAATCCTTCTTTATACGTAAACTCACTCAATTTCCTATTATTTCAGGGGAAATAACAAGACAAGACGAGCTACTTGACAGATGGAAGAATTTAAAATTTCGAATTTCGTTTTTTTATTTTCTAAAGGTGCGATATAAAGAAGCTGCGATCAATATTCAGCTGAAAACTTAAAACTAAAAGCGTGACATGCCCTCAAATCAATGAAAGGAAGCAGTCAGCTCTTTCCTATTAGTTGGAAAGATTACCTTTAACCTAAATGGATTATTTACAATGAACGAAACATAAAATATGTAAAAATTCAATATTTTGAAATATTTGATAGTTTTGTGTATATATTCTTTTTAGAATTGATCAATAAGATGATTATAAAGTAAATAATTATAAAAGCCACTTACATCGTGACGAAGGATTCCCTTGATCGGATTCGGGAATGCTTTAGGTGTTAACGAGAATGATGAATGCCTCTCACTTGCGGAAAGAGGAGTAGGTTTCAGTTAGGCCCATTTTTCAACTAGTAAACGCTCACCCTTCATCCAATTATCTCAAAAATTAAGCTACAATCCTTCTTTATACGTAAACTCACTCAATTTCCTATTATTTCAGGGGAAATAACAAGACAAGACGAGCTACTTGACAGGTGGAAGAATTTAAAATTTCGAATTTCGTTTTTTTATTTTCTAAAGGTGCGATATAAAGAAGCTGCGATCAATATTCAGCTGAAAACTTAAAACTAAATGCGTGACATGCCCTCATATCAATGAAAGGAAGCAGTCAGCTCTTTCCTATTAGTTGGAAAGATTACCTTTAACCTAAATGGATTATTTACAATGAACGAAACAGATTCATTGTAAACTCTTATATATATATATATATATATTTATATATATATATATATATAAATATATATATATATATATATATATATATATATATATATATATATATATATATATATATATATATATATATATATATATATATATATATATATATATATATATATATATATATATATATATATATATATATATATATATATATATATATATATATATATATATATATATATATATATATATATATATATATATATATATATATATATATATATATATATATATATATATATATATATATATATATATATATATATATATATATATATATATATATATATATATATATATATATATATATATATATATATATATATATATATATATATATATATATATATATATGTCAACAGTTTTTTCGAGGTAACTAATCGAAACAATGCGCTCGCCATTAAAACCAGAAATGTTATAAAAGATACGACACTACAAAGAAAACATACAATGGACAATTTTAGTATTATGCACCTCAATATTCAAGGAGCCAGCAAGAAATCCTTAAAGACAGAAATCTTGTGTCAACAAAATGAAGTCAATTTATTATGCCTAACAGAACATTGGTTAAATGACTGTAGCTTAAGTTCGTTCTATTTAAACAACTATAAGCTAGTAAGCCACTTCTGCAGGACTGGCCATATTCGGGGCGGCAGCTGTATCCTTTCAACCAACAAATTTGAAGCTGCAGATAGAGCCGACATCGTTAATCTCTCCCGGGAAAAAATTATCGAGCTTTCATGCGTTCAAATTAAGAATATTAACTACACAGTAGTCTGCGTCTACAGAATTCCAGACAGCGATTTTGACATCTTTATGAATCAACTAGGAAAAGTGATGGATCTTCTTTCTTGTGAAAATAACACGATAATTATGGCTGGGGACTTTAATATTGATCTACTTAAGCCATCGTACTTCGCAAAAACTCTATGTGATTTCTTAAGAACATACAACCTCCAAAGTTTAGTTGATTTCCCTACAAGAATACAAAATTTAAGCGCCACGTGTATTGACCTGATATTTTCCAACATATCCTGTGATAAAATTTCAGTACGAAATATATTGATCGATTTCTCAGATCACAACGCACAGCTCTTAGAATCTAAAGTCCATAAAAAACCGACTAATGGAGGGCATGTTTGGAAAAGACCTTTTACCACCAATAATATAGCTAATTTCTGCAACAAAATTGCTAATGAACACCTTTACCTTGACTTGCTCAATCCCGAGGACACTTTTTCAGAATTTTTAAGATTGTTTAACTGTAATCTTGAAGCTTGTTTTCCAAAAAAGTTACATTGCGTAGACCAACGCAAAAAACGCTCTTGGATCACTCCAGGGCTGAAAACATCACTGACTAAGCTTCAACTCTTACAAGATATCTGCAATAGCGACAATAGTAGCGGACTCAAAAATTAGTACTTAAAATACAAAAACGTTTATGACCAAGCTGTGGTAACAGCAAAACGGATTAGTATTAAACAAGAAATAGTAAACTCTAGAAAGCAGATACAGGCCACATGGAAAATTATTAATAGAGAGTGTAGAACCAAAGGCAATGACCATGACAATATAACTGAAGTAATCCATGATAATATAAGATATACGGAACCAGAAGAACTAGCTAACATTTTTAATGACTATTTTATCAATGCTTGTAATACTATAAATAAGGCGCTGCCGTCCAGTCAGAAGGCTAATAATATAGTAGCGGTTCCAGAATCCATATATCTCTATCCAATTACTGAAACGGAGCTAATTTCCTGTATAAAAGGCCTGAAGTCTAAACCCGCGACCGATATTTGGGATCATTCTATGAAACTTTTAAAAGATGCGTCCGCCGTAATTACACCCAAATTGCTTCCCATTTTGAATAGCTGCCTAAAACTAGGAGTCTTTCCTTCTAAAATGAAAATAGCGAAAGTACTTCCTATTCATAAGAAAGGTTCAAAAACAGAACTAAATAATTTTCGCCCAATATCTTTGGTGCCTTGTTTTGCAAAGGTTTTCGAGAAAATAATTTTCAATCGTCTTTTAGAATTCTTGGATAAAAAGAACATACTATCCAATAACCAGTTTGGTTTTAGAAAACATAAATCAACCACCATGGCAATTGGGGAACTAGTAAAGCTCATATTAAAAGCCTTGGACAACTCTCTAAATCCGCTCGCGGTATTCTGTGATATGTCCAAGGCTTTCGATTCTGTCAATCATGATATCCTTCTACATAAACTTGAGCTGTACGGATTTAGAGGCAGAACTCTCGATTTAATAAAGTCATATCTTAAAGATAGGTCTCAAATTGTGGAGATAAAGAAAATTAAATCACTCCCAAAACCTATAACATGTGGAGTACCTCAAGGTTCTATTCTGGGTCCGCTATTATTTATTATTTTTATAAATGATGTGGGTGATTCAATGCCCTTAAATTGTAATACATTACTATACGCAGATGACACTAGTTTTGTATTCCAAGGTACAACTAGCGATGAAGTAGGACATAATGCCAACAAATGTCTCTCTGTAGCTAGTAACTGGTTTAAAACGAACCAATTATTATTAAATCCCACCAAAACCGTAGCCATGAATTTTGCCTTAAAAAAAGTTAACAATATCAATATCATCATGGACTCTAATAAAGTTCAGGTCGTTAACGCGGCCAAATTTCTAGGTATTACAATAGACCAGAAATTAAACTGGAGTCTACATATCGAGAGGCTATCGAAGGAACTGAGTTCTGCTATTTATGCCATACGAAAAATCAAATTTCTAGCCGGTGAACAAGCCGCAATGAGCACATACTATGCGTGCTTTCATTCGAAGATGGCTTATGGTATCCTAACATGGGGTAATGCACCAGATAGCCATCGTATTTTTATACTGCAAAAGCAAGCTCTCAGGACGATATTTGGGTTAAAAAGAGACGACCACTGTGCTCCGATCTTTAAAAATAAAAAAATATTAACATTTCAATCTGAATTTATATATCAGTGCATAATTTATGCGAAAGCAAATTTGAAAAACGAGGAAAAGCATTCGAGTCTGCATGAACATAACACTCGCAATAAAAATAATGTAGTAATCCCTAAAGTGCGGCTTTCTTTATACCAGAGATCATATTTATATTTGGGGTTTAAATTTTTCAACTCATTGCCAGCAGAAATTAAAATACTTCAAGAGGTTGCATTTAAGAAATGCATTAAAAGAAACTTAGCCATGCATGCTCTCTATAATTTTGATGAATTTGACAAGGCCGTCTTAGTTTTTAAAAAATAAATTAGCTTTTATCAAATTTGTTCTGTATTTTGTCACCGTAGTTTTGATTTTATTGTAAAACTTGTTGTTTATTAACTGATTATTTTAAAATTTATTGATTGACTATTTTTAAAACTTATTGATAGATTATTTAAAAATGTTGTTTACATTTTTTTTTGTTTTGTTATTTGAGTCTGTAAGATTGAATTTTTATAATTGATCCGATGGTGTCTTGCTTTTACATATAAAAAGTATATGTACACGTAATGAAGTTGTAATAACTTCTAGAAAATGTAAAATGACGTATTCCACAGTATGTACTTTTTGGAATTAATAAAATATGACTATGACTATGACTATGACTATATATATATATATATATATATATATATATATATATATATATATATATATATATATATATATATATATATATATATATATATATATATATATATATATATATATATATATATATATATATATATATATATATATATATATATATATATATATATATATATATATATATATATATATATATATATATATATATATATATATATATATATATATATATATATATATATATATATATATATATATATATATATATATATATATATATATATATATATATATATATATATATATATATATATATATATATATATATATATATATATATATATATATATAAATACATATATATATATATATATATATATATATATATATATATATATATATATATATATATATATATATATATATATATATATATATATATATATATATATATATATATATATATATATATATATATATATATATATATATATATATATATATATATATATGTATATATATATATATATATATATATATATATATATATATATATATATATATATATATAGTATATATATATATATATAGTAGGTTAATCTGGAAGTATATTCTTTCAAATAAAAAAAGAATTTTCCAAATCGGTTCATAAATGACAGAGTTCTGAAGTAACAAACATAAAAAAAGATACAACCGAATTGATAACCTCCTCCTTTTCGAAGTCGGTTGAAAATGGTTGATCGCTTAATTGGTTCTGATTTTTTAGAGACAAGAAGAATTCACCAGGTGCTGAGTCAGAACTGTATGGAGGATGGGTCATGAGTTTTACGTTTTTCGTCTTCAAAAGTTTGTTGTTCTGTCTGCCCAAGGTAGACCTGGCATTATCGTGGTGCAAGGTGATGCAGCGTCTCAGGTTGCTCTTGCGGAGTTCGTCAAAAACTTTCGGCATACAAATGGTCGTCTACAAATTCAGGGTTCGATGATTCTCCAAACGGACAGTAGCCACTTGTTCAGTTTTCCTAAAAAAAGAAGCGCGATCATCCGCATCGCGTCACTTGGGTTGAATTCGGCTCATCTTGAAAGACCTTTTTTTTGTAGTAGTCTTTATTCATAATAAAGATAATATAAATTACATGTCACAGTTCCTCACTAAGTAAAGTACCTTTTCAGTAGACTTCGGGGTTGTAGCTGTAAATCCATGTTTCGTCAGTGTTAGTGTGTATCGCACTAAATAAATATAAATATGTTTATAAAGTTTGTGAATAAAGATTACTTACATTTGATTTGATTAATTTACCTTATCACACTTTGTGACTGCTTCCGATTTTAAAGAAAACTACGATTTTTCGAGTATGTTTTGTTGGTATTAGCAAACTAAAAAAGGAAGTACCTACATAACTTTAATAAAATACTATTAGCTACCAGCATTGCGTGGCTGAATAAAATGTCGAAATAACGCATTAATCACCAGAAACGCCGTTGGATCCCTTCCACTCAGTTGTCCTTTTACAATGGCCGATGTAACCTGGTCAAAACGTTGGTTTATAGTTTTCATATCACTGAAGTTTTTGAGTTTAATATAATATAACTCCATTTTTACAAGCTTTTACCTTGTAATGTTTTTCAGTATGTTTGTTTTGGTCAGTATTGTTTAGGTCAAAGCAGAATTAGAACCACTTTATGTTATCCTATGAAGTTGAAATTTTACACGTTGGTTCAGTTCCGATAACAATGCATTTTTATGGTGAACATGATCTGATTCTGCATATTATGATTGGCTCCCGGCGAGGGGACTCCTTAACGGTCAACAGCATCGACACGTAATTTTGTATTCGCATTCAATTGTGATAGCCTGTTATAAGTTTCATCATGGCATGGCTGCTGCACCCAGGGGCGACACTACAAAAACGACTCCTCAATGGTCGACATTACGAAAACGAAATTTTGTAGATGCATTCAATTATGATAGCCCGTTCTAAGTTTCACCATGGCATGACTGCTGCGCCCAGGGTTGGCTTCCAACGATGGGACTCCTCAACGGTCAACACTACAGAAACGAATTTAAATCTTTTTAAAAAAGGAGCGTTATACAATTCAATAAAAATCTATAACCATCTACCTGAAAATATCAAAGAAATAAAAGGACAAGGGTTTACCGCAGCGTTGAAAAAATGGCTTATCGATAAAAGCTTTTACACATTAAACGAATATTTCTCATAATGTTATATTGTGGGCATGCATTTTCATTTTTCCTTTTCTTTTTACAATAATTCAATTAGGAAGATTAGACATTTTAAATTATATACATTTCGTATTAAAAGGCGGATTTTTGATTATTCCTTGATTTTGATTTTTTTTCTTTAATTTTGTTGGAGCTTCAGTCCAACATACCCACAACAAAAAAGTAATTTCTACAGAATCGAAACCGCAAACTCGCTCAAATCTACACGAGCCAGTGCAGTTGATTTCCAACTAAATTCGGCATTTTACGCACAGTCAGGTGATGACTAATGTCATTTCTTTTGATCGATACGAAATTAACAGACATTTCTCACCCCACTCACAACTATTGCGTCACTGCTTACAATATAAAACGCAGTACATTTCGATCGATCAATATCATTCCTGTTGGGCAGTTATCGCGCTACACATCTTCATCATTCCCTTTGTGGACAGTTACCGCGGCTACACATCATTCCTTCAGTGGACAGTTATCGCGACTGCACTTCATCATCAAGCAGTACCTGCATTACCCGCTATACCGATCGTCAAGCCTCGCTCCTCGACTACACACTTCGGACACACTACCTACACAACGGCGAAACATCAATCAAGGCGTTACGACCAGAGACCTTCTGATTAAATACTGTAACTTCAACATCCTCGACTCTCAATCACGGAGGAAAACTTCCTGATGAGAACCACCCTTCGCTCACAATCAATTGGAGTCTAGTGAAGGGTGGCCACTCTCACAATTTTTATGTTATTTCAGGCCATTACGTATTATTATTGATTTGATATTATAGGTAAACCAGTGAAATAATTACATTTTTATTAAGATATTATAATTAGCAGCTAAGTAAATTTAGCAGATAAGTTAATTGTCAATCTGTTATAATAACAGGTAATTGTGAGAGACATAGTTTTACGCATTATCACCATAAATGTACCACTACAATTTCGGACAGTAAATAAATTTCTATATCTATTTGTATATGCATTCAATTATGATAGCCCATTCTAAGTTTCACCGCGACGGGGCTGCTGCACCTAAGGATAAATTCCAACGAGGGGACTCCTCAACGGTCGACAGCATATAAACGAAATTTTGTTTAGCATTCAATTATGATATCACGTTCTTAGTTCCACTATGAAATGGCTGCTGCACCCAGGGTTGGCTTGGGACAGAGCATTTAATAAAAGTTTGTTTTTAAAAATATATTTTTACTATTAACTTACTGTTACGTAGTTCATATTTCCGCTTTACTTGCATTTTAAAAATGTTAACTATTTTGTCCATTTGAATACGAAAGAAACATTTAAAGTTGTACGAAGACAAACACTCTCTTGGCAAGACCTAGTTGTATAATAATAATTATAATAATAATATAACTTCTAGGTTTCAACCATCCTAATTTATTAGGATGTAGCTAATAAATTATAAATCTTGTGATTTTGTTTTGCAACCATTGAGAGATAACAATAGATGTCCTCTTCAATCAATGGCATTGTTAACGAGCCTCAACCGTTGTCCGTTACAGATGCTTCCATAGTTTAGCCATTACCAGGCCGGTAGCTTACCGTTATTTATTCTTAGGCAAAAGATCTCATTTCGCTAGTACATATAAATGTTGCCTGGAGAAAACTGTATAGACTACAGATACCCTAAAAAACTATATTATTTATTCCTCTCACTTTTATGCCGCATCCATACGTTGGCGAATGTTCGAGTCTACAGATTACGTATAAGATGCGGATTTTCAAAGAAAAATAACGACAGCCAGCTGACAGATCGGAGCTGTCAAAATCACGTCAAAAATAGAAGAGGCGCGAAGAGTGCACAGTACTGTGCAGGCGCGCCTCGCTGGCTGACAACCACAGCTCATATTGTTGTGGTATGGTGACGTTGGCATAAATGCCATAAGAGTTTTCCATATATGTTTCCTAATAGTTGTTTACACTCACCTGGACACAAACATTCGCCAACGTGTGGAGGGGCCATTACTCACATATAAAAACGATTGGCTAGATTAGATTACATAAACATCTCAGTTTTAAACACAGTCTTAACAGGAGTGGAACGTTTTAAACTTTTTTCTATATTTTTTTCTCTAAACTTTTGTATTTTCATTTGACATTATTGCGACTATTTTTGATGCTGTGTTATTTCATTTGATATTTATTTGTTGTCTCTTAAATCTCAGTTTTGAATACTATAGTTTTTATAACTAATTTTCGTTTAATTTATTAGGTTTAGCAAACACTCTGTTCCCCTAAGTGATCTCCTTCCGGAACTGCTGGGCGGTTTACGCATATTACGGCGTCATCATATCGACTGTAGCGACATATCCAGCGAATAACTGTAGGGTTTTAGAAACTTTATTATACGTTCCCTAAGAAGCGGGGGTGAATATTGATCTAATATCAGCCACTTCTAAAACGACCAGTTGACCACACCATCCAGATTGGTAGACGGACGAATGACGCCATGGTCCGCGATCAATTCGAACTAAGTTACCGCTAACATTAAACATAGACCGCGCAAGCGATTTCAGACCCGTAGCTAGACAGGTTAGGGAGAAAATTAGCCGAATCTGGTAGTCAGGGCGCAAAGTTGGCCATCTGGGTTCTTTTATCAGTGCCTCGCGGAAAGGCTTTTGTTACAAACGTGCGTTTTGGCGTAGTTGGACGGTGTAATGTGTCGTCCCCAGTGTCTACGTTTACTTCAGGTTGAAAGAACGATCAATATCATTATATTTACGTGGTGTGGTGGGTTTGCCAGCTCTAGGTGACAACTCTCCATTGTTCGGCGCCGAGCGAGCGAGACAGTTTCGGTAGCATTGCAAAATCGATACCGGCGTTCTCCTCGAGCCGATGGACATAGCGAGCAGAAAACACCGATACATCTGTCAAAGACGTCTCCAAGCCGGTAGACATAGATTTAAGCACTATTGGCGCGCAGTCCAAAAACGCTTGGAAGCAGTGTTCTGCTGTATTTCAATTTTAATAGTGCTTGTCGAAAAAAATGCATTAAACTAACGGCCGTGCGTCCTGACACAGTCCACCCTCTTTTTATTTTCAGAAATCGAAGATTTAAAGTGGTGTTCATCTTTAAAGCTCTGTATCTAGTTATCTCATCTATTTTTTTTTGGACATGCTTTGATTCCGGTGCCTGATGATGTAGGGTAAACGGAAGTTTGGCTTCTGGCCTATGGGAATTCCAGCGGTTGCCAATATCCGCCTAATCGATGCCTGAACTATGACAGTGGGCAAATTAATTTGCGGAAGTCAAAGGCCTTTGCGCCCGCGCGACCCAGATTGAATAGATAGCGTCGAACCTTGTTCACCTCGCCCATTCGCAATCAAGAACATTTTAGATATAGCCCCGTAACATTTGAATTTAATTACAACCCCCCCCCTCCTCCTTATTATATTGTGGTAGAGGGACCTCTTGGTAATTGTAACTTCTAAATCATTCCGAGACGTTTAACCAAATTAAAAGTAAATATTATGAAGCACGTATATACATATAATAACGGAATTCAATTTAACCCTTCATAGGGCACTAGCTGTTGCCCGTGGCTTCGCTTAGCGTAGATTCGAATCAAGTTGTTAATTAAAATAGGGTGGCGTTTATTTTCATTTTGGGACGCTACCTTTATATATATATATATATATATATATATATATATATATATATATATATATATATATATATATATATATATATATATATATATATATATATATATATATATATATATATATATATATATATATATATATATATATATATATATATATATATATATATATATATATATATATATATATATATATATATATATATATATATATATATATATATATATATATATATATATATATATATATATATATATATATATATATATATATATATATATATATATATATATATATATATATATATATATATATAGATATATATATATATATATATATATATATATATATATATATATATATATATATATATATATATATATATATATATATATATATATATATATATATATATATATATATATATATATATATATATATATATATATATATATATATTGTTAATATTTGATTGGTTTTTTGTAAAATCTTTTTTTAAAGAATTCGTTTAAAGGATGACACTTTGATGAAAAAATTTAAATAATAAAAGCCACTTACATAGCTGGAAGGTTTTCCCGGACTGGACTGGGAAATGCTTATTGTTTAAACGAGATGTATTTTTGGATGAGTACCACTTTCGACGGTACACTGTAGGTTTAATGGGATCCCTTTATCGCTAGCGAACGATCGCCCTTCATCCACATCTCAAAAACAAAGCGTATCCTTTTGCAAACCAAAATAAAATGTCTTTATTAAAGACAAATTTAAGCAAAAACAATGAAAAAAATCACAATCAATCGTCTCTTAAATGCGGAATGACATTATATATATATATATATATATATATATATATATATATATATATATATATATATATATATATATATATATATATATATATATATATATATATATATATATATATATATATATATATATATATATATATATATATATATATATATATATATATATATATA